>PIJE02000635.1:179176-228093 GCA_002895965.2 Coryphaenoides rupestris | reverse complement strand
GTTGGGAAACGTGTCAATGACTTTAAAACCTGACAATTACCCTCAAAATAAAACTAAAGTAACGAGTCCCGTTTTGAAAATGTAAAGAGTAGAAAGTACAGATATTCGCGTTTAAATGTAGGGAGTAAAAGTAAAAAGTCGTCCAAAAAATAAATACTCAAGTAAAGTACAGATACCTGAAAAATCTACTTAAGTACAGTAACAAAGTATTTATTTCCCATCTCTGTTAATAACGCTTAACAAACAAATACACAAAAATTGACAATTGCTGTGATTGTCCCGGTGTGTCCAGGCGGCGGACGGCGGATCGTTCGACAGGTGGATCGCTGAACGCAATGAGTTGTTCAGCTTCTCAGATCTCAGCCTGCTGTGGTGTCTCTGCGCAGAGCTCCTCATGGACCCCCCGGCCTGCGGGGACCTAGGTACCTCATATACTGTGTATAATGTATATATGTGTGTGTAGAACCTATATATGTATATATAATCCTATGAGGGCTATTATTAGTAACCTATATACAACCTATATATATATATATACTATATATATATATCTGTTATATCCATATATGTGTATATATATGTGTATATGTGTGTATAGAATCTATATATGTATATAACGATATATATACAATGCTATATATACATGTATAAGATAAGATAGAACTTTATTAATCCCGAAGGAAATTCTTGTGCCAAGTTGCATAACAATACAATAAAACAATAGAGAAATCAACAGAATAATACAAATAAACTAACAGATGTACAAATGTACAGTCCTAATAGAATAAAAATATAGGCTATATCTATCCATCTATCTATATATAGATATAACCGATATATATACAGTACATGTATGTAATATATAACCTATATATGTATATAACCTATATATGTGTATCTATCTATCTATCTATAACTTATCTATCTCATGTGGTTTAGTGGCAGCAACGTACAGCGCGGCGGACCGGTGGCTGCTGGAGCTCAGTATGGGCTCCGTGCAGGGGATGAGACGCTTCAGGTCCTTCCTCCAGGACACACCAGGTTCCTTCTCCTCTCTCTCTACACCTCAGAACCTCACTAGCTACAGCAAGCTCAGTTTCAGAGCACATTTGAGTTATTTGGCATTACTGACTTTGTGTGTGTGTGTGTGTACACCAAGAATGTGGCACATGCACAGACGTGGATACATCAATGCACAATTCCACAACAATGCTCGACAGTGGACTTAGTTTCTGACCTGACAGAGTTCCTTCTTGGCGGGGGAGAGCAACGTCAGCACGTCGTCAGACCTCAACAGCAAAGCCCTGATGAGCCGATTGGTCAAGTGATGAGAGAGGTTGCAGCTCTGCAGGGGACCAGGCAGCAGGTAACCGTTCACTATCCGCTTGGCCACGGCGTCCATCAGATCTGCTGCAGGGCGGCAGACCACCTTCAGCTTGAACAACATGTTCATGATGTCCAGCTTCTGCAGTAGCGCCAGGTGGTGCAGCATGGAAGCGTCGCCCTCAGACATCAGAAATTGTTCGAACGGACGGCCCACCACGGCGTCGGCAGACAGGCCGAGGTACACGTGGTCGAGTCCGCCTGAGGCCTTTCCCTCAGGCGGACTTCCCTCGGCAGCCCAGAGGCATATCTGGTCTTCCTCGGGCCTCTGGTAGAACTTGAAGAGAGTCTTCCTCATCAGCCCGGTGCTGTAGGTCTGGATCCCAGTCACTTTGAACTCTCTGGCTTTGGGATCGAAGGTCCAGTCGTATGAATCCAGATGAGTTCCGAATTCAGTCTGGCGGAGTGGCACGTCGTCCGAGGACAAGGCTTGGGATTTCTCGACGGTGGAGGAGCACTCGCTCAGTCGGGTCAGTGCGTCTTTGCAGGCCGTGAGGAACAGAGGCACCCAGTGGGACTGCAGGACATCCAGAGCAGTCCGCCTCATCTGATTCAGGATGCCGTACATTGTCGCTCTGTCTGTCTGGGGACTTAAAACCAGCCACTTCATCCCTGTATACGGAGATGACACACACACACACACACAGATCCCGTGTTACTTTGCGATGATGGGGAAAACAACAACAACAGACGATGGTACTACAAGAGGTTAACACTTTTACCTGGGCTGCTGCAACACGTGGTCATGGTGTCGCAGCCTTCCTGGAGGTGGAAGGCTTTGATGACATCATAGTAGTTCTGCCGGTGAGACTTCCAGCCTGGGCGCTTTTTCCCATCGCTGCGGAACAAGCAGCCCACCCTCAACCAGAAGTTCATTAGGTCCGCTCCTATATGTTCACGTGTACGTATGCGCACACACACACACACACACACACACACACACACACACACACACACACACACACACACACACACACACACACACACACACACACACACACACACACACACACACACACACACACACACACACACACACACACACACACACACACACACACACACACACACACACACACACACACACAGAGACACAGACACACACAAAGTCAGCAAATAACTTGAGACACAAACATGGACCGAACTGAGCTTGCTGTAGCTGGTGAGGTTCTGAAGTGTAGAGAGAGAGGAGAACGAACCTGGTGTGTCCTGGAGGAAGGATCTGAAGCGTCTCATCCCCTGCACGGAGCCTAGGCTGAGCAGACGCAGCTGCCGGTTGGCCTTGCTGTACGCTTCTGCCACTAAACCACATGAGATAGATAGGTTATAGATAGATATATACACATGTATATAGCCTATATATACATATATATATACATATATAGGTTATATATTTAGTTCTATTTTGTAGTTTTTCTCTATTTTGTGTTCTTTATAATTACTGTCGGCTGTCGGGCGTTTTGCACAAAAAGTTTTTAACTCACTGTCTATACTCACGTGTAAATTGTGAAGTTACAATAAAATACTTGAAACTATATTACATACATGTACTGTATATATCGGTTATATATACATATATAGGTTCTATACACACACATATATACATATACAGTATAGGATATATATATCGGTTATATACATATATAGGTTATATATATATATATCGCCTATATTTGTATTCTATTAGGACTGTACATTTGTACATCTGTTAGTTTATTTGTATTATTCTGTTGATTTCTCTATTGTTTTATTGTATTGTTATGCAACTTGGCACAAGGAATTCCTTCGGGATTAATAAAAGTTCTATCTTATCTAGGGGTGGTACATGCCATGTATAGTATAGCCGATTGTATATATATCGTTATATACATAATATAGTCTATACACACATATACAACATAATATATACACATAATTGGATATAACAGATATATATATATAGTATATACATATATATATAGGTTGTATATAGGTTACTAATAATAGCCCTCATAGGATTATATATACATATATACGTTCTATACACACATATATACACATATATGGATATAACAGATATATATAGATATATATATCTATATATATATGTTGTATATAGGTTACTAATAATAGCCCTCATAGGATTATATATACATATATATATATGTTGTATATAGGTTACTAACAATAGCCCTCATAGGATTAATTATACATATATAGGTTTCTACACAACACATATATACATTATACACAGTAATATGAGGTACCTTAGGTCCCCGCAGGGCCGTGGGGGTTCCATGAGGAGGCTTCTGCGCAGGAGACACCACAGCAGGCTGAAGTATCTTGAAGAAGCTGAAACAAGCTCATTGCGTTCATGCGATCCACCTGTCGAACGGATGCCGCCGTCCGCCGCCTTGGACCACACCGGGACATATGCACAGCAATTGTTTCCAAATTTTTTTTGGGTTTTGTATTTTGTTTTGTTAAGCGGTGATTAACAGAGATGGGAAATAAATACTTTGTTACCAGTAAACTGTTGAAGGTGTTGAAGAAGTCCATGTAAACATAGTTGGACGTGTAAGCAGCCATGTCGACTATTTGTCCGTTTGCTTGCTTACTCTCCGGAGGTCCTAGATCAAATGAGGAGCCGCGCGCCCCCCGCCTCTTTTATAGTCCCGGAGAGCGCGCGCGGTTGTCATGAAGACGCGACCGTTAAAACGGCACGGTGTGCGCGAGCTGCCTCTAGGGGGTGCGCGAGAGGAAAAATGTAATCGTGGTCTAATGGTGTAATCATTTCACAATTTTTTAAAGTGGGATTTTTCACAAAATAAAAACAATTCCCTTTATAAGATTTAAATTTAAAATTAAAAACGTACAATTTAATAAATTAATGTACCCGAAATGCACTTAAGATCCTGCCGCCAGATTGTCTTTCACGTACACATGCATGTGCCACTCTTTGTTCTTTACGTGGTGGATCGTGATGTGTAACTTTATTGTAATTTGATTCAGATTAATGGTGTTCTAATTTCCGTAACCGCTATGTATGGTTAATTATTAATTAAATGTGATGCAATCTGCCTCTGAGCCTGTGCTGTGTCCTCGCCATCCTTATTGCTCTTTAAAAGTGACGCCTTGTGTAACTGACATTTATTGAAACTTTGTTGCAGTGTTTCAGTTTCATTCGAATGTGAGAGCGCATTGTTGAGATCTCTTGATTATTTAGTTACGTGTGTTCTGATCATGTGTTCATGATTAAAGATGATTATTTAGTTACGTGTGTTCTGATCATGTGTTCATGATTAAAGATGATGCATGTAATGGCTATAAATACGCTCTGTTGCGTTTTTTTTTTTTTTAAGGTGTGGGGGATTGGGGGTGCGTGAACCCGGTCGGGATGTAGAAGGGGAAAAGTTTGGGAACCGCTGCTATAGTGTAACTCTCTGCTATGGTTCTACAGTGTAACTCTCTGTTATGGTTCTACAGTGTAACTCTCTGCTATGGTTCTATAGTGTAACTCTCTGCTATGGTTCTATGCTGTAACTCTCTGCTATGGTTCTATGATGTAACTCTCTGCTATGGTTCTATAGTGTAACTCTCTGCTATGGTTCTATGGTGTAACTCTCTGCTATGGTTCTATGATGTAACTCTGCTATGGTTCTATGGTGTAACTCTCTGCTATGGTACTATAGTGTAACTCTCTGCTATGGTTCTATGATGTAACTCTCTGCTATGGTTCTACGGTGTAACTCTCGGCTATGGTTCTACGGTGTAACTCTCGGCTATGGTTCCATGGTGTAACTCTCTGCTGTGGTTCTATGGTGTAACTCTCTGCTATGGTTCTATGGTGTAACTCTCTGCTATGGTACTATGGTGTAACTCTCTGCTATGGTTCTATGGTGTAACTCTCTGCTATGGTTCTACGGTGTAACTCTCTGCTATGGTTCTATGGTGTAACTCTCTGCTGTGGTTCTATGGTGTAACTCTCTGCTATGGTTCTATGGTGTAACTCTCTGCTATGGTTCTATGATGTAACTCTCTGCTATGGTTCTATGGTGTAACTCTCTGCTATGGTTCTACGGTGTAACTCTCTGCTATGGTTCTACAGTGTAACTCTCTGCTATGGTTCTATGGTGTAACTCTCTGCTATGGTTCTAGGATGTAACTCTCTGCTATGGTTCTATGATGTAACTCTCTGCTATGATTCATATTTAGAAAAAGCCCATGCATCGTTGATCTGGGCTCCAAATATAATACTGGCAGGGAACTGATGAAGCTAGAAATGCCTTGCTCGATGGCAGTAAATCATGTGCATTCAAGTGTCCTTCCATAATGGGTATGGCTCTCTCCTTGTGTCTCATGAGATTCTCAGTCAAAGTGAAGGGTATAGAGACAAGCACGGGAACGCATTATACAAGAGGACCTCGATCCACACGCCCACCCAGCCTGAGACGTTCAAAGTAAGGTGCCGACCTCTGAATTGATGAAGGGATTTTTTTAAGCACAGGTGAGGCGGTGGGACCGTTTTCTGATCGATACCCAAGCTTGTCTGTCTCAAAGCAAACGGAAACAGGAAGGAAGTCGGACTTGTGCTTCTCTCTCATGCAGCACAGGATGTCATCGTCGTCGCAGCAACGCAGGGGACAGAGCCAGGGACCTGCTGGGACCCACCGGCCATCCAATACCCTGCCCTGTCAAGGTACAGCTCCACCGCCACCTCTCTCTCATCTCCTCTCTCTCTCCTTTCTCTCATCTCTCTCTCTCATCACTCACTCATCTCTATCTCTGTCTCTCATCTCTCTCTCTCTCTCTCTCTCTCTCTCATTTCTCTAATTTCTCTAATTTCTCTCATCTCTCTCTCTCTCTCATCTCTTTCTCAATTATCTTTCTTTCTCTCATTTATCTCATCTCGCTCTCATCTCTTTCCCCCCCCCCCTCTCTCTCTCTCTCTCATCTCGCTCTCTAATCTCTCATCTCTCTCATCGCTCTCATCTCTCATCTCTCTCTCATCCCCCTTATCTCTCTCTCTCTCCTCATGCCCTCTGTGTGTTTTAGTTATCTCTCTCTCTCTCTCTCTCTTTTTGATGCTATGGTTCACAGTGTATTCATTCAATCGATTTCTGTACACATCAGAGAATATACAAAACATCTTGAGGGTTTTGTACTTTCAGGAGGGGCCATTTTCAGAATTATGCTTCATCGCACACTGCTTTTTTATTTTTTTAATATGATCGCTGGAGATTGTGTCACCACCGTTTAGAGAAGGTGGGACATTACTCGTCACACACATTTAACACAAGTGCACACACAGACGCACACTGTTTTTATGAGCCCCTGAGGCATATTCCACCATCACACTTATTGGGCACTCATGGTGAAAATTATTATATTCATTGTGTGGTTTAGCCCTGGGCAGCCATTATCTTTTAAAAAAGACATTTGAATGTTCTTATCAGCATTCCTAACCTTTTCACATTTGCATTTCTGCCCACTTTGTGCTTCTACCGCGCGTTCAGCTGTACGGGGGTCAGGGACCGTGTCCGCACTGGAGTTAGTCAGCTTGCCGTCGGTGAGGGCCGGCCAGCTGATGAATAATAGACCAAGGGGGCCCCTGGGGGACCCTGGCTTACAGATGTTGCTGTTGTGATATAGCGAGCGACACACTGTTCACCAACACCACTCAGATCACACACACACACACACTCACACACACACCAACCACGGCGTGGAAGAGCACAGAGACGAGCTTTCAGACCAAGACACATTTAGAATACATAGTAGATATAAGTATCAAAAGGTAAATAATGAACATCTACCCAACATTTGTGGTTCAATCGATAGCTCATCTAAGCATGACATGAAACTAATGGTCGTCAACGACTTACTCTAATACCACCGTCAGGTTAATACCACCGTCAACCACTACTACTACTACTACAATGAATGACTATCAATAACTTAATAACAATACTGAGCACATTGACAAGATTTGTTATTGCCAAGTGTACAATTTTATAGTGGCCACGAATCTCAGATCTCGGCGTGGCGTCAAAGGCAAAAGGAGCTACTTGTAGTGGACCCAACATTGATGATGATTGATGATGATGGATGATTTCTCAGGAGATTTAACTCCCATGCTGTGTATTCTTAGTTAGTCAGGTTATAGGCACGCAGCAGCAGCAGCAGCAGCAGCAGCAGTAGCAGCAGTGTCCGATAGATGGCGCTGTTGCCGCGTCTCTTGGTGACCGTGCACCCTGACTGAACGCGTCCAGATCGGTGCAGCTGCGCGTCACCACAACGTACTGACTGTACTTCTTGTTCTTCTTCCTCTTGTTCCTCCTCCTCCTCCTCCTCCTCCAGATGCAACGATGTCACACCTTCGGCTTTTGACTCGTGTGCATGAGGGCTAGCTAGGGTCAGCCGCTGCACTCCAAAAAGTCCTTCAAAGGTGTGACTTCTTTTTTCTTTTTCCATCATGTACGGCGACGGAGAGGGCACCGTGTGGGACCGGGTCGGGCGGCCGCGGCGGGACTGCATGTGCTACCTGGGACCACCTACTTTGATGCCGATGTAAGACCTTTACAATGATGAAAATTGATCATTATTATCAATTGATCATCATTTTTTTATTTATTAGATTATTATTATTATTATTATTATTATTATTATTATTATTAGTAGTAGTAGTAGTAGTAGTAGTAATAGTATTATTATTATTATTATTATTATTTATTTATTACAAGTGCGTCGCTGAAGTAGGCTATACACACGCACACACACACACGCACACATACGCACACACGCACACACACGCACACACACACACACACACACACATACACGCACATACACAAACGCACACACACCTGTTTTACAGAGATGGGAAATAAATACTTTGTTACTGTACTTAAGTAGATTTTTCAGGTATCTGTACTTTCTACTCGTTACATTTAAACACGAATATCTGTACTTTCTACTCGTTACATTTAAACACGAATATCTGTACTTTCTACTCGTTACATTTAAACATGAATATCTGTACTTTCTACTCGTTACATTTAAACATGAATATCTGTACTTTCTACTCGTTACATTTAAACAAATATCTGTACTTTCTACTCGTTACATTTAAACACCAATATCTGTACTTTCTACTCGTTACATTTAAACACGAATATCTGTACTTTCTACTCGTTACATTTAAACACGAATATCTGTACTTTCTACTCGTTACATTTAAACACGAATATCTGTACTTTCTACTCGTTACATTTAAACATGAATATCTGTACTTTCTACTCGTTACATTTAAACACGAATATCTGTACTTTCTACTCAGTTACATTTAAACATGAATATCTGTACTTTCTACTTCTTACATTTAAACATGAATATCTGTACTTTCTACTCGTTACATTTAAACATGAATATCTGTACTTTCTACTCCTTACATTTAAACATGAATATCTGTACTTTCTACTCGTTACATTTAAACATGAATATCTGTACTTTCTACTCGTTACATTTAAACATGAATATCTGTACTTTCTACTCGTTACATTTAAACATGAATATCTGTACTTTCTACTCGTTACATTTAAACATGAATATCTGTACTTTCTACTCGTTACATTTAAACATGAATATCTGTACTTTCTACTCGTTACATTTAAACATGAATATCTGTACTTTCTACTCGTTACATTTAAACATGAATATCTGTACTTTCTACTCGTTACATTTAAACATGAATATCTGTACTTTCTACTCGTTACATTTAAACATGAATATCTGTACTTTCTACTCGTTACATTTTCAGAACGGGACTCGTTACTTTAGTTTTATTGCATTTGAGAGGAATTGTCGGGTTTTTTTAAGTACAGATACCTGAAAAATCTACTTAAGTACAGTCACGTAAGTAAGTATTGGCACTTCGTTGCCTTCAGACTACCATGGGTACAAAAAATAAATACATAAATAAATACATAAATAAAAATTAAGTAAAAAGTTAGGCGTTATCACTACAATACTTGGTTACTTCCCATCGCTGGTTAAGTGTTATTATCAATCAAGTAGAAAAGCTCACCGTGTCAATGGGGACCTCGGGCCGCAGGTACCAACGGCTCTCCGACTGGACGTAAAGCGGCTTCGGTCCGAAAACCTGCGGGGAAAAAAGACAAGAAAGAAGATTAAGAAGCTTTAGTTTCGATGGCGTCCAGGGCGACACGCGGACGGCCACTCGCCGGTAAACGGTTGAACGTGTTCAAGAAATCCAGGTAAACGTAGTTGGACGTGTAGTCCGCCATGTCGACGACAAAATTTACTCTCCGGAGCTCCCAGTTCACCTGAGGAGCCGCGCGCCTCCCGCACGTGAGTCACCTTCTAACGGTGAGTCACGTGAGTCACGTGTCACGTTCTAAGGGTGAGACACCTTTTAACGGTGAGACAGGACAACGTTACACCTCTTTAGACTGGCATTAAGGACCTGTGTTAAAATGTTATAGTTTTTTGTTTGTTCGTTTTTAACTGATCCTCCTATGTACAGCGCTTTGGGTACTAGAAATGCGCTCAATAATTTGAATTATTATTATTTATTATTATTAACGTTCTACTGTAAAAAGTCGTCAAAAAAAAATCAATCGTCACGCGCGGACGGCCACTCACCAGTAAACTGTTGAAAGTGTTGAAGAAGTCCATGTAAACATAGTTGGACGTGTAAGCAGCCATGTCGACTATTTGTCCGTTTGCTTGCTTACTCTCCGGAGGTCCTAGATCAAATGAGGAGCCGCGCGCCCCCCGCCTCTTTTATAGTCCCGGGAGAGCGCGCGCGGTTGTCATGAAGACGCGACCGTTAAAACGGCACGGTGTGCGCGAGCTGCCTCTAGGGGGTGCGCGAGAGGAAAAATGTAATCGTGGTCTAATGGTGTAATCATTTCACAATTTTTTAAAGTGGGATTTTTCACAAAATAAAAACATGAATTATAAAAATTCCCTTTATAAGATTTAAATTTAAAATTAAAAACGTACAATTTAATAAATTAATGTACCCGAAATGCACTTAAGCTCCTGCCGCCAGATTGTCTTTCACGTACACATGCATGTGCCACTCTTTGTTCTTTACGTGGTGGATCGTGATGTGTAACTTTATTGTAATTTGATTCAGATTAATGGTGTTCTAATTTCCGTAACCGCTATGTATGGTTAATTGTAAATTAAATGTGATGCAATCTGCCTCTGAGCCTGTGCTGTGTCCTCGCCATCCTTATTGCTCTTTAAAAGTGACGCCTTGTGTAACTGACATTTATTGAAACTTTGTTGCAGTGTTTCAGTTTCATTCGAATGTGAGAGCGCATTGTTGAGATCTCTTGATTATTTAGTTACGTGTGTTCTGATCATGTGTTCATGATTAAAGATGATTATTTAGTTACGTGTGTTCTGATCATGTGTTCATGATTAAAGATGATGCATTTAATGCGGCTATAAATAGGCTCTGTTGCGTTTTTTTTTTTTTAAGGTGTGGGGGATTGGGGGTGCGTGAACCCGGTCGGGATGTAGAAGGGGAAAAGTTTGGGAACCGCTGCTATAGTGTAACTCTCTGCTATGGTTCTACAGTGTAACTCTCTGCTATGGTTCTATAGTGTAACTCTCTGCTATGGTTCTATGGTGTAACTCTCTGCTATGGTTCTATGGTGTAACTCTCTGCTATGGTTCTATGGTGTAACTCTCTGCTATGGTTCTATGGTGTAACTCTCTGCTATGGTTCTATGGTGTAACTCTCTGCTATGGTTCTATGGTGTAACTCTCTGCTATGGTTCTATGGTGTAACTCTCTGCTATGGTACTATGGTGTAACTCTCTGCTATGGTTCTATGGTGTAACTCTCTGCTATGGTTCTACGGTGTAACTCTCTGCTATGGTTCTATGGTGTAACTCTCTGCTATGGTTCTATGGTGTAACTCTCTGCTATGGTTCTATGGTGTAACTCTCTGCTATGGTTCTATGGTGTAACTCTCTGCTATGGTTCTATGGTGTAACTCTCTGCTATGGTTCTATGGTGTAACTCTCTGCTATGGTTCTATGGTGTAACTCTCTGCTATGGTTCTATGGTGTAACTCTCTGCTATGGTTCTATGGTGTAACTCTCTGCTATGGTTCTATGGTGTAACTCTCTGCTATGGTTCTATGGTGTAACTCTCTGCTATGGTTCTATGGTGTAACTCTCTGCTATGGTTCTATGGTGTAACTCTCTGCTATGGTTCTATGGTGTAACTCTCTGCTATGGTTCTATGGTGTAACTCTCTGCTATGGTTCTATGGTGTAACTCTCTGCTATGGTTCTATGGTGTAACTCTCTGCTATGGTTCTATGGTGTAACTCTCTGCTATGGTTCTATGGTGTAACTCTCTGCTATGGTTCTATGGTGTAACTCTCTGCTATGGTTCTATGGTGTAACTCTCTGCTATGGTTCTATGATGTAACTCTCTGCTATGGTTCTATGGTGTAACTCTCTGCTATGGTTCTACGGTGTAACTCTCGGCTATGGTTCTACGGTGTAACTCTCGGCTATGGTTCCATGGTGTAACTCTCTGCTGTGGTTCTATGGTGTAACTCTCTGCTATGGTTCTATGGTATGTAACTCTCTGCTATGGGTTCTATGGTGTAACTCTCTGCTATGGTTCTAAGTGTAACTCTCTGCTATGGTTCTATGGTATGGCTCTCTCCTTGTGTCTCATGAGATTCTCAGTCAAAGTGAAGGGTATAGAGACAAGCATGAATACGCATATAATTAGGCTAAATGAAGACCGTTCGTATTCTCCAAACTATTCCAACGTGGAACCGTTTTCGCAACACCTTACAAGTCGCGTGATGAGACAAGCACGGGAACGCATTCAAGAGACGTTCAAAGTAAGGCGCCGACCTCTGAATTGATGAAGGGATTTTTTTAAGCACAGGTGAGGCGGTGGGACCGTTTTCTGATCGATACCCAAGCTTGTCTGTCTCAAAGCAAACGGAAACAGGAAGGAAGTCGGACTTGTGCTTCTCTCTCATGCAGCACAGCTGGGGCAACATCGGTTTAGGCATCAAACACCAAGCGTTTAGTCGCGAGAGGCATGGATGTCCAAACTGCACTTATCTCGCGCTCAAACGCATTTTGCAGCCACGCACACAATAACCTCATAAAGACGCTATTGCCCAATGATCCCTCTGTATGTATCTTGTGCTGGTGCACCTCTACTTGCTTCCCTACCGTTTTGGAGTTGGGGGTTATTGCATTCGAGAGTAGTTCACAATTCATTTTCACAATAGGCGCTTGTGTGTTTCTAAGCGGTTAAACAGTAAAAGGTGATGGGTCTTCACAACTTTCATGGAAACGTTTATCCGACCTTACCAATGCTTGTGTGGGCATGAGTACATCATAAGACAGTGGGGCAACATCGGTTTAGGCATCAAACACCAAGCGTTTAGTCGCGAGAGGCATGGATGTCCAAACTGCACTTATCTCGCGCTCAAACGCATTTTGCAGCCACGCACACAATAACCTCATAAGACGCTATTGCCCAATGATCCCTCTGTATGTATCTTGTGCTGGTGCACCTCTACTTGCTTCCCTACCGTTTTGGAGTTGGGGGGTTATTGCATTCGAGAGTAGTTCACAATTCATTTTCACAATAGGCGCTTGTGTGTTTCTAAGCGGTTAAACAGTAAAAGGTGATGGGTCTTCACAACTTTCATGGAAACGTTTATCCGACCTTACCAATGCTTGTGTGGGCATGAGTACATCATAAGACAGTGGGGCAACATCGGTTTAGGCATCAAACACCAAGCGTTTAGTCGCGAGAGGCATGGATGTCCAAACTGCACTTATCTCGCGCTCAAACGCATTTTGCAGCCACGCACACAATAACCTCATAAGACGCTATTGCCCAATGATCCCTCTGTATGTATCTTGTGCTGGTGCACCTCTACTTGCTTCCCTACCGTTTTGGAGTTGGGGGGTTATTGCATTCGAGAGTAGTTCACAATTCATTTTCACAATAGGCGCTTGTGTGTTTCTAAGCGGTTAAACAGTAAAAGGTGATGGGTCTTCACAACTTTCATGGAAACGTTTATCCGACCTTACCAATGCTTGTGTGGGCATGAGTACATCATAAGACAGTGGGGCAACATCGGTTTAGGCATCAAACACCAAGCGTTTAGTCGCGAGAGGCATGGATGTCCAAACTGCACTTATCTCGCGCTCAAACGCATTTTGCAGCCACGCACACAATAACCTCATAAGACGCTATTGCCCAATGATCCCTCTGTATGTATCTTGTGCTGGTGCACCTCTACTTGCTTCCCTACCGTTTTGGAGTTGGGGGTTATTGCATTCGAGAGTAGTTCACAATTCATTTTCACAATAGGCGCTTGTGTGTTTCTAAGCGGTTAAACAGTAAAAGGTGATGGGTCTTCACAACTTTCATGGAAACGTTATCCGACCTTACCAATGCTTGTGTGGGCATGAGTACATCATAAGACAGTGGGGCAACATCGGTTTAGGCATCAAACACCAAGCGTTTAGTCGCGAGAGGCATGGATGTCCAAACTGCACTTATCTCGCGCTCAAACGCATTTTGCAGCCACGCACACAATAACCTCATAAGACGCTATTGCCCAATGATCCCTCTGTATGTATCTTGTGCTGCTGGTGCACCTCTACTTGCTTCCCTACCGTTTTGGAGTTGGGGGGTTATTTGCCATTCGGATGAGTAGTTCTACCACCATCTCTCTCTCTCTCTCTCTCCATCTCTCTCTCTCTCTCTCTCTCTCTCTCTCTCATCTCTCTCTCTCATCTCTCTCCCTTTCCATTCCTCTCATCCTCTCCATCTCTCATCTCTCTCTCATCCCCCTTATCTCTCTCTCTCTCCTCATGCCCTCTGTGTGTTTTAGTTATCTCTCTCTCTCTCTCTCTCTCTTTTTGATGCTATGGTTCACAGTGTATTCATTCAATCGATTTCTGTACACATCAGAGAATATACAAAACATCTTGAGGGTTTTGTACTTTCAGGAGGGGCCATTTTCAGAATTATGCTTCATCGCACTCACGTTGTGTCGTGGTCTAATTCTATTAATACATCCTTAACAGTCGTATGATTTGCGTGTGCGATTGCCTGGAAAGAAATCACGCCACCGTTATAGAAGGAGTGGGTGACCCTTACATCGTCAAACACATAGCCATTTATACACTTATCACGACCGCTACCGCAACGCAACACGCCCAAATATCTGTTTCCTCTCAGTGACTCGCCCCTGACGGCCATAATAAACTTCATCCCCATAACGACACCCTCTATTATGTGCGGCCACCTCATATGAGTTCGTAAATGTATAGTTATTATTAAATTCTGTTGTGTGTGTGGGACTATGCCTTAACTGGCGCTGTCGCATCTATTCTCCCTTCTCTACCAAGTTATGGGGAACGTATGTGTTGAATGTTCTTATCGATGTCATTGCCTTATCCTATCAGCTTAGGTGTGCAGTACAATTTTTCATGCATTTATCTGCCCACTCTTTTCAAGCCTGCTATGCTCAGCCGCGCGCTTGTGTGCGCTGAGGGCTGTGTATTCCGTGAGATCGCAGGACCGTGTTCTTCGCACTGGAGTAGTCAGCTGCCGTCGGTGATTAAGGACCCGGCTCAAGGTGGAATGATCTATTAATAACAAACCTAGTGGAGTTCGGCATAGAGGGGTGACCTGTTCATTATCAGTATGCCGACTTGCTGTTTATGACATATAAGTTCTGTGAGTTTAGAAACACGATGCACGCAACACACACGGCACAGTGCGAGCACACACACACACACTCACGATACACACGACACGCACACATGGACACACACACACGATCTCAAGCGACTCCCCAGTGGATATGAGCAGCAGGGTAAACGACGCAGAACAGGCCACAACAATCGGACTGATCCACACTTCGGCCCCTACCACACACACATCAACCATCGCCCCGACCTCACCAACACCGCACAAAACCTTATTGACCCACACCGCGCGGTGGACAGCCCAGCATACAGCCCAGCATCGAAAGTCAATAAGCTCGTTTATCAGTAGGACACAATGATTCACGTATTAGGTAAAATAGTTGTATCCATATGAGCACAGAGACGAGCTTTCAGACCAAGACACATTTAGAATACATAGTAGATATAAGTATCAAAAGGTAAATAATGAACATCTACCCAACATTTGTGGTTCAATCGATAGCTCATCTAAGACATGACATGAAACTAATGGTCGTCAACGACTTACTCTAATACCACCGTCAGGTTAATACCACCGTCAACCACTACTACTCTGCTATGGTTCTATGGTGTAACTCTCTGCTATGGTTCTATGGTGTAACTCTCTGCTATGGTTCTATGGTGGTGTAACTCTTCTGCTGCGGTTCTATGGTGTGTAACTCTCTGCTATGGTTCTATGGTGTGAACTCTCTGGCTATGGGTCTATGATGTAACTTCTCTGCATGTTTCTATGTGTTAACTCTCTGCTATTTGGTTCTATGAGAACTCTCTGCTATGGTTCTATGGTTGTATACTCTCTGCTATGGTTTCTACGTGTAAACTCTTCTGCTATGTTCTACAGTTAACTCTCTTCTATGCTATGGTTAACCTTCTCTGCTACTGGTTTCTAGTTAACTCTCTGCTATGTCTTATGATGTAACTCTTCTGCTATGAATTCAATATTTATGTAAAAAGCCCAGCATCGTTGATCTGGGCTCCAATATAAATTACTGGCAGGGAACTGATGAAGCTAGAAATGCCTTGCTCGATGGCAGTAAATCATTAGAAAGGCATCATCAGCCCCACATTTTATACGCGACATGTGCATTCAAGTGTCCTTCCATAATGGGTATGGCTCTCTCCTTGTGTCTCATGAGATTCTCAGTCAAAGTGAAGGGTATAGAGACAAAGCATGGGAACGCATTATACAAGAGGACCTCGATCCACACGCCCACCCAGCCTGAGACGTTCAAAGTAAGGTGCCGACCTCTGAATTGATGAAGGGATTTTTTTAAGCACAGGTGAGGCGGTGGGACCGTTTTCTGATCGATACCCAAGCTTGTCTGTCTCAAAGCAAACGGAAACAGGAAGGAAGTCGGACTTGTGCTTCTCTCTCATGCAGCACAGGATGTCATCGTCGTCGCAGCAACGCAGGGGACAGAGCCAGGGGACCTGCTGGGACCCACCGGCCATCCAATACCCTGCCCTGTCAAGGTACAGCTCCACCGCCACCTCTCTCTCATCTCATCTCTCTCTCCTTTCTCTCATCTCTCTCTCTCATCACTCACTCATCTCTATCTCTGTCTCTCATCTCTCTCTCTCTCTCTCTCTCTCTCTCATTTCTCATTTCTCTAATTTCTCTCATCTCTCTCTCTCTCTCATCTCTTTCTCAATTATCTTTCTTTCTCTCATTTATCTCATCTCGCTCTCATCTCTTTCCCCCCCCCCCCTCTCTCTCTCTCTCTCATCTCGCTCTCTAATCTCTCATCTCTCTCATCGCTCTCATCTCTCATCTCTCTCTCATCCCCCTTATCTCTCTCTCTCTCCTCATGCCCTCTGTGTGTTTTAGTTATCTCTCTCTCTCTCTCTCTCTTTTTGATGCTATGGTTCACAGTGTATTCATTCAATCGATTTCTGTACACATCAGAGAATATACAAAACATCTTGAGGGTTTTGTACTTTCAGGAGGGGCCATTTTCAGAATTATGCTTCATCGCACACTGCTTTTTTATTTTTTTAATATGATCGCTGGAGATTGTGAGTCACCACCGTTTAGAGAAGGTGGGACATTACTCGTCACACACATTTAACACAAGTGCACACACAGACGCACACTGTTTTTATGAGCCCCTGAGGCATATTCCACCATCACACTTATTGGGCACTCATGGTGAAAATTATTATATTCATTGTGTGGTTTAGCCCTGGGCAGCCATTATCTTTTAAAAAAGACATTTGAATGTTCTTATCAGCATTCCTAACCTTTTCACATTTGCATTTCTGCCCACTTTGTGCTTCTACCGCGCGTTCAGCTGTACGGGGGTCAGGGACCGTGTCCGCACTGGAGTTAGTCAGCTTGCCGTCGGTGAGGGCCGGCCAGCTGATGAATAATACACCAAGGGGGCCCCTGGGGGACCCTGGCTTACAGATGTTGCTGTTGTGATATAGCGAGCGACACACTGTTCACCAACACCACTCAGATCACACACACACACACACTCACATGCGCACACTCACGCACGCACACACACACATGCACACACACACACACACACACACACACACACACACACACACCAACCACGGCGTGGAAGAGCACAGAGACGAGCTTTCAGACCAAGACACATTTAGAATACATAGTAGATATAAGTATCAAAAGGTAAATAATGAACATCTACCCAACATTTGTGGTTCAATCGATAGCTCATCTAAGACATGACATGAAACTAATGGTCGTCAACGACTTACTCTAATACCACCGTCAGGTTAATACCACCGTCAACCACTACTACTACTACTACAAATGAATGACTATCAATAACTTAATAACAATACTGAGCACATTGACAAAGATTTGTTATTGCCAAGTGTACAATTTTATAGTGGCCACGAATCTCAGATCTCGGCGTGGCGTCAAAGGCAAAAGGAGCTACTTGTAGTGGACCCAACATTGATGATGATTGATGATGATGGATGATTTCTCAGGAGATTTAACTCCCATGCTGTGTATTCTTAGTTAGTCAGGTTATAGGCACGCAGCAGCAGCAGCAGCAGCAGCAGCAGTAGCAGCAGTGTCCGATAGATGGCGCTGTTGCCGCGTCTCTTGGTGACCGTGCACCCTGACTGAACGCGTCCAGATCGGTGCAGCTGCGCGTCACCACAACGTACTGACTGTACTTCTTGTTCTTCTTCCTCTTGTTCCTCCTCCTCCTCCTCCTCCTCCAGATGCAACGATGTCACACCTCGGCTTTTGACTCGTGTGCATGAGGGCTAGCTAGGGTCAGCCGCTGCACTCCAAAAAGTCCTTCAAAGGTGTGACTTCTTTTTTCTTTTTCCATCATGTACGGCGACGGAGAGGGCACCGTGTGGGACCGGGTCGGGCGGCCGCGGCGGGACTGCATGTGCTACCTGGGACCACCTACTTTGATGCCGATGTAAGACCTTTACAATGATGAAAATTGATCATTATTATCAATTGATCATCATTTTTTTATTTATTAGATTATTATTATTATTATTATTATTATTATTATTATTATTAGTAGTAGTAGTAGTAGTAGTAGTAATAGTATTATTATTATTATTATTATTATTTATTTATTACAAGTGCGTCGCTGAAGTAGGCTATACACACGCACACACACACACACACGCACACATACGCACACACGCACACACACGCACACACACACACACACACACATACACGCACATACACAAACGCACACACACCTGTTTTACAGAGTTAATATGCGTGTGACTGGATTGATCAAATTGGATGCCACATTTGCATGTTGTGGAAAGGTTGGTCATTACTGCCCTAAAACATATTTAATCGTATGGTAGGCCTATATGTTATATGTATATTTTATTTTATTTGCACGAATATTATTACCCCAGCAGCATCCTCTTAAGTGAAGCTTTGTATCAGTTCAGTCTCCAGACGCACAGCTTTAACTCTGTCTGTTCTGTTCTGCGTCGTACTGCAGGCGACAGATCAGTTCTTATGATCGATTCATGACAGATTCGTATATATTTACACATCCAAATCGGTGTTATGTGGACCTTTATAGCCTAGTAGTCTTTCACCCTCACCCTCTGAACGCAGAGCCGGTGGGGAATTGGAGGGGAATGGAACCAGTGGAGAGTGGAGACTCTGGGGGACCCCAAGCAAAGAAGATCCCCCCCCCCCCCCATCCCCCAAATAAAATTGGTTTAGTCAATAGTGCTTGATTTGACACACACACACACACACACACACACACACACACACACACACACACACACACACACACACACACACACACACACACACACACACACACACACACACACACACACACAAAGGAGTGTATGTAGCGGAAATGCACTTTTGGTGGCCCCTTTTCCCAAGCAAATTTGGGAAAACATTTGTCTGGTTTGCCTCTTTGCGATGGTGCACCTCTGGATATTCGGGTCTAGTTGGGCTCTTATTATGAATACTGACAGTGGATTCCTCATGCTTAAGACAAAATACATATTTATTGTCAGCTAGGGTTTATCATAGCAGAAACGCGCTCTCTAAAGCCTTCACACCTTCCCGCCGTGTTTGAACAAGCCGTACACACCTCCCTTAACACATCTGCCTGTGGTGGTGTTGTTTTTCAGAGGGATGCGCAAGTCTTCTGACATTAGCCCCAGAAGGCTTTCAGACATCAGTCCCCAACTCAGACAGCTGAAGTACCTGGTGGTGGAAGAGTCCATCAAAGAGGACCTGAAGTCGTCCCGGTCGGTCGAAGACATCAACAGCGCGTCAATAGAAGAGCGAATATTGCGCATCACCGGCTATTATGGATACCAGCCTTGGAACGCGGTCTACAATAGTAAGTAGCCCACATTTTAATGGGATACATTACATTTTCCCCTGCATAAATTGGTACTTATTGTAGATGCCACATAATCTACCTGAGCGCTTTATTGGGCTAATTGGCTGAGGTCAGGCAACTGGCCTTCATGTTTAATTCGTTGAAAAAAAATCACACCTTTTAGATAAACATCTATATGGCTAACGGCAAGAGCGTTATATAGATTAATGTTTAATAGACCCAGACACAGGGGTGTTTTTGATACATGAAACCATCTGAGCTGAGCCTATTGGAAAGTACCTGTTGGAAAAGACAACCTCCTACCATTTCCTACCTGGAAAAGGGCAGGCACTTTCAAAAGAATATAGGTGATTGGATTAACCATCTGTCAATCACCACACTTGTAGCTTCCAGTAGCTCCTCACAGGACGCTGATTGGTCCAAATGAAAATCACTGAAGTATTGTACACGTTAGCAGCCTAGTTAGTGAGTCAGTCAATTACAATTAATTTCTGCAATACAACAACCTAACATTTTGGACAGACTTACACAATGGTCACAGCGACTACATGTATTGATTTTCCACACACCTGTATGTGTTATTACTGTGACATTGTCTTATCTTTCTTTATTCTGCCTTCGTCTATTGTTAAGAAGTAATCCAGTTTAGTACAATTAATTTAGGCAAACCCATGATTAAAGAATCAGATAACATTTGCATGTTTTTTTGCTGACACAAGATTGATCCACATCAGCTTATGAACTTACAAGCTAACATCATACGCACGCACGCACGTACACACACACACACACACACACACATATGCAGGATTAGGCCAATAGTCCATTACTTGAGTCAAGCTAATGATTGATCATCATGTTGCCCCATGAGCTAGGCTAATAATATGGATCCTAAAATTCCTAACTACAATGTGGGTAAAAGACGTTTGTGGTTAAACGCGGCATGCTACTGACATAATGATCATTAGCTTCTATTCAAACGGAGCCGACTGAAGACACTGTCAGCTGCTGTCGTGGCTCTGCTGCCCGTGTACCCATCCACACCAGGGCTAGTTCCTACTGCTGAGGGTATAGCGCTAATAAACACCTTAGTTTTTACGGGGGAAGAGGGGATCGGATCGGGGCTGGATAAAAAAATTTCGGGGCTCAAGTCAGTGTATATTGCCACTGATCCCCTAGCGCTTTTACTACAAAGTTCTACAAAAAAACAACGCATGATAAAAACGTGTCTTGCAGCTATCTGCTGAAGCATAAGAAGCAATGAAGCATATCAGAGAACACAAAACGCATCTTCAACCCCGCGTTTGGGTGCGAGAAGTCTTGCACACTTGATTCATTTCATGAAAAGAATAATAAAACAAACAAACCAACCAACAAACTAACAAGACCTCGGGTCATTTTCCAGAATCTTGTTATCTCTGAAATCTCTATCTGCTGAAATTTACTCAGCAGTGTGCACGTAGATGGGTGTGCATGTGGATGGGTGTGCACGTGGATGTGGATGTGTGTGCACGTGGATGGGTAAGTGTGAGGTACGTTGGGGAGGCTCAGACAAATTCAAATGAGGATCTTAGAGACTCACACACAGTCGAATGAAGTGTGTACGCAGCATTGTAATGAGTCCTTAGGCGCCCTGCATTGTTTACATGCAAATGTGGACAGGAGCGTGTCTGTCTGTCTCTGTCTGTCTGTCTGTCTGTCTGTCTGTCTGTCTGTCTGCCCAATGCCCATCCATCCAGGGTGTTCCATAAGTGCCGTCCGCCATCTGAATAGCCGAAAAACTAGCTTCATAAATTACCTCTCCTCTTTGCCACGTGGTTGGTACAGGTGTGATGCTGGAACAGATGTGGTGCTGGTACAGACATGGTTGGTACAGATGTGGTGCTGGTACTGACATGGTTGGTACAGATGTGGTGCTGGTACAGACATGGTTGGTACAGATGTGGTGCTGGTACAGACATGGTTGGTACATGCATGGCTGGTACAGATGTGATTGGTACAGACATGGTGCTGGTACAGACATGGTTGGTACAGACCTGATTGGTACAGATGTGATGCTGGTCCAGATGTGGTGCTGGTACAGACATGGTACAGATGTGATGCTGGTACAGATGTGGTGCTGGTACAGACGTGGTACATAAATATCCTGCCCCCTGATTGCATGATGGTTATTGAAATTAGTGATTCAATGTGCATTGGTTTTAAAAGAATGAGGAAGATCTGAGTCCAAATACGGTCAGGTAAACACTCAATATCAAATTTAGAGTAATCATGCAAATTTCTGTTGTGTTGTGCAAAATTGTTTTGCTGGCGACTCTTTTCACCTGGCTGCCTCAAGTTGCACATCCCGTCAATATTTTCAGTTTCAGTTGTTTGGATGAATAGTGCATGGGAGGGCACACAGGTGCTCAAGTCACAAATAATAAATCTCTTTTCTAATCGGATAAGGTCAGGTTTTGTCTTACCCCGTTTAGCAGGGACAACTAACACCGGCACACACACACACACACACACACACACACACACACACACACACACACACACACACACACACACACACACACACACACCTAAGACATTAAATCATTCAGATCTTGGAAGACTGGCTCTTCCTCTTCCTTATTATTCCTCGACTCCCAACCAAAATGTCAACATTGCAGCTGAAGAGGCATAAATACTCCACTAGTGGTCCCGTCACAGGCAGGAACTGCATGTGTGTGTGTGTGTGTGTGTGCCTGTTTGTGTGCCTGTGTATGTGTTTGTGTGTGTGTGTGTGTGTGTGTGTTTGCACACAACAGGCCTCTCCCCGGGATCCAGCCTGCAGCACAGTCCCTCACTGTGTCTTTAAACGCCGAGCCAAGAAATAAAAACCCAGCCGCCCATTTAATGTCTCACCAGGCACTCCATTTTGCCCACAGGGGGAGGTGGGGTGGGTGGGGTGGGGTGGGGGCTGCAATTGGTGAAATGAGACAAAAGAACGGTGAGTTTGTTGGGAGGGTTCGAACACACAGGGGAAAAGTCGCCAAGTGAATTTGTGGGGAGACCAGAGCTGGTGTTGCGACAGTTGTCCTGTGTTTGTGATATCATCGTTGGGCCTTCATTAGTTTAACTCACAGTCAACTTTATTGGATGTGAGCTGTCCGAGAGCTTGTGAATCTTTGGGAAATCCGACACCCCAAATCTTTGACTACAGCTATTTCTCCAAGGTTGGTCACTCACGTGCGGTGTCCCTCACATTTACTTTTGTTGAGTTTCTTTGGTCAATATCAATATTCACTCTTTGGCCAATAGTCTTTGGGCGAAATGGTAAATGGATGAATGGATTGCATTTAGATAGCGCTTTTATCCAAAACACTTTACAGTATCGCCTCCACATTCACCCATTCATACAGACATTCATATACCAACGGCGGTGTCAGCCATGCAAGGTAACAACCAAGACACGTAGGCGTCTTGCTCATGGGACACCTCGACACTTAGCTAGGCGGAGCCCGGGGATCGAACCAGCAACCGCTCTTACCCTCCTGAGCTACTGCCACCCATACAAATTCCCTCTGCTGGCAGCTTATATATGGATATTAATATATGGAGCTGCCACACTGCACACAGATCCAGCTCAGTGTTCCCCCCTCTCTGGGCCGTGGTGTGACTTGGTGGTGTGCGCTCTTCATCGAGACGGCGTGTGACTACAGTTACAGTGACCTGTCATGTCTGAGCGCAGCGGCTGTTTGATTCTGAGGTCCTCTGCCCACCCACACCGCAGCAGCAGGCTCCTGCAACGGCCTGCGTGTGGGGTAAAATGCACATAAATGGATGCCGCGAAAGAAAAGCGAGTTCCTCAGTGTGCAACTGAAACTGTGCATATACACACGTACATTTCATTGATGGCACCAGTTGCACAATCACACAGACACACACCACACACACACACCACAACAGTATGCAATACGCACGCTTCCCGTTGCCCAGGACATGGAATGTGGGAGATGTGTTCGGAGATGCGAGATTTAAATAATTGGTTTGGTTTTTAATTCGGGGTCAGGAGGGACCAACCATGGTGTGAATGATGCGTGGGTTGAGGTTTCTGGGTCTGCTACGTCTGGTTGTGCTTCAGGTGAAGGGCTGCTGTCAGTTGATGCACTGTATGGCCTGGCATGCTACCAGCGGACAACCCACACACAAAGCTACGTGTGAGACCCCTCTGCATTATGAAAACCATTCATAATTTATCTACACAGCCGATGAGTCTGAGAGACCCAAAGCTCTAGATTTGATCCATGTTCATATAATGCTGATGAAGGGCTAGTCAATAATTCAATATTATACTTTATCATCTGTGAATGGTCATGAAATTAAGATATTGACTGAATGAATGTGATACCCAGTTTTATGAATTACGAAGACAATATATACCCTTGAAATTATCAAATATGAAGTGTGAAAGGTCAGTGAGAAAGTTTCAGTCCGATACTACACTTAACATTTCCATATACTTCAATCTAATATATTTTTCCACATAAGCCAGCCCTATGCTGATGTCAGTGCCAAAGGCTCTCAGGTTGACTGGGGGATGATTCGTTTTTTTCTGACATTCAACCATTGGCTGAACTGTGACTGTTCAGATCAAAGCCAAAAGAGAACGTACTTATGAATTTATTATCCGTGAATAATACATTTGAAATCAGAACAGAACAGTTTGAAGGGAATATTAAGAACTCTCTGGTTTTATACTTTTATAGTCCTGTGTGAGTTTTTAATCGTTTATTGCCTAATTACCCAGCGGAGGGTTTAATTAGTTAATTCAAATTAATAATTTGGCTGTTTTGCAGTCCTGCAGGACTCTTAAATATCTAACATATATGTAAATTTCTTTACATAGCATATTTACAAACACACGTCATTACTGTAGTGTGACATTACTCAAGTGTACAGTAATAAGGTAGAGTAAGTGATAGCTAAGTTCAAGTTTTAGTACATAACTTCATGTGATTTTATACAGTAGACTCTTGTTCACCACCATGTCTTCACCACATGTTTCCCAAGAGTCCCCCAGAGGTACCTTGTGAACTGACGTATCTGCAAGGCAGGAAAGTGACAGAAATCTCAACGCATTTCTGTTCTCTGTTCATCATTCAGAGAGCACTGTAATGATGCCATCAACATCTCTGGGTGGGATTGGACCGAAGTACTGACCGAGCTGTGGTTCTGAATGATTCATAAGGGAGAAAAAGAACAAACTAAACATCTGCTTCTTAAAACCATTTCAGTAACCCATTTTTCCAGGATATTTAAGGGACCAATTTGTTCTTGATGACACCAAACTGTCCTGCAAATTTACTGAGTATGCTGGATTTCATTTTGGGACTGCATGCTCATGCCATGGGGCCTTCAACACACACATACACAAGAGCTCACACACACTAAAATAGAACCTTGCTGTATCAGCCCTTTTCCTCATCTTCTCATTCAGCCTTCAGCTCTGGCATCTCTTCCTCCCGAGTCCTGATTGGCAACCCTGCTCTAGTTTACTAACCAATCCCAGCACAGCTAAGACTGCTGCTGCGTTCCAGAGTCCCCCTGCTTTCTAGTGCTCCAGTGTTATGCTGAAGTCTCACACACACTAAATACCAGTGGTGTGTGGATATGTGTGTATGTGTGTGTGGATATGTGTGTGTGTGGAGCTCCACCATCTGGGCATCGGTTGATGAGGGCTGCGTCCAGGGAGAGGGTTAAGCTTCTCGGACACTTAAATGAACGACATGACGACGATGTGCATTATGGACCATTTTGCCACAGTGCCTCCCCAGAAACGCCACAACAATATTTTTCTGTCACCTGTATTTGTAAATATAATATTTATACATTTGTATGATGACGAGTGGACATAGTAGGCTTTTGAAAGACATTTTAGTGACAATTGCAAGTTGTACATTTTCTTAACATTTTTCCGTACACCCCCAGCCGAAACAGCGAAAATAATCTTTTAAGACTTGCTGGGTTGCCTAGATACGAGAGAAGCAACGTCATCAGACAGAGCATTGTAGTTTCTGCGTTAGTTGAGAGACGGCCTCGGCTACGGTCGCATATTACTAAGTTGACGGCCTCGCTTTGTCGTTTTGTCCATGTATGATAAAAATAGGAGCCGTACAACCAGGTTTGTTAAGGTTGATATAACGCCCATGTCGTCTCCTTCCAAATTGTTCAACATGGATCCAAATCTCTACAAAGCCTTCAGGTGGTCTCAAGTGTCGATCAAGGTGACCCCCCCCCCCCGTGGATGTGGATGTGTGTGCACGTGGATGGGTAAGTGTGAGGTACGTTGGGGAGGCTCAGACAAATTCAAATGAGGATCTTAGAGACTCACACACAGTCGAATGAAGTGTGTACGCAGCATTGTAATGAGTCCTTAGGCGCCCTGCATTGTTTACATGCAAATGTGGACAGGAGCGTGTCTGTCTGTCTGTCTGTCTGTCTGTCTGTCTGTCTGTCTGTCTGCCCAATGCCCATCCATCCAGGGTGTTCCATAAGTGCCGTCCGCCATCTGAATAGCCGAAAAACTAGCTTCATAAATTACCTCTCCTCTTTGCCACGTGGTTGGTACAGGTGTGATGCTGGAACAGATGTGGTGCTGGTACAGACATGGTTGGTACAGATGTGGTGCTGGTACAGACATGGTTGGTACAGATGTGGTGCTGGTACAGACATGGTTGGTACAGATGTGGTGCTGGTACAGACATGGTTGGTACATGCATGGCTGGTACAGATGTGATTGGTACAGACATGGTGCTGGTACAGACATGGTTGGTACAGACCTGATTGGTACAGATGTGATGCTGGTCCAGATGTGGTGCTGGTACAGACATGGTACAGATGTGATGCTGGTACAGATGTGGTGCTGGTACAGACGTGGTACATAAATATCCTGCCCCCTGATTGCATGATGTTATTGAAATTAGTGATTCAATGTGCATTGGTTTTAAAAGAATGAGGAAGATCTGAGTCCAAATACGGTCAGGTAAACACTCAATATCAAATTTAGAGTGATCATGCAAATTTGTGTTGTGTTGTGCAAAATTGTTTTGCTGGCGACTCTTTTCACCTGGCTGCCTCAAGTTGCACATCCCGTCAATATTTTCAGTTTCAGTTGTTTGGATGAATAGTGCATGGGAGGGCACACAGGTGCTCAAGTCACAAATAATAAATCTCTTTTCTAATCGGATAAGGTCAGGTTTTGTCTTACCCCGTTTAGCAGGGACAACTAACACCGGCACACACACACACACACACACACACACACAACACACACACACACACACACACCACACACACCCACACACACACACACACACACACACACACACACACACACACACACCTAGACATTAAATCATTCAGATCTTGGAAGACTGGCTCTTCCTCTTCCTTATTATTCCTCGGACTCCCAACCAAAATGTCAACATTGCAGCTGAAGAGGCATAAATACTCCACTAGTGGTCCCGTCACAGGCAGGAAACTGCATGTGTGTGTGTGTGTGTGTGTGCCTGTTTGTGTGCCTGTGTATGTGTTTGTGTGTGTGTGTGTGTGTGTGTGTGTTTGCACACAACAGGCCTCTCCCCGGGATCCAGCCTGCAGCACAGTCCCTCACTGTGTCTTAAACGCCGAGCCAAAAATAAAACACCCAGCCCCATTTAATGTCTCACCAGGCACTCCATTTGCCCCACAGGGGGAGGTGGGTGGGTGGGGTGGGGTGGGGGCTGCAATTGGTGAAATGAGACAAAAGAACGGTGAGTTTGTTGGGAGGGTTCGAACACACAAGGGGAAAGTGCCAAGTTGAATTGTGGGAGACCAGAGCTGGTGTTGGACAGTTGTCCTGTGTTGTGATACATCGTTGGCTCTTAGTTTAACTCAAGTCAACTTTATTGGATTGAGCTGTCCGACGAGCTTGTGAATCTTTGGGAAATCCGACCACCAAATCTTTGACTACAGTATTTCTCCAAGTTGTCACTCACGTGGGTGTCACCCTCACATTTACTTTTGTTGAGTTTCTTTGGTCAATATCAATATTCACTCTTGGCCAATAGTCTTTGGGCGAAATGGTAAATGGATGAATGGATTGCATTTAGATAGCGCTTTTATCCAAAGCACTTTACAGTATCGCCTCACATTCACCCATTCATACATGACATTCATATACCAACGGCAGTGTCAGCCATGGAAGGTAACAACCAAGACACGTAGGCGTCTTGCTCAGGGACACCTCGACACTTAGCTAGGCGGAGCCCGGGGATCGAACCAGCAACCGCTCTTACCTCCTGAGCTACTGCCACCCATAAAAATTCCCTCTGCTGCAGCTTATATACGGATATTAATATATGGAGCTGCACACTGCACAGATCCAGCTCAGTGTTCCCCCCTCTCTGGGCCGTGGTGTGACTTGGTGGTGTGCGCTCTTCATCGAGACGGCGTGTGACTACAGTTACAGTGACCTGTCATGTCTGAGCGCAGCGCTGTTGATTCTGAGTTCCTCTGCCACCCACACCGCAGCAGGCTCCTGCAACGGCCTGCGGGGGGGAAAATGCACATAATGGAGCGCGAAGAAACAGTCTCAGGTGCAACTGAACTGTGCATATACACACGTACATATTCATGATGCACTGTTGCACGCACACACACACACACACACACAGTATGCAAACGCACGCTCCCGTGCCCAGGACTGGAAGTGGGAGTGTTGGAGATGGAGATTAAATAATGGTGGTTTTATTCGGGTCAGGAGGACCACCGGTGATGAGGTGAGTTGAGTTTCTTTCTGCTAGTCGGTGGCTTCTGTGCATACATTTTTGAAGGGCTGCTGTCAGTTGATGCACTGTATGGCCTGGCATGCTACCAGCGGACAACCCACACACAAAGCTACGTGTGAGACCCCTCTGCATTATGAAAACCATTCATAATTTATCTACACAGCCGATGAGTCTGAGAGACCCAAAGCTCTAGATTTGATCCATGTTCATATAATGCTGATGAAGGGCTAGGCAATAATTCAATATTATTCTTTATCATCTGTGAATGGTCATGAAATTAAGATATTGACTGAATGAATGTGATACCCAGTTTTATGAATTACGAAGACAATATATACCCTTGAAATTATCAAATATGAAGTGTGAAAGGTCAGTGAGAAAGTTTCAGTCCGATACTACACTTAACATTTCCATATACTTCAATCTAATATATTTTTCCACATAAGCCAGCCCTATGCTGATGTCAGTGCCAAAGGCTCTCAGGTTGACTGGGGGATGATTCGTTTTTTTCTGACATTCAACCATTGGCTGAACTGTGACTGTTCAGATCAAAGCCAAAAGAGAACGTACTTATGAATTTATTATCCGTGAATAATACATTTGAAATCAGAACAGTTTGAAGGGAATATTAAGAACTCTCTGGTTTTATACTTTTATAGTCCTGTGTGAGTTTTTAATCGTTTATTGCCTAATTACCCAGCGGAGGGTTTAATTAGTTAATTCAAATTAATAATTTGGCTCTTTTGCAGTCCTGCAGGACTCTTAAATATCTAACATATATGTACATTTCTTTACATAGCGTATTTACAAACACACATGTCATTACTGTAGTGTGACATTACTCAAGTGTACAGTAATAAGGTAGAGTAAGTGATAGCTAAGTTCAAGTTTTAGTACATAACTTCATGTGATTTTATACAGTAGACTCTTGTTCACCACCATGTCTTCACCACATGTTTCCCAAGAGTCCCCCAGAGGTACCTTGTGAACTGACGTATCTGCAAGGCAGGAAAGTGACAGAAATCTCAACGCGTTTCTGTTCTCTGTTCATCATTCAGAGAGCACTGTAATGATGCCATCAACATCTCTGGGTGGGATTGGACCGAAGTACTGACCGAGCTGTGGTTCTGAATGATTCATAAGGGAGAAAAAGAACATCTGCTTCTTAAAACCATTTCAGTAACCCATTTTTCCAGGATATTTAAGGGACCAATTTGTTCTTGATGACACCAAACTGTCCTGCAAATTTACTGAGTATGCTGGATTTCATTTTGGGACTGCATGCTCATGCCATGGGGCCTTCAACACACACATACACAAGTGCTCACACACACTAAAATAGAACCTTGCTGTATCAGCCCTTTTCCTCATCTTCTCATTCAGCCTTCAGCTCTGGCATCTCTTCCTCCTGAGTCCTGATTGGCAACCCTGCTCTAGTTTACTAACCAATCCCAGCACAGCTAAGACTGCTGCTGCGTTCCAGAGTCCCCCTGCTTTCTAGTGCTCCAGTGTTATGCTGAAGTCTCACACACACTAAATACCAGTGGTGCTCCTGAGCTGGCCACTAGGGGGGTGTGAGGGAGTGGATTTATGCGGGCGAAAAATGCTGCTCCGAACTCAAGTGGCTTACTTTTGGTGACGTCGTCGACATGGCTTTTCTGAGGCACTTTGATGTTGTGATGAAGGGACACCGGTGGCGAGGTGTGTGTGTGGATATGTGTGTGTGGATATGTGTGTGTGTGGATATGTGTGTGTGTGTGTGGATATGTGTGTGTGGATATGTGTGTGTGTGGAGCTCCACCATCTGGGCATCGGTTGATGAGGGCTGCGTCCAGGGAGAGGGTTAAGCTTCTCGGACACTTAAATGAACGACATGACGACGATGTGCATTATGGACCATTTTGCCACAGTGCCTCCCCAGAAACGCCACAACAATATTTTTCTGTCACCTGTATTTGTAAATATAATATTTATACATTTGTATGATGACGAGTGGACATAGTAGGCTTTTGAAAGACATTTTAGTGACAATTGCAAGTTGTACATTTTCTTAACATTTTTCCGTACACCCCCAGCCGAAACAGCGAAAATAATCTTTTAAGACTTGCTGGGTTGCCTAGATACGAGAGAAGCAACGTCATCAGACAGAGCATTGTAGTTTCTGCGTTAGTTGAGAGACGGCCTCGGCTACGGTCGCATATTACTAAGTTGACGGCCTCGCTTTGTCGTTTTGTCCATGTATGATAAAAATAGGAGCCGTACAACCAGGTTTGTTAAGGTTGATATAACGCCCATGTCGTCTCCTTCCAAATTGTTCAACATGGATCCAAATCTCTACAAAGCCTTCAGGTGGTCTCAAGTGTCGATCAAGGTGACCCCCCCCCCCCCCCCCCATTATTCACACCCTGCCTGAATACCTTTGTCATTAATCTACTGCTGTACTGTGACCCAGCCAGTACAGAACACTGGTGTTGGCCGCAGTAAACAGAGTTTTAATAGACACACGTGGAATACATTGTGGGGTTCTTCTGTACTTATGAGTGTGACTACCGCCGCCAGGAATACATTTAGTGGGAAAGTATTCAACAAAAGAACCTTGAACCTGAAGGCCTTGTTTGTGTACGTGCATAATTATGCCCCATAGAATGGACACCTATTTATATTCACTGTTGGGAAATATGAAGTGTACAAAGGGTTTTTTTTCCCGAATGGCCTAATTGTAATGGGTTTTCTATGTTTTGTTGAGCACACACGCATACACACACACACACATACACACACACACACACACACACACACACACACTCTGATGCTACCAGATGGCATTTACAAATCACTTTTAAACAGGTGCTGGCCGATAATTCCGCTATTTGGAACCATCTTTTGTTCCAGAGCGATAGACTAACTCCACAAACAGTCCATGCCCGAAAGTAAGTAAAAAAGAAAAGGTGAGAGTGAAAGGTTTTCACTGATTAAACTAATCGTTGCTTTCAGCAGTGTCTGGGGAAGGAAGCAGAAAGAGAAAATCCAAGGTCTTTGATTAAAAAAGGAAAAAGCTGCTAAATCAACCCTCACAGGTGCTTCTGTCGTGAACCAAGCGAACCACATACTCACGAAAACGTATCTCTGCACCGTACCACATTCCACATGTTTCCTGGCGTTTGGACAGCCTCTTGGCATCCCATTAGTGAGGGTTCAGGGTGGTCTCAGCCAACGGTGGTGTTTTAGCGAACCACTGCCTGTTGTATGCTAGAGATAGGCCCGTGTCCAGCGTTACCTAGCCCCACGCGTTTTTCCGACGATTTGTCAACGTCACAAAAAACATTTGGGTTTCACATTTGAGTCCAAGCGTCCAAATAAATAGGATTTGTTAATTGCATATTGACTCTTCAAGAATAATCACAAAATGAATCGTTAATTTAAGGCACAGGGCCAGCATTACCGCGGACAGAACAGGTTATTTCTAACCAAAAAATGATGCTGGATGTAGTGTGATTAATCATTAAGTCACGACGCAAAAATAAAAACGTATTCACCAATGTTGCGCTGTGTTGTGCTGTCTTATACTGTGAATACTGACTTCAACGTGTTTATATGACCTGTTACTTATGTCAGGTCAATATTGTGCATCATTGTTAAAGTATGGCAAATGTTGTCGCTATCAACCAAAATGCACATTTTGCAGCTGCCTGTGAAAAGTATTTTAGTCAGTTAGTTAGCATATCATTGCTCAAATTGTTCACTGGCAGCTGTGCGCTAGATTGCTCAGAGAACATCATTAGGTATTCAAAGTCCCGTCTGGAAATAGCTGTCTGTACAGTGAAAGTTTTGGGGAAACTTCAAAAAGGATCTGAATAACTACAGATCCAAATGACACACATTAGGTAGTATATGCACATGTCTCATTAAAAGTTATTCATGGACAAAAGACAAAAAAAAAGAAAAAGATGCTATATTCAGTCAATCACAAGTCCACTTAAGAATGACCCGGGGCCTTGATAAGGGCCCTAATAAGTCTCTTAAGACGTTTGATGTCAGCAGCTCAGAAAATGACATCGCGGTGTCATTTTGAATAAGTGCTCAGAAAATGACATCGCGGTGTCATTTTGAATAAGTGCTAAGACGAGCGGTAATGCTCAAATTCACACATTTGTACCATTTACTGACTCAGATTCAGTCCAAAAATGCTTGGGGACACTTATCTCATCGCCCCAGAGTGACGTGACCCACAAACCACTTGGAAAGGGTGGTGTGTGTGTGTGAGCTGTGAGTACCTTTCGATACTCCTTGCAGTTTCTTTTTGTGTTTTAAAATAGTAACAGCCTTTAAATTTGTTGAATTCAGGGTGGTCCTGGCCAAACAATTTTTCTGGATTTCTTAATAAAACAATAATGCATATCGTCACCTTCTTAAACTAATGGCCTAAGTTATATTTTGAAGAAAATGATTTTTGCCTAAATCATCTCTTCATGATTTTTCATTCAGTTTTTTCTGTTTTTTGAAAAATGTGACGTAGGCCATTAGTTTATGAAGGTGACAATATGCAAAATCTAAGCACTTATCAGCACTCTATCTTGTTAGAGTATCGCCTACGTTGAGTCAGAGGGGCTGTTTCAAATGAGAATACGCAGTCCAGATACAAGACTTTGCTGTTGAGGCCACGACCGCAACCACTGTTGTCCCGAAGTGCTAATTTCTGTTCATCTGTCTCTCCATCTATCTATTTATGTCACGACTCTATCTTCTAACATCTATCTATCTTTCCGTCCGTCTGTCCAGCCTCTCTGACTGCCTACCTGCCTCTGTTTACCGTTGGCTTGTTCGGGTGACGTGCTGCTGACTCTTCCCCGACTCTCGTATTCTCGCTTTCTCAGCGATTTTCTCAGCGTCAGTGAGTGTGAGCGTAGGTAAGTGTGTGCGCGGTTGCGTCGCCGTCTCTGTTGTTCCGCCTCAACGCAGCAATCAAGAGCGCTCAGCGCCGCGTAACAACACAACACACACACATTCATTACGAGAGACAAACAAAACCGCCCGGCCACGTGTCAACTTACGTCGGGTGTTTATTTTGCGTCAACGCACGTGAAGTGTTCCGCGTCGCGTACTACGACGACGACGACGAGTCTCGATCTCCCCGCAAACACACTCAATACCTTTCGAGTGTTCTTTCCGTCGACGGTCGTTTACCTCAGAGCAAATAATGGTTTCTGTGTTGTGTGGTGTTGGAGTGTGTGTCTGTGATGTGTGTGTGTGTGTGTGTGTGTGTGTGTGTGTGTGTGTGTTGTGTGTGTGTGTGTGATGTGTGTGTGTGTGTGTGTGTGTGTGTGTGTGTGTGTGTTTGTGTGTGTGTGTGTGTGTTGACTGTGCTGGTTTAATGCAGCCTCATCTGGCCCGAGACTGATTGGGCTCTGGGGCTGCTTAAACCAGCCGTCAGCCACGCATTACTCCACCAGCTATGTTTTGAAAAAATGTTAGCGTGATAGGCCCAAGTCTTCAGGATTTGTATTGCTTCGATGCATCATCGGACTGCTTACGACGAGAGCTTCCGTTGCGTTGTTTTCATGGAGGCGGTTGTCAGTGCAGTTGTGTGAACATCATCCGTGGGTTTATATTTTATCTCTTCCAAGTACGACCCGTACCTTCTTGCGTGCCACGACGCACAACGACATATTACTGGTCCCCCCCCCCCATTATTCACACCCTGCCTGAATACCTTTGTCATTAATCTACTGCTGTACTGTGACCCAGCCAGTACAGAACACTGGTGTTGGCCGCAGTAAACAGAGTTTTAATAGACACACGTGGAATACATTGTGGGGTTCTTCTGTACTTATGAGTGTGACTACCGCCGCCAGGAATACATTTAGTGGGAAAGTATTCAACAAAAGAACCTTGAACCTGAAGGCCTTGTTTGTGTACGTGCATAATTATGCCCCATAGAATGGACACCTATTTATATTCACTGTTGGGAAATATGAAGTGTACAAAGGGTTTTTTTTCCCGAATGGCCTAATTGTAATGGGTTTTCTATGTTTTGTTGAGCACACACGCATACACACACACACACATACACACACACACACACACACACACACACACTCTGATGCTACCAGATGGCATTTACAAATCACTTTTAAACAGGTGCTGGCCGATAATTCCGCTATTTGGAACCATCTTTTGTTCCAGAGCGATAGACTAACTCCACAAACAGTCCATGCCCGAAAGTAAGTAAAAAAGAAAAGGTGAGAGTGAAAGGTTTTCACTGATTAAACTAATCGTTGCTTCCAGCAGTGTCTGGGGAAGGAAGCAGAAAGAGAAAATCTAAGGTCTTTGATTAAAAGGAAAAAGCTGCTAAATCAACCGCTCACAGGTGCTTCTGTCGTGAACCATCCGAAACCACATACCCACGAAAACGTAATCTCTGCACCCGTTACCACATTCCACATGTTTCCGGGCGTTTGGACAGCCTCTTGCATCCCATTAGTGAGGGTTGCAGGGTGGTCTCAGCCAACGGTGGTGTTTTTAGCGAACCACTGCCTGTTGTATGCTAGAGATAGGCCCGTGTCCAGCGTTGCCTAGCCCCACGCGCTTTTCAGACGATTTGTCAACGTCACAAAAAAACATTTGGGGTTTCACATTTGAGTCCAAAGAGTCCAAAATAAATAGGATTTGTTAATTGCATATTGACTCTTCAGAGATATTATCACAGAAATGAATCGTTAATTTAAGCCAGGGCAGCATTACCTTGGCACATGAACAGGGTATTTCTAACCAAAAAATGATGCTGGCAGTGTAGTGGTAATTAATCATTAAGTCATGACGCAAAATAAAACGGATTCACCAATGTTGCGCTGTGTTGTGCTGTCTTATATTGTCTGAACACTGACTTCAACGTGTTTATATGACCTGTTACTTATGTCAGGTCAGTATTGTGCATCATTGTTAAAGTATGACAAATGTTGGTCGCTATCAACCAAAATGCACATTTTGCAGCTGCCTGTGAAAAGTATTTTAGTCAGTTAGTTAGCATATCATTGCTCAAATTGTTCACTGGCAGCTGTGCGCTAGATTGCTCAGCGAACATCATTAGGTATTCAAAGTCCCGTCTGGAAATAGCTGTCTGTACAGTGAAAGTTTTGGGGAAACTTCAAAAAGGATCTGAATAACTACAGGTCCAAATGACACACATTAAGTATTATATGCACATGTCTCATTAAAAGTTATTCATGGACAAAAGACAAAAAAAGAAAGAAAAAGATGCTATATTCAGTCAATCACAAGTCCACTTAAGAATGACCCGGGGCCTTGATAAGGGCCCTAATAAGTCTCTTAAGACGTTTGATGTCAGCAGCTCAAAAAATGACATCGCGTTGTCATTTTGAATAAGTGCTAAGACGAGCGGTAATGCTCAAATTCACACATTTGTACCATTTACTGACTCAGATTCAGTCCAAAAATGCTTGGGGACACTTATCTCATCGCCCCAGAGTGACGTGACCCACAAACCACTTGGAAAGGGTGGTGTGTGTGTGTGAGCTGTGAGTACCTTTCGATACTCCTTGCAGTTTCTTTTGTGTTTTAAAATAGTAACAGCCTTTAAATTTGTTGAATTCAGGGTGGTCCTGGCCAAACAATTTTTCTGGATTTCTTAATAAAACAATAATGCATATCGTCACCTTCTTAAACTAATGGCCTAAGTCATATTTTGAAGAAAATTATTTTTTTGCCTAAATCATCTCTTCATGAGTTTTCATTCTGTTTTTTCTGTTTTTTTTAAATGTGACGTAGGCCATTAGGAAGGTGACAATATGCAAAACCTAAGCACTTATCATCACTCTATCTTGTTAGAGTATAGCCTACGTTGAGTCAGAGGGGCTGTTTCAAATGAGAACACGCAGTCCAGATACAAGACTTTGCTGTTGAGGCCACGACCGCAACCACTGTTGTCCCGAAGTGCTAATTTCTGTTCATCTGTCTCTCCATCTATCTATTTATGTCACGACTCTATCTTCTAACATCTATCTATCTTTCCGTCCGTCTGTCCAGCCTCTCTGACTGCCCTACCTGCCTCTGTTTACCGTTGGCTTGTTCGGGTGACATGCTGCTGACTCTTCCCCTGCTCTCGTATTCTCGCTTTCTCAGCGATTTTCTCAGCGTCAGTGAGTGTGAGCGTAGGTAAGTGTGTGCGCGGTTGCGTCGCCGTCTCTGTTGTTCCGCCTCAACGCAGCAATCAAGAGCGCTCAACGCCGCGTAACAACACAACACACACACATTCGTTACGAGAGACAAACAAAACCGCCCGGCCACGTGTCAACTTACGTCGGGTGTTTATTTTGCGTCAACGCACGTGAAGTGTTCCGCGTCGCGTACTACGACGACGACGACGAGTCTCGATCTCCCCGCAAACACACTCAATACCTTTCGAGTGTTCTTTCCGTCGACGGTCGTTTACCTCAGAGCAAATAATGGTTTCGCTATCGTGGATGTGGAGTGTGTGTCTGTGTGTGTGTGTGTGTGTGTGTGTGTGTGTGGTTGACTGTGCTGGTTTAAAGCAGCCTCATCTGGCCCGAGACTGATTGGGCTCTGGGGCTGCTTAAACCAGCCGTCAGCCACGCATTACTCCACCAGCTATGTTTTGAAAAAATGTTAGCGTGATAGGCCCAAGTCTTCAGGATTTGTATTGCTTCAATGCATCATCGGACTGCTTACGACGAGAGCTTCCGTTGCGTTGTTTTCATGGAGGCGGTTGTCAGTGCAGTTGTGTGAACATCATCCGTGGGTTTATATTTTATCTTTTCCAAGTGCGACCCGTACCTTCTTGCGTGCCACGACCCACAACGACATATTACTGGTACTGGTATGAAACCAACACTTAAGCAGCTCACGCGTTGGTTTTCCCTGATTGACTTAACATTGCACTCCACGCACCAGATTAATATGCCCTCCTCGTTAAGCTCTGCTACTCGTTAAGCGCTGCTGCTGCTGCTGCTGCTTGTTATTTTGTTGAAGGAGAAAGGGAAAGGGGAGACAGAGGGGAGGGCGGTGGAGGTGGAGGAGGGCGTCTTAAAAGCCAGAGGTAACACCGCATGAACCGTATCTGTCAGGGAAGAGAGTGATGTTTGGGGGAGATATGAGGATAGGGGAGGACAAATTAGACCCTGACACCAGATTCTATTTATAGGCGACTACAATCTGTGATTTCGTATCTCAGATGAGTGCACCCTGTCGGCTTTGTCATTTATTGTCTGGCAAAAACGGCTTAAAATGGAGTCAGCCACAAACCTTCCAACAGATTTATGGAAATGTTATAGCCTACCTGTGCTTGGAGAATGGATTACTGGCTGGCAAGTTGTACGTTTGACAGGTGAGCTTCAAATGACACCTGACTTAACTTTAGACCTTTTAAAAAGAGGCAAAAAGCTTTAAAAAAAACCCCACGAACACTATTACATATTTGGGCTCAAATCTCTATATTTCACAGCCCTGCTGGTATGTAAAGCAGCTGTAAGAGCTACAAGCAAAATCAACGACAATCAAAATCATGTTCGTGTTCCTTTTCATAATCACAATGAGTACATGATAGCGGTTTTCACACCAAGGCGATCCCGGAGAGAATAACAGAAATTATAAATGGTATGTGGTCATCGGTCACACCAAACAATTATGGGCTTTCACATCGACTGAAACCATAATTTCGTAAAAAGCACTCACATCGCAGTCACGGTGTGCGGATGATTGTAGCAGATTGCGCAATCGGCGAGGCAGCTCAAAGCACCCGACATCTCATTGCGTTGTCTGCTATGTTGTTTCTGTGCTATTATGGCAGCATTGGGCTCCCTCTCTCTCTCTGTGTGTGTGTGGTGCATTACAAACTGGTTACTAGGACTGACAGTGTCTAAAATTGAGTTGAAAGAGTTTTTCTTTTCTTAGTCTCTCGTCTCGAGTGCCTATGTGCTGTAACACAGCGCCTCGGAGAGCAGCAGCAGCAGGACCTGAAAGAGATTCCGTGTTCCCTGCTTCTTTTAGACTTTGGAGACGAAACACAACCGACAGGCAGACAGAGTCGGCAGAGAGAGGACCAATTCTGTACAAGCTGTCCCACTTGTTTCCCCCCCCCCCCCGCAAACCAACAACACACATGTCTGCAATATGCTGATATCCTATCACCGTAGTGCAGAGCGGATAGCAGGATTCAAATCTGCTGTTGGCCAACACAGGCAATGGGCAGCAGATACTGTAGATTTGACCATTTGGCAGGGAAGTGATTCAGGGTTACATATTTCAAAAATTGCCACTCTGGCTGTTAAAAAGACAATTTAAAAGTACATTTTGGACCCGGGTGTATTGTATAGGAGGGGTTGCGCAAAACGTCATGCACAATCCAAGCTGCCACGCATTTTGGTACTTTTTACACAATTTAGAAACAGAATGGTGATGACTTGGTTGCTTGGTTATCGTAGAATGTGTGGTCAAGAAGTAGCAAGAACTTCTTCTCTGTCCTTTAAGTAACAGGATCATTTAAGACAAGTTTAAATACGTGAAGACCCCCACCCCAACCAACCACAGTCTTACTGGTTGTCACAGGGGGGGGGGGGAATCAGGAGTTGTTGAACAGGGGGGCCGACATGAAACAAATCTCTGCACCGTACACCTTATAGTCAGGCATCTTGTGTACATGAACCAAAGGGGCTGTTTCGTAATAATGACCTCGGTAAAGCGGCCTTTTCCTTGACACCTTACGTGTATGTATGCACGCTGGGGGGGGGTCTAGCTTACCAGCATCCCGAACCATATATGAGGGCCGGTTAGGAGCGTTGCATCACCAATTTTACATGTGCAGAAGCGGAGTTGTCAAGCGATTACAACCCCGCGCGCGTGCTTCCCGGGCTCGTAAACGGAGCGTACATCAGCACGGGTCAGGAAGTCGGCGCTGTAGACGCGGACGAGAGCTGACAGCCAACCGGGATGCAGATGGGAGGGGGGCGGAGGACCATGGACATCCCTTCCCTTCCCTCCCTCCCCTGGGGTGAGTCCCAGTTCACATCCCTCCACAACTGGAGCGTGACCACTTGATCAGCGGCGTGTTGTCCATTGAAAATTCGAATCAACCTCCTACTATGGATCTTCCCATGGACCGCTGCTTGCCTTGAGCATGGACCGTGATGGTGAATGCTATTATTATTACTATTATGGGGCCCGTTACTGTGTGTCTTGCGGCCCCGCTGAGAGATGCATACTCCAGCAGTGGTAATGGTGGTGGTGGTGGTGGTGGTGGTGGTCACACACAGCGTGGGACGAACCACCAGCATCACCACCGCCTATGGTGTTGTATATGGACATCGCTAGAGGTCTGTGGGGTTAGTGTTGCCTCAATGCTCTGATGGTGTACTCTCTTCCTCTGAATTAGAGTCGTTGCCCGTTTCCATTTAAGTGGCGTTGATATCAGCGCGGTACTATGAAGTGAAATATTATTGAAATCCCTATATGGCCAAGTGCATTACCCAAACCACACGAGCTGCAATTTTTTGATCAGGGTCAAATGTGTAAATGTATGCAGCAAATTTAGAACACCAGTAAAAATCAAGTACTGTAGTGGTGCAGAAATGCCCTGGCCTACACTTTTTTTTTTCTCCAGATGTAAGAAAACATTTGTTTGTTTTTTATAGTTTTTTTTCTTGTGAAAATGAAAATGAAAATAGTGGTGCTATAGTGATCATTCCCACCAGCAGTGAATCATATCACAATCGCAACAATATCTGTCCAAAATAATCGCAATAATCGCAAACAAAATGGTAAAAAGATGTCATATCAGAATCAGAATCAGAAACAGCTCTATTGCCTTAGTTTTGGCAAACAAGGAATGTGCTTTTGTGGAATTGGTGAAACAACATTGTACCATGTTGTACCATTATCATTCAGCCCTAGTTTATATCGACTGGCCTAATCGTACCTAAAAGTACAAATGAATAAGAAAAAGACCAAGCCAATGAGATGTATATTCTACGTGGTTTGTCGGATATTGTTTACCTGCTGTAATCTCCCCGTAAAAGAAGTCTGAGGCTCGAGGTATGTTTGTCTCAGAGAATAGATTTTGATTTCAGGTCACCTGTGTTGCGTGGGGAGGGGGAGTTGTAATCACACAGCGGTCCGGAGGCGACGTGGTGAAAGCGACATGATGCATTGTCTCATTTGAGTCATTTGGGGGGTTGTGTGGCGGCGGGGGGGTAAGGAGGTCCGCCCCCAGTCTCTATCTCTTTCTTGTTTGTTCATTCTCACTCTCTCTCACTCACTCGCCGCTCGGTTTGAGACACGTGTGTGCTTGAGCTGGAAGATAGCCCGAGTCAAGTGTTTTGTATGTGTACACGAGCACGCGCGCACACACACACACGCACACACACACACGCACACACACACACACACGCACGCACACACACGCGCACACACACACACACACACACGCACACACGCACACACGCGCGCACACACACACACACACACACGCGCACACACACACACGTGCATACACGCACGCACACACACACGCATACACGCACACACACACTCATGTGCGCGCGGGTACAGACACACACACACACACACACACACACACACCTGATCCTATCTGTTTGAAGAGTCTCCAAACACCTGCTGCTGAGCAGGCCGTTAGGCGGAATAGGGAGGCAGTAGAAACAGGCTACAACGACATATTACTGGTACTGGTATGAAACCAACACTTAAGCAGCTCACGCGTTGGTTTTCCCTGATTGACTTAACATTGCACTCCACGCACCAGATTAATACACCCTCCTCGTTAAGCTCTGCTACTCGTTAAGCGCTGCTGCTGCTGCTGCTGCTGCTGCTTGTTATTTTGTTGAAGGAGAAAGGGAAAAGGGGAGACAGAGGGGAGGGCGGTGGAGGTGGAGGAGGGCGTCTTAAAAGCCAGAGGTAACACCGCATGAACCGTATCTGTCAGGGAAGAGAGTGATGTTTGGGGGAGATATGAGGATAGGGGAGGACAAATTAGACCCTGACACCAGATTCTATTTATAGGCGACTACAATCTGTGATTTCGTATCTCAGATGAGTGCACCCTGTCGGCTTTGTCATTTATTGTCTGGCAAAAACGGCTTAAAATGGAGTCAGTCACAAACCTTCCAACAGATTTATGGAAATGTTATAGCCTACCTGTGCTTGGAGAATGGATTACTGGCTGGCAAGTTGTGCGTTTGACAGGTGAGCTCAAATGACACCTGACTTAACTTTAGACCTTGAAAAAAGGCAAAAAGCTTTAAAAAAAAAACACGAACACTATTACATATTTGGGCTCAAATCTCTATATTTCACAGCCCTGCTGGTATGTAAAGCAGCTGTAAGAGCTACAAGCAAAATCAACGACAATCAAAATCATGTTCGTGTTCCTTTTCATAATCACAATGAGTACATGATAGCGGTTTTCACACCAAGGCGATCCCGGAGAGAATAACAGAAATTATAAATGGTATGTGGTCATCGGTCACGCCAAACAATTATGGGCTTTCACATCGACTGAAACCATAATTTCGTAAAAAGCACTCACATCGCAGTCACGGTGTGCGGATGATTGTAGCAGATTGCGCAATCGGCGAGGCAGCTCAAAGCACCCGACATCTCATTGCTATGTTGTTTCTGTGCTATTATGGCAGCATTGGGCTCCCTCTCTCTCTCTGTGTGTGTGTGTGTGTGTGTGTGTGTGAGTGTGTGCATTACAAACTGGTTACTAGGACTGACAGTGTCTAAAATTGAGTTGAAAGAGTTTTTCTTTTCTTAGTCTCTCGTCTCGAGTGCCTATGTGCTGTAACACAGCAGCAGCAGCAGCAGCAGCAGGACCTGAAAGAGATTCCGTGTTCCCTGCTTCTTTTAGACTTTGGAGACGAAACACAACCGACAGGCAGACAGAGCCAAGCCACATCGTGGATCGATGGCCTCTCATTCAGTTTGTCTTGGGCTGGAAAAGACACAGCCTTTCTATGTGTGATATCGATGCAATTATACCCCCATGCCAATACGATGCGTTGACCACATCGTAGGACCACACAGTATATCCATATACAGGTGTTTTTATTTTAATGACCCCGTGTCTGCTTGCAGGTACAGGCTGCAGGATTGTCCTCCCACACCCCACCATTAACGGTATGATTACGACCATCTTAATTAAGCATGATTAGCGGTGCTGTGGTGCTGAGGCGGTTATTATTGGACCTCGCGTCCCTGTGACTCGACCCCGACCGGCTGGCTGAGTCATGAGCTGTGTGGATACACGCGACAGCGTCTGAATCATACTATTCTCTGCTTCATTTATTCCACTGATTCGGTTTGAGCAGGAGTCGGACCACCAACTCTAGAATGCTTAGAAGAATGAAATACGAATGGGTTGCCTGCCATTGTAAGTATTGATATTATAGACTTGGTATATTTGCCCAACGGGTTGGAAATAAATGAGGTTTTCTTGATGAATGGATGAGTAAATCATGCACCACCACCACCACCAGCGCACTCAGCAGCTGTTCCAACACAATGCCACCATTTCCAGTAAAGAAAACCGGATAATTTACAAAGAACTCCTTCTTTCCAGTATAAACGCTTTGGACCGGACACAATTCTGTGCCTCCTCGAGTGCAATACGCTCGCTCCGTCACAATGCTCCTCTGTCCTTCCTTTCTTCACCGCTCACAATTGATTCCCTCCAAAATATCCACTTTAAAAGAAATAAGGGAGCCGTCTCATCTGCGGAGACAGAAGATCGCTATCTCTAACTTCCGAGCTCAGAGGGCGCAGATGAAAAATGCCAATCTCCCTCCCGCCATCAGGGTCTCGGTCACGGGCCTCAGACAGGCATCAGTGTGATAGCTTTCACCTCTTGTACCCCACCCACCACACCACCTACGCCCCCACCACCCCCCACCCCCACCCCCACCCGCCACCTACACCCTCCTGGAACCGCATTCTCAGAGTACACAGGACAAAGAAACAGCCCAGGGACTTTAAATCGCCAGGGAACAGTGGGTGTACCGTTAGGAAATAGACTTGGCTCGCAGTGGAATAGAGAGGGGTGGGAGGGATAGGGATGGGGGGGGGGGGGGGGGTGGTGGTACCTGTACCTTACATTGCGAAGGAAGAATGAGAGAGCGAAAAATAGAGAGAGAGAGAGAGAGAGAGAGAGAGAGAGAGAGAGAGAGAGAGAGAGAGAGTGGATAATGGAGAGTGAGGAGTGAAGAGAGGTAACAAAAAGCACCAGCTTGCACCCTGCTACCTCCCTTTTGCAGAGAGGCACAAAGCAAAAAGCAACACATAGGTACACACTAGCATCCTTAGACACACACACACGCACACACACACACCTCAAGTGTGTTTTGTGAACATGCAAGTGTGTGTGTGTTGTGGCTTTTGCCTGTGCCTGTCTTTGAGGTGGGTGTAGTGATGCCCGTGTGTGTGTGTGTGTGTGTGTGTGTGTGTAGTGCAGTGTGTGTGTTCAATGCTCTAGTCTAAGATGATTGCGTTGTGTGTACGTACGGGCGTTTCCTTTTTTGTTTCATTTTTTTGCCTGTTTTGCCTGTTTGCAGCGTTTTGTTCAACCTCTTCTTTGTCAATGTCTCTCGACGCTCCACCGTCAGAAATCCAACGTTCAATACCTCAGAACCACTGGTGAGCACCAGCCCAGAAAGCATCAATTGTCTTGCTCTCTGGTGCTTTCTCTCACCTAGCAAGAAGAGTGTTTTAGACAGCAAGCTTTTAATGTGGCTGCTTCAACCCCTTGGCTCCACCAAAACTAGAGCCACAGTGTCCTCTGCAGGCGTACGGGCACACTGTCTCCCTTACATACAGTAGACATGTTGGCAGCTACTGGTGGTGGTATTGTCCATACATGGAATCTGTGTTCATAGCTATATATGTTATATAAGGTATAACGATTGATTGATTGTGTGATTATTGAATAATCAAATGAGGGAGTGTGGTGGAAAAATACCATATTGGTCATTTACAGGCAACTTTGCCCTCATCTGCATATCATTGAGGGGACCCCTGCTGTGAACAGTCACTGGCATATTCTTAATTCTTAATGTCATGTCCAATAGTATTTCACTTCATTTATGCCAAATTGTTTTCGCCGTCGGAATATCTTATCTTGCCTGCATATTTGTATATTTAACTGTAATTTGCATATACGTTAGTTAGTTATTTTATCAATCTGTGGCTTTTGTACTGTATCGCTATGCAACCTGGCACAAGAATTTCCTTCGGGATTAATAAAGTTCTATTCTATTCTATTCTATTCTAGCTCTTCACAGTGTAATATCCTTGTCGTATAACATTTCCCTCTGCGTAGGCCTTTTTATATTACATTTGTCTGATTTCAGCATGTTTTCAGCCTCTGAGATATGAGCCAACACTGAAGCCTGAGACGCTTTTCCTGTCTTTTGCGTTGGATACATATTTATGTCTGATACAAATGGTTAATGTCACTAAAATCAGACCCTTTTTGTTCAATTAAACATGTATTTTTTTTTTTACTGTGCAGAGACACCCTGCCCAAAGGCTCAATGTACGGAATGTTATACCACCGTTTGAACAGCAGGGGGCGCCATTGGACGGGAGATGGCGCAATAGCCTCCCTTTAAGATTTAAGTTGTTATTAGTATTAATTTAAGCTCCCCTACTGATGACCCCAACACGTCACACTGCCAGAAGGAGATTGGGATATTTTTCTTTTCTTTTCAATAATTTATAGAGGAGTGATTATGCACAAGTAGTCAGGGGACATGGGGGGATTATATGACCACTTTTTGTTATTTTTGTGTTATGTTCTTGTGTTAGATTAGCCGTACGATTAGAAGAAGGTAGATACATTTTAATGTATTCCAAGAAGATATGCAAGCAAGCAGCGAGAGACTCCTGCATGCCTCAAGTTGTATCTCTCTGCCTCTCTTGTTGACTCTGGCTTTGTCACATCACTGTGACATACCACCAGTCCATCACACATATCTTGTATCTTGACAAAATGCCACTGGTTCAATTCCCACTGCAGCCACATTTCTGAAGAATGCGTGTATATACGATGTGCAACAATTGTGCCGATATAAATAACTGTGTGTGTGTATATATAGCATATTTGGTGTGCAGCGGTTAAGAGACACGACACAGACATCCACAGTGGTGGGAATGGATGCCTTCCCTCCCTGCGATGCCTATAGCTGTTGAGTGTCTTAACACGGGATACACGCCGAAAGCCTCCGTTGCAGTGTTGCTCCGGAGCCGGGGCCTAATTGGAAAGCAGGCCTGTTCTGTCAGAGCGCCCGAGGACCCGGGAGAAATGCAAATTTCTCCCGCAGACTTTTTCTTCCTGATTAAGTGTGAGCCGAAGGGGAGCTGTGATGATCTGAACTATTACAAGCTATTACAAGCCGATAGTGTTTTAGGAGCTGGCCGCTATACGCTACTGAGAGAGGTTGTCAGTCACTCTATAGCTGCAGTGGAGCGGCGTGCCTGACCTGACCTGACCTGACATGACCTGACCTGACCTGACCTCAGCACTCTGCTAGCAATCCTAAACCTGGAGTCGGGTGGCGACACTTAAACACAGTGGAGTAAACACAGAGTTTAAATAAACATTGGGTTTGTTATACCGTGTGTGGGTGTCTGTTTCGTGTGTCTGTGTGTGTCTGCTTGTAAGTTTGCAATTGTGAGTGCGTGTGAGTGTGTGTGTGTGTGTTTGTGTGTGTGTGTGCGTGTGTGCGATTGCGTGTATGGTTTAGAAAGCGTGAGTGGCTGGCTAGCGTGGTCGCAGTGGTGTGTCGATGCTATCGTGCGCACAGCACGGCTTCTCCTAATGCGCTTGCGGGGGGGAAATCCATCAGGACATTGAGGGGCGAAAGCGTAATGCACTCCCGCTATCAGCACCACCAGAGCCCGGCAAACAACAGAGGAGGGGGAACCAGCGTTAAGTCTGCCAAGACGTGTAAGCTCCTGTTGTCGTTCGGCACAAGCCGTCCGCCCATAATTCCTCCGTCCCTGACAAAGACTTATTACAGTGATACAGGGAAAAATTAATCGCCCACAACCGACCGGGCGGAAATTAATTTGGCTTTGCGATGAGTGCACTTGTGTATACTCCTCCCTGCTGCTGCCATTACCACGGTCATCATAAATGCATAAATGTTGTTTTTATTATTGCCATCGTAACATGACAAAAGCAGAAGCAGTTGTAGTCAGTTCGAGTCGCCAGCTTCAGTGACTTCACCCCCAAAAAAGGAGAGGAAGAAAAGGAAGTGATGTCGTTCACACTTCCTGCACTGCAGACCGCCGTTTGCTAACGCCGCTCGTCAATCAATCAGTCAATCAATCAATCAATCAATCAATCAATCAATCAGCTGTAGTATCTTGAGGTGCTGATAGAGACTTATGGGTCCCAACGAGTGAGGCCCGTCCACTGGTTTTGACTTAACCCCAACCTCCACTTTAAAAATACAGGCCCATGATTTACTCTCTATCTCTCTCTCCCTCTCTCCCTCCCTTCTCTCTCTCCTCTTCTCTCTCTCTTCTCTCTGTTTTCACTGCTCTCTATCCCACGAGTCCATGTTCATTCATTGTGACTTCTGTCACACTGGTGGCTCTGCAGAGGTTCCTAATAAACCCTCCAGTCTACAACTCTAGTGACTGAAGGATATTTTATGTCCCGTCGGTGCAACCTTCATTTCTCTCCCCTAAACGGTTGCCACAACTCCCTAAAATAAACTGAAAGGAAATAGTTGCAAGTCGTGAAGACTTGTCGTGTTGTATACGATAAGCCATGCAGTCATATACAGGCCGGGGTCATGTTTGTTAGTTTGTAGTGCGAGTGTGTTGATACCAACTTAGTTCAATAATTTTCTTACGCAATGAATCGCATATATTGCAGAATACAATATTAGCATATAGCTTTAAAAATGAGTTTTACAATATATTCTGCGATATTATTTCTCTTTCTTTTTTTAAGGCAAGGCAATCACTTGTACATTTGAAAACGCAGAGGATGATGTTGTACATATTAGAGTGTTGTATTCGCTATACACCATATTAGCATATACTAGGCCTATATAGTACATATAACACGTTATCCGTGTAAATATTTACATTTAGTTGGCAGGTTATCAAGCATACCGTATGTTAGACGGGGGCTAGCATATGTCTTGATGACCTGCCAACGACAGTGAAATACTTCTGGCGACCATTACGGTGCCAAGTGCCAATTTTAGCCTAAATCTATATATAAATCTATATAGATATATATCCACAGAGACAGCAGACGCAGGGTAACCCCATGAACAGGACGGGCTGAAAAATAGCCTTGCCCACAGTGACTCAAAATCTATGGATACTAAAAACTTACAGTCGAGCATGTACTCGTTCCTAGTTCGTGTGAATGGGGAATAACGATCAGAAAAGTCCTCAATAATTGAGCTTTCAAACACATTTGTTGAAAAAGTGTAAGCAGAAGTACTCGTCATTCTTCGCCGATTCTAAAGTACAAAAGCGATTATTTTTTTGGGTGTGTAACGTACAGGATATGCTAATCTAGCCATCGAGCCGTGAGGAGATAACGGCGCCAACAGCCCCCTCGCAAGCCTCCCGCTAATCCATCTGAAGTTAGCAGAGACGCTCGGCCGAGCAGCGCTGACGATGACCGAGGCAGCCTGGCTCTCCGTAGACGGCTACCATATTTGTTTATAGCCTAGAACAAAAGCTCCCTCAACCCTTCCTCCCACGTACACTCTCTCTCTCTCCCCGTACCCACTTCCTGTCTGCCTTGTGTGACCGAGGACGAGAGGTGGGGGGGGCCAGGGTGGGGGAGTAGAAAGTGATGCCCGACAGAGACTCAATGAGACGAGACCGAGTAAATGGAGAGCCGAGAGAGGAAAAAGAGCGAGGGGTGGGGGCCCCCTGAGGAGGATGGGAGGAGAGGGAGTAGGAAGGAGAGAGAGGGCGGAGTGAGGAAGGGACGGAGTTTAAGAAAGTGAGCCACCGCGAGGAGGAGAGAGAGAGAGAGAGAGAGAGAGAGAGAGAGAGAGAGAGAGAGAGGAGAGTAGATCGATTTAGAGTGAGTCTAAATGC
>PIJE02000635.1:160492-175253 GCA_002895965.2 Coryphaenoides rupestris | reverse complement strand
TATGTGGGATTCGTGTGTGAGCTTGTTGATAGCCACGCCCCCCACGCCGGCTTAATGGAGGCAAGGCGAAGGGGAGGAGGAGGAGAGGGAGGAGAGGAGGGAGGAGAAGGAGAGGAGGGAGGAGGGATCAGTGAGTAAGTTGAGGTTTAGGCAGCAGAAGATGCTCAGCCTTTGATGTGAGAAGTTGGTTCCCAGCGTTCGGCAGCCTGGTTTAGCACGCATACACACACACACACACACACACACACACAACACACACACACACACACACACACACACACACACACAACACACTACATGTGTGCACATACACACACACGCACACACGCACACACACACACACACACACACACACACACACACACACACGCACTCAGATGTACACAAATAAACACACATATTCTGACACACACACACACACACACGCATATAGAGACACACGCACACATGCATACACACACACACACACACACACACATAGATGGAGACACACATACACATAGAGACTCACACACGTACACATACACACACACACACACTCACGCAGATAGACACGTACCACACACAGAGAGACACAGAGACACAGAGTTACACACACTCACACAGCTGCCTGTGTTCTACTGAAAAACCACCTGCTGTCAGAACTCCTCTGCTATCAGAGAGCTGTTTAGCTTCGTCAAGTTTGCGATGTCAACTCGTCCTCTGTATCCATCCTCTGCATTCCTATATTGAGTCAACAGGAGTCAATGGCAGGGTAGTGATTCGGCTGTTTGACTCCTCTGGGTTCAAACAACAAGAGTCCTAAACCCTACATGCTCCTTCACGGCGTGTATCCATTAAAGTGTCTAAATAGCAGCTAGCATCGTCTGACATGGGGAACCAGAAGAGATACATGACAGATTGTTGTGAGCGTCCAGTCCTGTTGTCGTCCAACAGGTGGCATAGCCGTCTCTCCAAAAAGCAAAAACACACAGACTCTCTTTAAGTATGCAATATTGAAGACAAAATCCCAGTCTCAGGCACACACACACACACACACACACACACACACACACCCCTACAGCTGACCAAAACCCATTCACTCGTGATGGTTTAGAAAGATAATGGTAATCCGTTAGGGAAATAACCTAAGACTATCTGGAGCACTGTGGGCGTTCCTCTGTGTGTGTGTGTGTGTGTGTGTGTGTGTGGTGTGTGTGCGTGTGTGTGTGTGTGTGAGCGCGTGTGTGCGTTTTACAGCCCTCTGGAGGAATATGATTAAACTGTCAAGTGTGGAAGGTTTACTTCCTACCTCCCTCCTCGGCCACGGCGTGACAAATTCCCCCTGACTAACTAAGTCTGCGGGTGATGAACTATTGATTGTATTTTATTCCCCTCCCCTCAAATATATCTACAGTTAACAGCGGGGGCCTGGCTGCAGCTGGCTAAAGAACTGGCCGACGCCGTCTTCTTCATACAGACAGGTCCCTCCTCCCTTTCAAGCGCTTTCATCTCATAGACAGACTTTCATCTCTCTCCTGCTGTCCTGTAAAGGTCTTCAGGACAGACCCCCTTTTCCTTCCCCCCGTCTGGAAGCAAATCACATTTCAGCGGCGGCGGCTCCTCCACCACAGACTAACCGCCGTGACTCACCCCGGGGGTATCCACGCTGTCGCCGGTGCTGTTGCCGTGGCGGTGGTGGTGGTGGAGGCGGCGTCTGCCTATATGTCTCCGTACCGGCCATGCCAGTTAAGCCATTACACGGTGCTTTACTCCGATGTCCCCCCCACACCATCAAACACACCGCCGACAAGCCGGGCTAAGAGCTGACAGGCTCAAGCGCCGTCTTTGATTTAATTGTCGCAGGGAGCATCACGGGCCGTGTGGTCCCTGTGGTCCGCATGTCCCGCGTGGATGAGACAGGAAAATAGTCCGATTTCATCCAAAGCCACTTACAGCGAATTAAGATACAGGGCATTAAGGAGCAGGTGGGGAGGGTTAGGGAGGCGTCTTGCTCAAGGATTTACAGCTGTCGCTCCATCTTGATATAAATCGCGGCTATAAATAAAGGATGTCTAAAGAGGGGGCGTGGCGATGCATCGATATGGATCCATGTATTGATCCTGAGGGTAACTAAATCACCAACGCAAAGCCCAAATATCGATCGGATATGTGTAATTTTAGATCTTATGATAGATACATCTTTGTAAATAATTGGTATTCGTTGAATTAGACTCACACTCTCAAGCTCAATCTGGTTTTAATTTGCTCATGTTTAAACTTCATTGTAATATGTGCTTGGATCGATCATCGACATTTTAATCGTAGAATCGATATCGAATCGTTCAATCATGGACATGTCCATGGTTCAAGTCCACTCAATGTTGTTTGTATAGCCCCGAACCACAGTTACAGTCTCAAAAGAGCTTATAATGGTTCATTAACAGGAACCGCATTTTAATACGATACAAAAACAACACGGACACAAAGTTGAGACGAGGACAGTAAATGAAGTTGATGAGCGAGGCAGAACTAAGAGACAGCCATCATCTTCATCACCATCATCACCATCGTCGCCCTCATCCCTTTAAGGGCAAACAAATGAAAGCGTTATTACGAGCCGTCATCGTAGTACACGACCACAGCGGCGAGGAGGAGGAGGGCGAGGAGGAGGAGGAGGAGGAGGAGAAGAAAGGAGAAAACGCGTCCACACATCTGCGAGCGCGTGTGACAAAAGCTGCACTCTCAAGCGATTTATATAAAGAGGTCTGACAGCTCAGCATAAACGGTTCCAGGGGGCACCTTAGGAACCGCGACTCCTTGTTGAACCTGGAGAAAATAAGATTGATGAAGGCACCCATGCACCCCACCTACCGACACACACACGCACACACACACACACACACACACACACACACACACACACACACGCGCACACACACTGTCAAGCACGGGTGTCAGCAACTCTTGTCGTGGACGCAAACAAACCAACAAGCCAATCGTGAGAGAAGTGTGTCGCATTAAAGCTAGCTGCGCCGCGAGCGCTAGAAAAACACTCATCGTCTCCCAAGTAATTAATCCGTTCATGATGAGAGGTATTTTTCCGTGGTGGCTGGTGGCTGGTGGCAGTGGTGGTGGTGGTGGTGGGAGTCTGGAAGGCTGTTGAGATCGGCAGCGGCGGGGGGGGGGGGTGTGTGAGCGTGACCGCCTATGTGCCGCCTGCTTCTTATCTGGTGCTTCTTTTCTGCGATTATTGTGTGCTTGTAAATATCTTTAAAAAACAGTTAAATCCTTCCAATCCTCCCGACACCCCCCCCCCCCCGTCCCCCAGGGGGAGAACTGTTCCTCTTCCTTTAAGCCTGCTCATCATCACGGCCATATCTCGGTAACATCATCTACTGTATAAAAGCTTACGGCCTTCTAGCCCAGGAAATGTTCAACCCCCCCCCCCCCCCCCTCTCGTCGAGTTTATGTACCTCGTGGCGCCGTATCTCCACCATACGGTGTCGTGAAACACTGTAGTCACCGCCCCGTCAGCGTTTCTGTCTCACGCCTGGATTAAACTTCATCTATTCTCCAAGGAAACAGGAGGAGGAAAAACAACTTGTGTTGTGTTGGGAGTAAATCTCCTTCTTTCTTCTGGTCCTCAATTGTCTCATATATGTATGCGACAATTGAGACTCGGATAACAAGGTGTGTGTGTGTGTGTGTGTGCGTGTGTGTACGTGTGTGTGTTGTGTGTGTGTGAGACTGAGAGTCCCCTCCCTCCTTCCCGTTAATGAGGCCGGCCTGGGGATCTGGTGTGTGCAGGACGCAGGGATGTGGGAGTGTGGTGTGGTGGGAGGAGGTGGGTGTGAACAGAGCACCTGGGGGGGGGGGGGGGGGGGGGGTGGCGGCTGTTCGGCTGACGTTGATATCTGTCGGAATATCTTTCGGGAGACGCGTGCCAGGCGGGTTGTTAATTGGCGGGATCATTCCGCCCTTGGTGAAGTGACGGGAGGGGGGGGGGGGGGGGGGGGGTGGTGGTGGTCGACAGCCATGATGCAGACGCGTGGGGTGGAGACACACACCGGACATATGCACACACGCACACACATGCACGCACAGACACACACATACAGACACATGCGTGCAAACACACACACTCACACACACACACACACACACACACACACATGCATGCATGCGCAAACAGACACAACACACACACACACTCTCACTCTCACACACACACACACACACACACACACACACACATGCATGCATACATATTCAGTATATACACGTTGCCAAACATATGCGCATGCCGCACACACACACACTAACACAGACTCACATACTGTATACAGTACACACACATAGGCAAACACGTATTATGCACACACAATAACACACAGCGACACATGCGCAAAACAGTAAACGCTAGGGGTGTGCATCTCTTCAAAAAAGACGATCCGATACGTATCTAGATACATGAAGTACGATACGATTCAGGGACGATACATTTTTAAAATGGAACGATTCAATACGATTTGATGGGATATGATACAATCTGATAGAGTTCCTTGTTTAAAGTAGACAATCATTTTACATTATGAATTAACATAAGTCAATACTATAAATGTGCCATTGCTTACCTTCAAATAGATTTATCAAAGACCAGGGAACAAGTATTTTGTCACTTTTGACATGTGAATTCAGAAACATGTCATGTTTATTAGTGTAACATATTGCATTTTAAGAACTTTACAAAGCCCCTCTGACAATAAAACAAACTATTCAATTTCACTGTTGGCACAAATTAGAGCCAAAGTTGTGGAGAGGTCTGTGTAGGCTCAGATCAGGAACAATGAACTACTGAGGTAGAAAATTATAACAATTTCAAAACATCCCTTGTGCACATTCTTTTGCAAACAGAACACAACAAAGTGGTAAACTGTAAGAACTCTGATAGAATATCAGTCTTTTAAAGTGTTGTTTTGCAATGTAACGCGTTCACGTTGTTCCCTCGCAAACAGAGCGCTATCTAACGTTACTATGACAAGTCTCGCGAGAGTTTAATATGTGTGTGTGTGTGTGTGTGTGTGTGTGTGTGTGTGTGTGTGTGTGAGAGAGAGAGAGAGAGAGAGAGAGAGAGAGCAGAGACACTGAGCAGACGGAGGATTCAGCAGCACAGCAACAACATAAAACTGATTCATATCTTTGTGATCGGTTTTATGTTGTTGCTGTGCTGCTGAATCCGGCCGGTTCATGCTACGTTTAGACCGATCCAGGGGTCCGTGTACCGATGCACTTGCATCTTTTAAATTAAAACCGATTTTCCGATTCAAATCGGTTAATTGTTACACCCCTAGTAAACGCACACCGACATGCACGCACAAACAGACACACACACACACACACACATACACACACACACGCACAAGCTGGCAGTGTTCCAGCAGCCGCTGAGGTCAGACAGAGCGATGGCAGACTTCACACCCAAACATCAAACCGCCGTGTCTCCCGAGATCAAGAAGGAGCTCGGTGCAACTGTCTTCCTCCAGGACGTTTCATCTCCCCTCTCTCCCCTCCCCCCGGTGTGTGTGTGTGTGTGTGCGTGTGTGTGTGTGTGTGTGTGTGTGTGTGTGTGTGTGTGTGTGTGTGTGTGCAGGGTTATTGTTGTGTGGGGGGGGGGTGTCCGTGTGCGGTTGCGTCTTTCGTTTCCGCTCAACCACCTCTTTGACCACGCCTCACTCTTTGTGGGGCTATCCAGCGTGACACCGCGACTCCCTGGCTGACAGGCTGACCCCCCGCCTGGTGGTCACGGCCCAGTCTGGCTGTCTGTCAGTAGGACGGCTCACCCCCGCCTCTCACCCTCCCCCACCCCCCCCCCCACACTGTCTCCTCCTCCTCCTCCTCCTCAACCTCCTCCTCCTCTTCCTCCACCACCTCCTCCTCTTCCTCCACCACCTCCTCGTCCTCCACCTCTCCTCCTCTTCCTCAACCTCCTCAACCTCCTCCTCCTCTTCCTCCACCACCTCCTCCTCCTCCTCAACCTCCTCCTCCTCTTCCTCCACCACCTCCTCCTCCTCCTCAACCTCCTCCTCCTCTACCACCACCACCTCCTCCTCCTCCTCTTCCTCACGGAAACCTAACCATCATTTTCCATAAACACAAGCACTGTGCTATCTCTCTCTCTCTCTCTCTCTCTCTCTCTCTCTCTCTCTCCACATGTCCTATCCGAGGACATGTGGATGATGGATTGTCCCTCCCTCGTCCCTCCAGAGCTGTTCCGTCTGATGATATGACAATGAACAGATGGAACAGACATCACAGAAGCCACAGGAGGCCCACCACATAGTGTGGGTGTGTGTGTGTGTGGTTGGAACAACGCAATTGATCAGGGAATCAATCAAATCAATTATTGGTTATGTTTTTAAAGGGTCTCGTCCTCATGGGCTAATTAAAAGGAAAATGTAAGACGCGATACAAATCTGTTGAAAACTTTGATATGGAATAAGCCAGGAATAAGTCAGGATCTTTAGTTAAAGCTCACATTCAGTTCCTCTTGCCGGGGGGGCAGACTTCAAGCTATCCGCTTGTGGACAGAACCACAGTGGTTTGGACCAATCAGCATCCAATCGGGAATTACTGGCAGCTACGGGCGTGGTGATAGACAGATGATTCATCCAATCACCTGCCAAGTATTTTTTTTTAAGTGCCTGCCCTTTTACAAAACAGTGTCAAAAGACGACTTCCCAGATGGTTCGCAAATGCACACTCAAATACAAAAATATGTACGCGTTCATATCAGAGAGGGACTCTTCCCAACAAAACCGTAGACGGTACATCGTAAAGGAGTTGGTTACTTTGACGTTATTATTCCCAAGAAGGCTCGTAAAGCGGTACTTTACGACGCACATTAGAGACTGTGATTAGAGTGCCCCAGTTGAATCATATATATCACTGTATATCCAGACAGTACAACAAGTGGGTGTGTGTGTGTGTGTCTGTGTATGTGTCATTTGTTTATCACATCTCTTCCTCTCACCAAGGTGTCACCCAAGGACCTGCTTACTACACACACTACCAGCTCTCTCCCTATCTGGCTCTCAATGTCTTCTCTCTCTCTCTCTCTCTCTCTCTCTCTCTCCTCTCTCTCTCTCTCTCTCTCTCTCTCTCTCTCTGTCTCTCCATCTCTTTCTCTCTCCCTCTCTCTCTCTCTCTCTCTCTCTCTCTCTCTCTCTCTCTCTCTCTCTCCTCTCTCTCTCTCTCTCTCTCTCTCTCTCCCTCTCTCTCTCTCTCTCTCTCTCTCTCTCTCTCTCTCTCTCTCTCTCTCCCCTTCTCTTTCTCCCTCTCCCTCTCTCTCTCTCTCTCTCCTCTCTCTCTCTCCTCCTCTCTCCTCTCTCTCTCTCTCTCTCTCTCTCTCTCCCTCTCTCTCTCTCTCTCTCTCTCTCTCTCTCTCTCTCTCCTCTCTCTCTCTCTCCCTCCCCCTCTCTCTCTCTCTCCTCTCTCTCTCTCTCTCTCTCTCTCTCTCTCTCTCTCTCCTCTCTCTCTCTCTCTCTCTCTCTCTCTCTCTCTCTCTCTCCTCTCTCTCTCTCTCTCTCTCTCTCTCTCTCTCTCTCTCTCTCTCTCTCTCTGTCTCTCTATCTCTGTCTCTCTCTCTCTGTCTCAGCATTGGTACCAGTGCAGTACTCATCATGACAGCTGTATGACAACCATCACATCACAGCCCCCCACACACCTCACAACCTGACACAGTGGAGCTCAGTCCAGTTCTCACCCGTTATGCACGACACAACGTGGAGAGAAGAAGGCGGAGAGATGGAGAGTAGGGAGGGGGGGGGGGAGGGGGTTTCTGGTCACACCCCCCTCCCCCCTTGTGTGTGAGACTGAGAGAATGTGTGACTGTGTGTGAAAGAGCAAGTGTGTGTGGTGTGTGTGTGTGTGTGTGTGTGGTGTGTGGGGGGGGCTGACTGGGTGTGCATGGCCTTTGAGCGTGCATGTGCGTGCATGCATGTGTGTGTGTGTGTGGTGTGGTGTGTGTGTGGTGTGTGTGTATGTGTGTGTGTGTGTGTGTGTGTGTGTGTGTGTGTGTGTGTGTGTGCATGCCATGGCAAAAGGCGTGAGTCACGAGGACCCCGCCAGGCGAGAGGACCCCGGAGGCGTCCCAGGTCTGGGATTTGCAGCTATCTGCGGGGGGGTGGGGGGGGGCGGATCTGCACTGCAGAATGCCCTGAGGGGAGGGAGGGAGGAAAGGGAGAGGGGGGAGGGGGGGGGGGGGGGTGAGAGCGCAGAGCTGGGAGTAGAAGGAGCCCAGCGGGGGGGCCAGATGAGTAAGACAGGCCCTGTGAAAGTGGCCGATTAGCGTCCATTTTTCTTTCTGTGTGTGTGTGCTGCAATCATGGCATCATAAATACACCACGGATACAAGTCACGCAGAGGTCACACAAAGAACCAGGCAGACAATCGGTCTTCTTATTTGCACTGGTTTCCAAAAAGAAAAACAAAGAAAAAACAGGAAAACCAACCCCAACAATCACAAGGCGACAACAAGCGCCACACTCTCCTCCAAACCGCCACCCCGGTCACCTTGGGAAGTTGAATGGAAGCCAATCGGATTCCATACGTCGCTGACATGATGGTGCACTGCTGCGTACATTCATCATAAAAACACTTAGCGGGACCATCTCGTTTCCCGGCGTGCTGGGTAATAAAAGCCTGGTTATTAGTGGAGGAGGCTCTTTGTCACTGTCAGGGCTGCCCGCACCGTCTCCACCCGCGTCTGTCGGTTCGTTGTGAGGGTTCCCGGTGAGTCAGGGTGGATCTATTATGAATCAGTCGCTGGCTGGCTGTGAAAGGAGCGTATTACGTCGAAACCATCGACTGGATATACCTCAGCAGGTGAAAAACGCAGCCAATGAAAACCGACACCCCCCGAGTCCTGCCCGGCCAAACTGATTAAATGCTTTGGTCGTTGCCCGCGCCTTAAGACGAACTCTCGAACTCGAACTCGACTTGTGATTTATGGGACGATCGTAAGCAATATACTACGTCTGTCACTGGGGATGAATGTTGTCATCGTTTGGCCATAACATCGGGCTGCGCTCACGTCGTGCCAGAGCTGAAAACTGCTTCGCTGGACTTCGCTGGAGTGCTCGGTCTCTCTCTCTCTCTCTCTCTCTCTCTCGCTCTCTCTCTCTCTCGCTCTCTCTCTCTCTCTCGCACTCTCTCTCACGTGCTCTCTCTGGGTTGTGATTGGCTGGTCCTCCAGCGACACACACTGCATTTGGTAGATTAAACCACTGCAGTGTGGAGGAGGAGAAGTGAGAGAGGCCAGAGCCAGGCGGGGCGTGATGGGGCCGGACAGACGGACAGACGGACAGACGGACAGACGGACAGACAGGCGGCACCGGGGAAGAGAAGGGAAGGCCGGGAAGGACAAACTTGGCAGAATGTTCCACAGAGATGACCTTCAGCGCAAGAACCAAAGAGGCTTTGCGCCGCCGCTACCGCTACCGCCACCGCCACCGCCGCGCTCAGAATAGAGAAACTCTATTCTGACCCTGGTGTGCCAGTCACAGAGAAACACAAACAAAACAATCTATCTCTCTCTCTCTCCCTCACCCGCGCTCTCCATATCTCTGTCATTCTGTGCTGATTCATCATCGCATGATTTTGTGAGAGCAGCAACACGATGACTTGCATCATCTTTCATTAATCTCTCATCCATCCCGTGGGCAAATTTACTTTGGGGGGCTGTGTGACGAAGCCCAAATAGTCTCGTGTCCAAACGCAAAGAAAGGATTAGTTTGATTGGGGTGGTGGGGGGGGGGGGGGGGTGACGGCTCCAAAGCGGCCTAGAAAATACGTCACCTCGTCGACCCTCATCATATTCTCCCACCGTTTTAGGGTCATTAAATGAGCCTCTGTGTGCTGTTACCGTCAAGAACACGTCCAGAACCTTCTGCAGAACCGTCCTCATTAGCCGTTTTCCAGGCGTGGGCCGGAACGCTAATTAGTGGGTTTCTGATGACAGCACCTGCCAAGGTCAGAGTCCTCCCGTCCTCGTTAAGGAACAGACTCCGCCTCCACGGGAGTTTCCGCCGACCCCCCCCCCCTCCTCCTTCGATCGACCATGATTGATGTCCCAAACCGTTAAACGGCCACTTAGTGAATATTTAAAGCTGCTACGACCTCCGGCGTGCAGCGATGTCCTTCCTCACACCCTGACCATAGGATACGTTTGGGCTAAAAGCCACATTTGAGATTCCACATGGAAAAAGCAGTGGATATTTAAGAGGGGTTTATTTAAAGACAGCTGAAAAGTGTTGCAAATACATGATATTTACCGTGACACTGGACCACTTCATGTCAGAATTCTGTGTTTGCTATTTACTTCTATAGTGATCATCTTTGAGCAGACGCTTTTCCATACATGTCACTATAATGAGCAGGTTGGGCTGATGCTCACATGTCAGACATCTGGGTTCGAACCTGGAACCTTTGGGGGTTCTGGGTTGAACTATCCAGTCATCCGAGGCTTATCAAATACGTTTCAATTGTGAACCACCTCTGTTTGTCCTTCAGAAGGCTTTGTGATGCGTCCGATCAATATATATATACAAATATATATATACAGTATATACACACATATACATATATACCGTGGATATATAGACAGATATTTGCATAACACAAATTGAGTAATCTGAACACAACGCCACCAGTCAGCAGCGAGCCTTATTAGGAGCGAACAGCGCGGTGACCCTGGAAGTAAAGAGAAAGGTGTGTGTGTGTGTGTGTGTGTGTGATGATGGACACACACACACACACACACACACACACACACACACACGGCAGGCAACGTTAGCGAATCACATGACATCATCATGCACAAGGACCATCGAGTGAGTGTGTGGGACCCGATGTCGTAGATTGTTTGTGTACACACACAACACACACCACACACACACACACACACACACACACACACACACACACCACACACACACAGGGGTTGTTGTGTGTCATTGTGCGCCATCAGACGGAGAGAGAGACGAGGCGGAGGTCAAGGAAGATTAGATATCCCGGCCGCCCTCCCCTGCCCTCTGTACGGCGGGACGATGCCACATTCGATCGCCGTTTCATCTTCCTCACATGTCCGATTGATTACACTTCTGCGGTTCAATTAAACGGTGAAACGGTAAAGCTATTTTTACGCCCCGAAAAACACACAGAGGGGTGGGGGAGGGGTGGGCTCTTCGGAAAGTTTCAATCGACCCCTACTCCTCGACAACACGTCATCATGACATGTCATGATATTAGCCTTTCAGTAAAACGAGAGGTCTGTGGACAAAAAATACCCACTCGAATGGATCGCTCTTTGAGTCAGCGGCCTCTTCGTAACACGCTGTCGGTCAGATGAATGAGCAGCGCAGCCTCGGACACCGAACAGTTTACCCCGTCAACACGCAGGCACGCGGTCTCAAGCGGCCCAAGTTTATCTGAAGTGCCTCCTTCCATATCGTCTGTTTGTTGTTATTGTGCACAGCGCATACTCAGGAGGCTCACGAGTCAAGAGTGGGTTTGATCCGATAACCGGAAGATTTATGGTTCGATCTCCCCGGCTCCGTGTGTGTTGAGTGTCGAGGTGTCCCTGAGCAAGACAGCTGACCTTAACTCCTCCAAACAAGCCGGCTGTTGCCTGACACGGTCGTCGGCGTATGAGTGTGTGTGTGTGTGTGTGTGTGTGTGTGTGAGATTGGGGTGTGAACGCGAGCCCCCTGAGTTCACCAACTAACTCTCCCTCTGTGTCGCCCCACCCCGAACCTACAGGTGATGACCGGCCCAGGGTCACCGCGGCACGCACCTCCGACGGACACGCGGCGGCCTCAGGGGGCACGGCCGAGGGGGCGGCGGCGGCGGCGGCGGCGGAGGCGGCGGGGGGAGCGGAGTCGGGCTCGGGCCGGCGGCGGCGGCGGCTGCTGCTGCGCTGCTGCGTGCGCGTGACCGCCGTGCAGGTGCAGAAGGCCCTGTGGGGCGTCGTCATGGTGATGTGCGTGTGCTCCTGCTGGGCGGGCTCCACGCAGCTGGCCAAGCTGACCTTCAGGCACTTTGACGCGCCGTTCACCCTCACCTGGTTCGCCACCACCTGGAACTGCCTCTTCTTCCCGCTCTACTACGTCGGGCACCTGTGCAAGAGTCCTGAGAGGCAGACCCCCCGGCAGCGCTTCAGGTAAACGGCATGCTGGGAGTTTTTAGGGGGGTCGGATGGTTTATGGGGTCTGAGGAAGGGCTTCTTCAAGGTGGCCCTTGACTCCCCGGCCAAAAGGTCTAGGGTTCAAACTGTCGATGGCCAGTATACATGTCGGCAACTGAGCTTAAAGGGGACTTATTATGCCACCGGGTGTGAGTGTGATTAGCCACCATTGCAAGCCGTTTCACGATCGCCATGTGGCTAGTACCGTCTAGTGACATCACAAGTGGGAATGTCCACCTAGATGTACGCTGATACTAGATCAGTCCACTGGGTAAGCTGGTAGACTGATCTAGTCAGCATACATTTAGGTGGACATTCCCACTTGTGATGTCACGAGACGGTAGTCACATGGCAACTGTAAAACGGGCTTGCGATGGCGAATCACATTCACACATGGCGGCATAATATGTCCCCTTTAACAGAGTATCTAAAATAGTTGAAATAGTTGTGTGTGTGTGTGTGTGTGGGGGGAGGGGGGGGTAAAGACACGGGACAGTGAATGCAAAGTGCTGACGGAAATCAAAGTTGAAAAAAGTAGCCCGTGATTTGATACTGCAGCATGGTGTGCATTTAGTGCGATAAACTGATGAAACAGCATTTTTTTTTCCCTCCGAACACAGATCATAGCGTGGGAAAAATAGTCCCGGAGCCGTCAGCTGTGTGCACCTGAATGAAACGGCGCGTGTGTGTTTGTTGGCTGCACACCGTGTCTGCTATTAGAGCCGCTATTGATTACACAGGACAGGAATAACACCTCGGGTTGAGACGAAGGCCATTCAATCACAGCCAATCGCGCCTCATCGATTAAGCTCGGTGCTACTTCCATTCCTTACAGGGGAGCGTTTGATGATGATGATGATGGTGGTGGTGATGGTGGTGATGGTGGTGATGATGGTGGTGATGATGATGGTGATGATGGTGATGTTGATGAATACAAAGAGGCTGATGAAGATGAAGATGAAGAATTATAAGAACAAGGACGATGCCGACGGCTCAGCTCGCAGCTGTGCCCGCTGTTGCGTTAGCCGGGGTGCCCGCAGAAAGGAGGGAATGTGGAGGGAGGGGCGGGGAGGGGGAGGGGGGAGGAGGAGTGGAGGTGGGGGGGGTGTGGAGCGTGCCTACAAATGCTGGCAGGAGTCCCCTTGCTTGGGATGCACCTCATGCCTCCTCATCACACCGCTCTCACTCCAGCGAGTGGTTACGCAAGGGCCGGGGACTGCCGTGTCTCTCTCTCTCTCTCTCTCTCTCTCTCTCTCTCTCTCTCTCTCTCTCTCTCTCTCTCTCTCTCTCTCTCTCTCTCTCTCTCTCTCTCTCTCTCTCTATCGGTACGTGCCGCGGATACCAAAGCGCTCTCGTCTACGTTGGCACCCATTCAATTTGCACCTGCCGCAGAGCACCTCTACCCACGGAGGAGGAGGAGGAGGAGGAGGAGGGGGCGGAGGAGGGGGAGGAGGAGAGGGAGGAGGAGGAGGAGGGGGAGGAGGAGGGGGGGAAAGGGAGGGAGAGATTAAAATAAAAGTGGAACTAAAGTGGAGACGTTCAGTGGTGCCTTGGGGGGTCACGAGTGTCCATTGTGCTGACGGATCCAGATGGTTCCGTGCGTGCAGTGGAACCTTGTGGGTTTATCCTGCCGGCGGACGGTCCTCCTCGTAAGCCGGAAGGGGGAGGAGGACACAAGGAGGGAGGAGAGGTCGCCGGCTGACGCAATGTGGTTGAAATCCAGTCGTATACCGAGTCACCGGGAGAGACAACATGGGCAACACAAATCGAATAACAAGACAGTAGCCATTCAAATTACAGCGGGTCTCGATTACTAGCGGATGCCAACGGGTAGAAACAGGCGCACACACAGACACACACACACACACACACACACACACACACATCCGATGTGTGTGTGTGTGTGTGTGTGTGTGTGTGTGTGTGTGTGATGAAGTAGCCATCGCACAGGTAAACCACAAAGTGTATTGGGTTTCCGTAATGAAATGAACAAGCCATCGCTCATTGAGTTTGTATCCGTTTTATCCGAGGATGGAATAACCCGGTGTGCTTGGACTCGGAGACTAAATATAACACCAGGTCAGTCTGTCACCAGGCTGTACTTTTGTTGTTGTGATAGCCGTACGGTAAAAAAGTAAAATACATTTCAGTTTATCAATCTAGACTTTAATCGAACTGCCCACAAGTGACAGTTAAGGGGTTTCAAATTTGTCATGTGACATAGTGACATCACAAGTGGGACTGTCCACCTAGATGTACGCTGATACTAGATCAGTCCACTGGGTAGGCTGGTAGACTAATCCAGTAATCATACATCACGGTGGACATTCCCACTTGTGATGTCACCAGGCGGTAGTCACGTGGCAATTGTGAAACGGCTTGCGATGGCTTACCACGCTCACACCCGGTGGCACAATATGTCCCCTTCAATCAAAAGCCGGTCTAAACAGGAATGTCTTTCGCTGCTTTTTGGAAAACCAACGGGTGGTCCGCTTGTCGTTCTGTCCAGAGAGTGCTGCCGGCTCTTCGGGGACGAGG
>PIJE02000635.1:85492-155492 GCA_002895965.2 Coryphaenoides rupestris | reverse complement strand
TCTCCCCCTCCCTCCCTTCCTCTCTCCCTCTCCCTCTCCCTCCTCCTCTTTCTCCCTCCCTCCCCCTCTCTCCCTCCCCCTCTCTCCCCTCTCTCGCTGCAGATAGTGGCGGCCATCTTGGCGATCGCGGGCATCGTGATGATGACGTACGCCGACGGCTTCCACAGCCACTCTGTCATCGGCATCACGCTGGTGGTGGCCTCCGCCTCCATGTCTGCGCTCTACAAGGTAGGCATCAGAGAGAGAGAGAGAGCACCTGGAGCAGCCTCGTGGGTTCATAGCTCTCCTATTACCTAATATAAGAGATTACCGCTTTAAAAATGACAACACCAACTCAAGGAGTAGTTTGACCATTGAGCAGGATTTCTCCAAATCAGACCAATGAGATAAATGGTGTAACTCTTCTATGATTAAATTCACAAAAGTCAGTTTTTGTAGTGCTGTTCATTATATATTCATTTAGCAGATGTTTTTATTTTTTTGATTGCATTTATATAACGCGCTTTACAGTATTGCCTCACATTCACCCATTCATACACCGATGGCAGTGTCAACCATGCAAGGTAACGACCAACACGTCAGGACCGGTTAGGGTTAGGTGGCGTCATGCTCAGGGACACTTCGACACACGGGATCGAACCAGCAACCTTCCTGTTTCCAGACAGCCGTTCCTACCTCCTGAGTTACTGCCGACCATCCATACGCCGATCCGTGTCATTAACGAGCAGGGAGAGGTTTGCTCAATCTTATCTTATCATGCTTACAGGTAGAGTGTGGACATTGGGTTTTGAACCCACAACCTTTATGACAGGGAGTCAAACACCCTCACCAGTACACCACTGTAGTGGCCAGGGTGCCAGACTCCTACCCAAAATTTCAACATTTAACAACTTAAGCTCTATTTGAACCGCACAGAGAATACAAAAGGAACAATTATTTAGCAACACCAATTGTTAAAGTGTCTGCCAACTGTGCAAACGGCAGGAGGCGGTAGAGTGCCGCACCAAAACACAGTCGGTGCCAAGAGATCACATAAACAAACAACTAAGAGTGTGTGTCCCCCGCGCCCCCGCCCCCCCCCGCTGCTACCCCCTCCCACCACACACACACATACACACACACTCCGATCGGTGAATCCATTCATCATCAGCTGTATTTTCCCTTGTGAAATACAGGCTCACCACGGGCGGTATATTCCGCCGCGTGATTGAATATTTATCATCGGGACAGACAGAGGTTCCCCCCCGGCGTGACCATCTCCATTGGTGCATGCTAATCGATCAATAAACGTGACAGATGTACGGCCTTTATGCTAGCTAGCGGTGTGCGCGACGCCAGTGATGTCTTCTTCTGCGGTGAGACATTTTGCATAAGAACTCTCCGCCGTCTCTACGCTGGACACACTCCAGCCCGCTTATGTAACAAAGGTGACAGGAGCCAGAAGGCCGTTATGAAACACAGGGCGGAACTGGCCGAGGTGTGTGCGTGAGCCTGCGTGTGTGTGTGTGTGTGTGTGTGTGTGCGCGTGCGTACGTGCGAAAGAGGGATAGAGAGCGAGAGACAGAGAGAGAGAGAGAGAGAGAGAGATGCGGTGAGATGGCCTTTGCATGTCTTGGTGAGTGTGTGTTTGGGTTCCACGGAATTTTGTGTGAGACTGTGTGTGTGAATGTGTGTGTGTGTGTGTGTGTGTGCATGTGTGTGTCAGAGAGAGCGAGAGATAATTGCCGTTGCATGTCTGGATAAGTGCTCATTTGTGGGCAACTGTGTGTGTGTGTGTGTGTGTCTATGCATATATGTGTGTGTGTGTGTGTGTGTGTGTGTGTGTGCCTGTGTGTCGTCACTCAACTCACCGTTTCCTGGCTGCGTTCCCCTCTGTCCCGCCCGTCTTTTCGGCGGCAGACGTGCTAATCGGGGTGGAGGAACACCGTGCCAGGGACCGTGCCCCCCCTCTCCACCCCACAACCCTCTCCACCCCACAACCCCTCCACACCCCTCCTGATCTGCTCTGTGCTAGGGGAGGGCTCTGCAGTAACACGACCCCCCCCCCTCCGTCTTCCCCCCACCCCCCACCACCTCTAACCGGCCCCCTCAGGTGCTGTTCAAAATGGTGCTGGGCAGCGCCAAGTTCGGCGAGGCGGCGCTGTTCCTGACGGTGGTGGGCGGGGCCAACTTTGTGCTGGTCAGCTTCGTGCCCGTCATCCTGTACTTCACCCACGTGGAGTACGTCGTCTCGCTGCAGGACGTGCCCTGGGCCTACCTGTGCGGCGTGGCAGGCCTGCTGTTCGGTACGCCGTCGTGGGCGCCCTCCAATGGCTTCTTCTTCTTCTTCTTCTTCTTCTTCTTCTTCTGTTGTTTTTCATTCCCGATAATATGGATCCATGTGCTTTCCTTAGTCTGCACGCTGATGACATTCTGCGTTTATTTTGTCGTTTTAATAAATAGTCTGCAAACCAATTACAATCATCTGAATAATTAAATGTAAAATAATGAATTATTAATCACTTAATTAATGATTAATGAATGAATATTATGAATATTATAATTGAACACAATCAACGTTTCTTTCATCGCTGACCCGGTTTTGCTCCCTTCTGCAGCTTTCAACGTTCTGGTGAACTTTGGTGTTGCCCTCACATATCCAACGTTCATCTCTCTGGGCATCGTGCTGAGTGTCCCCGTAAACGCCTGTAAGTGCTTCCTAACTTATCTCGTCCCAAACCCATAAAAGACAGAGCAATATAATCACGCTTTCACTTGCCTTGTTGTCGTCTCTGTACCAGACATAGCTTACATATATTTACATCTGAAATATAAACTCCAACGCCTTTCTGAGCGCACAGCAGACTGAAGTTAGTACCGTAACTTCCAGATCTCTACTGAATCATGAATCGATTTTGAATCATGAATTGATTTTGAATCGAGCCACGAGCGATCGCAATAATCAAAATCGAATCGATGGATACCTGAAGATTTCCCCCCCCCTCCCCCCCCACCCCCTCCTTTTTTCTGCCACAGTGGTGGACCTGTACACGTGCGAGATCCACTTCAACACGGTGCGCCTCATCGCCGTCTTCATCATCTGCCTGGGCTTCCTCATGCTGCTGCTGCCCGAGGACTGGGACCAGTGCATCATCCAGCTGAGCACCAAGCTGCGCAAACGCGACGAGCCGGCAGAGGGCAGCGGAGAGGCCGGCGCCTCCACGGGCCTCAACTGGAACCGCCGGGGCATGAGCTCCATGTCTACGTTTGCACATTGACCGCTCAGATGGATGGCGATTGGCCCGGTGTGACGCAAAGCGAAACACACACACAACACACACACACATACATTACACATATACAGGATGGGACATTTTATAGCAGGGAGAGCAGAGGTTGAACGTCCGAACGTGCGATGGTTGTGATTGGCCCTCTCCTTTGAATAACAAACCTGGTGGAAAACAAACAATATCAGATAGAGAGGCACTCGGCTGAAGATGAGGTGAGGACCACGGAAGATGGGTCAAAGTTATTTTCTAAAAACCCACGTATCCATTTTCAGAGGGAAAGCATGGACTCGGATATAATCTAGATATCTGAGTAGCTCATTTATTTTGTGCTTTTTCAATACTTCTCAATCATTCCATTGAACTAAACACCTGCACTTGGAAATAGTTTGTTTAGTTTTTTTTTTTTGTAGAAATGATTATGGATACATATAATTTATTCATATTTAAAGTAGAATTTAAGGCAGGCACACACAATGATGACCCGAGATATTTTTTAACAACGCATACCTATGACCCTGAAGATCCAAAGAAGAAAGATGCATCAAAAACAAAATGCCTACGAAACAGCAGAGCAGAGACGTTGAGGATGCATCTCTCAGGTGTCAAGTTCAACATGGCTGCCTTCCTCTTGGACGGTACAACAATGTGTTCACACACTGTGGAGATTCTGTTCAAGCAAAGGTGTCCCCAGCAGGGGAGACGTGTACGGTTCTAACGTGAACCACGGGTTGGTTTTTCCCCGAGCGTCTCAGAGAGTTACTGTGTGGACAGACGGCAGCGAAACCGAAATGTTGCCCGGACGCCGAGGCGGGAATGCAACCGAACCCGATACTGTCGGCGAGCTCCACTGCACCTGTGTTTACCAGACTACACCAATGTGAAAAAAGGACCCATTAGCTCATTCGTTCCTAATAAATAGTTCAACATAACCAGGGTCTAATTAGGGTGAATGACAAGGTCTCCTGCTTGGTAACCACCGCTGGTCATGCATGGCATAACCATTATCTTGTATCTTCGTTTCCAGAGTACTGAAACGCACCAATTGGTCAAATTAATTGAGTCAATCCTTAAATGCTAACACTAACAAGCGGACAGGTATTCCAATGGTGAGCTATGGCCTGGAAGAATTAACGTGGTTTTTTTTAAGCAACACTTGAGGTCAAGATGACACAAACCACGTCGTCAATGTATGTCGATTTAAGACTTTTTACCCCGAAACAACAAAAAGCATCGGTGACAACGTTGTAACAAAAAGACAGAATACAGTGAATGCAGCCAAATTCATAACGATTGAAATCACGCATCAGAAGTCTGCTTAAGTCCCTCTCGGAGAATATAAATGCGGCTTTGTTGACTCCGAAAGCCAAGCAAACAAGCAAGCAAGCAAGCAAGCAAGCAAGCAAACAACAACAACAAAAAGAATTAGTAGCAGGTGATTCACTGCGCTGTGGACGATTGTATGCAAATGACGGTTCATCATCGTCAAGCTTTGCCGCACCCAAAATGAAAAGTTGTGTTCTGTTATTTTATTATTTATATTTCTTTGCCTGGCAGGGTAATTCATTACCAGACAACACTGTATAGAGAAAGCAACGGGGGGGCACTGTAAAACAAAAGGGAAGGTGGCGGCGGGTGTACTGGGTGGGTGGAGGAGGTCGAGGTGGGTGGAGGAGGTCGAGGCGGGAGGAGGACATGTTGCCTTGCTGTACGTGAATGTATGAACATCTCTCGACCGCTACATGCTCGCTACGCGCGCCGCTTTCTGTTTTTATACCGCCGGCCGCCATACAACTGCTGCATACAGACTTTGAGAGAAGGAACGGAAGGAAGGAACACGTTTTCTAAAGCAAGAAAGTGTTATTTAGATATTTTGGTGGATTAATTCCCAGTTTGGGGAGGGGGGGGGGCGGGACACTGATGTGTGTGTGTGTGTGTGTGTGTGTGTGTCTGTATGTGTGTGTGTCTAAGGGGGTGCTGGTGGCGGGGGGTGAGACAGGCGTGCAGACAGACGCAGATAGATCACAACGCAGACATACGCGCGCATATTTGCTTCACTGCCTTCCTTCTCTCTTGTTTATTTTGCAACAGAAAACATCAGCACTGTTCCCATTGTCATTTTGTATGACAATAAATAACGATATTGTATTCCTCTGGAATTTATTGCTAAAGATAAATGTAAACCTTTGTAAGGAATGATTTTTTTACACCAAAAGGCAAGGGACGATTATCACATTGGAGGAAAGCTTATTTAGGGTGTGATGACAACAATAAAATGGCAGTTTATCGGGTCTACTGTTTCTTTGAGTGTAATCACATGTACTGTATAAAATATTCCTTTTCAATACATTTTGCTTTGTATGCTCATTTTCTTTTGCTCTGCACTCTGTGTGTGCACCATTATGTACATATACACTGCAATAAATTAATCATAATTTGTCACATATAGTCAATTATATACCGTATAGTATTTTGAGAGAAAATGCCATGTAGCGAAGGAAGTATAGAATATTAATATATAACAATAATATTAATATTACATATCATTTTGTCTTTACAACTAGTTCAGGTGATATAAATATTATACAGTCTCATAAAATCTGTACAAGGGGCCATGCAAATTGTCAGGCTTCCAATCATTATTAGGTCTTTTTTATTTATTTATTTTTTTTATTTAAATAGACCTACTAACATTTAAAACTGAGGTTTAGGGATGACAGTAAGGGTGGTTAGGATGGTGAAGTTTAAGTATCAATTTTGATATGGTTAAAGTGTTGCATTAGGGATGGTTATGACTTGGTAGGGTATATACAGTTAGAAATGCTTCGAAAAGTTCAGTATTGGGTTTAAAGGTACTGTATGTAAGAATCGGTGCATTCTGCATTCTGTGGGTTGAGACAATAACAATCAGAAACTAATATTAGTTCTAATCATAATTAAACCTTGTACACATTTAAAAAAAGCTATGAAATATATTTTTTCTTAATTATCCACACTTACTTAGAAATCAGCCCAAAAGCTGTTCTACGCAACAGAGAGAGTCGGGGAAGCTCTCATGTTTTAACTTCAACCACAACCTGCTACAACCTGCTAGAACTAACATTAGTTTCTGATTGTTATTGTCTCAACCCACGGAGCTCAGAATGCACTGATTCTTACTTATAGTACCTTTAAGTTGCATGTTGTTAAATACAGATAGAGATGCTTACATTGAGGCAGTGCTTCCGTTTAGATATTAGTTTAGAGGTGGGGTGGAAGTTCAGATAAGGGTTAGTTGTGGTTCAAATGAGGGCAGGTTAGTCTCCATTAACAAACATCATGCTCAACCGTCACCGTGATCTGGCCATAGAAGAAAGTGGCTCGCGTCTCCGCGGTGACCGCAGAGAACGGCAGTCTGCTGCCCTCTTGTGTCCGAGACGGGACCTGCAGGCAGTTCCCTACCTTCCTCTCCCCGCCGGCAGCAGACTCCTGCTGCCACAGAGAAGAGGAAGAGGTGGAGGAGGTGGAGGTGGAGGTAGTGGAGGCGATACCGGGCAGAAACACCTCACGCTGCTGCTGGGCCTGGTGGTGTTTGAAGTCCGCGTTGACCGTGAACACGGAGGAACAGTAGCGCGACGTCTCGTCTCGCGAGGAGGACGAGCTTGCGGACGGGGAGCCCTTCAGCGAGCGTATGTTGGTGGTGGTGGTCGTGGTGGGTGGTGGTGGTGGTGCTGCTGCTGCTGCACGGGTCGCAGCACCGGTCCTCCGCCTCCGCCCTGGCCTCCCCTCCCCGGCCCACCGCGCCCCCCAGCCGCGCCCGCAGCTTCTGCCGGAGGTTGTGCAGCGCCCCCTGGAAGCGCTTGCTGAGCAGCGCGTACAGCAGCGGGTTGATGTCCGAGTTGAGCAGCACCAGCCAATAGGAGAAGGTGACGGCGGTGGGCGGGACCAGGCTGGACTTGCCCCGCAGCGCCTTCTCTGTGGCCTGGACCAGGGCCACGCCCATATAAGGCGTCCAGCACAGGAAGAAGGCGCGATGACCAGGAAGAGGCGGACCACGCCGTGCTGGTGGTGCTGGTTCTGCTGGGGGAGTGGGAGGGCGTGCTGCTGCTGCTGCTGGGTGGGGGTCTGGACCAGGCGGGAGAGCAAGCGTCTGGATGAAGGAGGAGCAGGACGAGCAGGAGGAGAAGAGGTACCTGGTTCCCCTGCACCGCCTCGAACGTCCGTCACAAAGTTGCCGCTCAGGTGGTACACCAGCATGGAGGGGGCGTGCTGGTGGCGCTGGTGGTGGTGTTGGGTGCTGGAGGAGGAGAGGAGAGGATGAGGCCTCGGGGGCGGGGGCGGGGGCAGGGGGGCGCCAATGGCCACGTCGCTGCAGGTGTCCTCCAGCGTGTGGATGCGGCGGGCGTGGCCGCGGGCCACCCGCACGATGTTGACGTAGCAGAAGAGGATGACGCCGGCGGGCAGCAGGAAGGACAGCGCCACCATGACGCTGGTGTAGCTGGGGCTGTCGGCCCAGTTGACGGCGCAGCTGAACATGGGCGCCATGTAACCCACGGCGCTCCAGCCCAGCAGCGGCGGGCAGCTGGTGGCGAGCGCCTGCAGCCAGATCCACAGCACCACGGCACAGATGCGGCACAGCGTGCAGCGGGCGCTGTAGCGCAGGCAGTCCATGATGGAGAAATAGCGGTCCAGGGCGATGGCGGCCAGCGTGAGCACCGAGGCGGTGCAGTAGACGGACGAGGTGTAGCCCACGTAGAGGCACAGGTCCTGGGGCAGAAGGAGGAGTAGAAGCTCAGTGGGTCAACCCGGTTAGGAGCAGCAGGATCCCCACCATTCCCACCCCCTATGGACATTATACTCCACATTATATAAACACTGACTCCCACCCCAATAGACACTATTGCGTTACATTAGTGTTTTATAATAACATTAACATCTTTTCTGTAAATTGCACCTATTCATTTTTTTTTATTTCTATATCATTACTTTCGGTTTCATGTTCAATGTTATGCACAAATTTCACAAAAGCACATTCCTTGTTTGTAAAATCTGAGACAATAAAGCCCATTCTGATTCTGATTCTGATTCTGATCATGGATAGTTAGCACTAGTCAATCACGGCTTATCTTGGACTGAGCTACCGTGTTCATGTTGAGCCATTTTATAGTTATGTATATGTTATGCATATAGGCTGTGTGAGAATATACATTGTTGTAGATTCTATTCATTGATGTACATATTTTTTGTAGGCCTACATCATTGTTTTAAATATTTTGTAATGGCCTATATGGATTTGGATTTTATGTTTTATTCAAATGCATACTGTTTTCTGTTATCTTGAGCAATTGTAACAGGAACAATTTCCCCCGGACCAATACAGTTAGTGGAATCTGTGTCTAATTCAAGCAGACGTACCGAGGAGTTGACCCAGCTGTGGTTGATAATGGACACGGCCACAAACGGCATGACGCCGATGCCCACCAGCAGGTCGCTGATCGCCAGGTTGATGATGAGCACCGAGGCCACCGAGTGGAAGGTCTTGGTGGCGGCCACGATCACGATGACCAGGATGTTACCTGGAGAATAATACAGCATGTTACCTGGAGAAATATATCATGTTACCTGGAGAAATACATCATGTTACCTGGAGAAATATATCATGTTACCTGGAGAAATATATGTTACCTGGAGAAATATAACATGTTACCTGGAGAAATACATCATGTTACCTGGAGAAATATAACATGATACCTGGAGAAATGCATCATGTTACCTGGAGAAATATAGTATGTTACCTGGAGAATAATATAGAATGTTACCTGGAGAATAATATAGAATGTTACTGGAATATAGATGTTACCTGGAGCCATAATACAGAATCGTTACCTGGAGAATAATATAGAATGTTACCAGTGGAGAATAATATAGAATGTTACCTTGAGAATAATATAGTATGTTACTGGAGAATCAATATAGTATGTTACCTGGAGAATAATATAGAATGTTACCTGGAGAATAATATAGGATGTTTAACTGGAGAACATATAGTATGTATATGAAGAAATATAGAATGTTACCTGGAGAATAATATAGTATGTTACCTGGAGAATAATATAGAATGTTACCTGGAGAATAATATAGGATGTTACCTGGAGAACAATATAGTATGTTATATGAAGAAATATAGAATGTTACCTGGAGAATAATATAGTATGTTACCTGGAGAATAATATAGGATGTTACCTGGAGAACAATATAGCATGTTACATTAAGAAATATAGAATGTTACCTGGAGAAAGTATGTTACCTGGAGAAATATATACACACCTAATCTACAGTAACTCCCAGACCGACACCATTACAACAAGCCAATGCATAGGTCTCTATTATATAAAACTCTGATTAAAAACAAGTAATAATCTTAAAGGTACTATTATGTAAGAATCAGTTCATTCTGATCTTCGTGGCTTATACAAGACAATAACAATGAGAAACTAATGTTAGTTCTAATCATAATTAAACATTGTACACGTTTAAAAAAGCTGTGAAATAAATATTTTAATGATCCACGCTCACGTGTCACTTCGTTCTTCCCTTTTTCCCGCGAAAACCAACCTGACCGAATAAAAGAGAAGCTGTTCTGGAAGCTCTCATGTTTCTTTTAACTTCAACCATAAGCTGCTCCTCCTCACAAACTGGTGATTTAAAGAGATTTGTGCAGCATGTAAAATCCTAACATGTTTAATTATTCTTACATACAGGACCTTTAAACGTCTTTTAAAAGTTGGAAGTGTAGATGAACGCCGTCCTACCGGCCACCGCGCCCAGACTCATGAGCACGATGATGACCTCCAGGACCAGCGTGGTGCGGGACGCTCTGACCCGCGCCGCCTCCTCCTCCACCGTCGCGTTGTCCGCCTCGGCTCGTATGAGGCGTCCCGACGCGTCCCCCAGACCCAGGCCCAGGACCCGCACCCCGGGGCGGAACCACGTCCAGTCGTAGTCCATCCCCCCCCCCCCAGCAAGATAGTCCAACCTTATGAATGGAACATCTCGTAGGATATTATGTTCGGTTTTTAAACTTTCGGCTCCCTTCTCGTTAATTTGCAGCCTGCTGCTGCTGCTGCTACTCCTCGACAGGTGGACAGCTCTCACCTCCCTTTAAACAGGGGGGCGGGGCAAATGGTGAGGGGGAGGTATAGAGGTATAGAGGGTGGGGGGAGGTATAGAGGTATTGAGGGTGGGGGAGGTATAGAGGTATAGAGGGTGGGGGGAGGTACAGAGGTATAGAGTATAGAGGGTGGGGGGAGGTATTAGCGGTATAGAGGGTGGGGGGGTATAGAGGTATAGAGGGTGGGTGGGGAAGGTATTAGAGGTATAGAGGGGGATGGAGTTATAAGGGGTGGGAGGGAGGTATAGAGGTATAGAGGGTGGGAGGGAGGTATAGAGGTATAGAGGGTGGGGGGGAGGTATAGAGGTATAGAGGGGGTGGGGGAGGTATAGCGGTATAGAGGGTGAGGGGGAGTATAGAGGTATAGAGGGTGGGGGGAGGTATAGAGGTATAGAGGGTGGGGGAGGTATAGAGGGATAGAGGGTGGGGGGAGGTATAGAGGTATAGAGGGTGGGGGGAGGTTATGAGGTATAGAGGGTGGGGGAGGTATAGAGGTATAGAGGGTGGGGGGAGGTATAGAGGGATAGAGGGTGGGGGAGGTATAGAGGGATAGAGGGTGGTGGGGGGAGGTATAGAGGGATAGAGGGTGGTGGGGGGGAGATATAGAGGTATAGAGGGTGGGGGGAGGTATAGAGGGTGGTGGGGGGGAGGTATAGAGGGTGGTTTTACCGACCTAGGACTAACATGACACACATATTTATTCACAGATTTATTCACGTTTATTCACAGAAAAAAAAATGCAAAAGGCCAACAGGAAATAACAGCAGAACAAAATTAAATAAAAAAAAGTATGAAATCTAAAAACGTCTTTGAAAATGGCCCAGTGAAAACCATAATTGCAGCTTAACTTTACAGTGGAATTGTCGTTTACACAAATTGAAAGAGTTTGAAATACTACTAAAACGTTGTCTAACACTAAAATTAAATAAAAAGGGCAGTTAGCGAGTGGTGGGAGGCACACAGTGCGGCGGTCACCAAGACTCAGTAAAAAAGCCCGGAGTTTAGGGGGTCGGACGGCGGTGGGTGTTTCTTCGGGGCGGGGCGGGGCGGGGGCCGGCGGTCAGCGGGGGTGGAGGTGCTGCCGGGTGTACTCCCAGACCAGCAGGGCGGCGCTCACGTGCACGTTGAGCGAGCGGATGACTCCCTGCTGGGGTATCTCCACGCACACGTCCAGCAGCTGCAGCAGGTTGGCCGGGATGCCCTCTCGCTCGTTGCTGTAGGAGCGGGAGGAGGGAGGGAGGGAGGGGGAGAGAGGGGGAGGGATGGGAGGGGGGAGAGAGAGACAGAAGGATAAGGCAGAGCGAGAGAGAGAGGGAGAATGAGAGATGTGGGAGATGGCCGGACCAAAAGAGAGAAGAGAGTCAGAGAGTGTGAGAGAAAAAAAAGACAGAGGGAGAGAGAGTAAGAACAAGAAGATGGATGGCAGAAAACAACACAGAAGCTTACAGACTCAGAGGAACTACTGTTCTAATGATCGCTACCCTGAGAGTCTCTTTCGTAGTGCGAGAGATAAATGAGCACAAAATGAGCACAACTTAACATGCAAGCAGCAAATGAGCCCAGTAGCACATTACGCACGCACAGCACAGCACAGCACAGTCTGCAACAGACCTTTGAATTTAGCGCAAACACAAACAAATCATTAGCACGGCAGCGGCGGGGAGTCCAAGAGGGTGGGAAAGCACAATTTGTTGAGCTACATTTATCTAAAGCAATCACAGTCCTCTGATGAGAGATTAGGCGGAGGACATGCTGTGCTGGGCCAATCGAGGCCGATTTAGTGAGGCAGCCATTACTGTCAGGCACGGGCTGCTGCTGCTGCTGCTGCTGCTGCTGCCAGAGCCAGCTTCCAGTAGCGATGTCACCACACCAGTTTACAAGAAAGGAAAGGTCCAGTTTTCATTGCACCGCCTCGCATCCAGGCGGAACCACGACACTTGGCTATTTTCTAATAGAGGAGAGCCCGGTCTGCAACATTAATACCGGGGCTACGGTTTGATCCCTGATGTCTTCTTCTTACCTGTATGCATTCTTTCACAAGACGCCTCCCCTATCTGCTCCTTAAAGACACACCTGAAATCACTGCAACTTATTTCAGCAGTCAAGCGTCTCGGAAAATGACTCATTGGAAAATCCAATTTTCCCATTTCATCTGCGCTTCAGTTTACCCACAATGACAAGCCCTTCGACAATAAGACAGCGGGACGAGGTTACGTGATGAATCCGCGTGGGGCATGGCTCTCGGCATATCTCGTACGGGTTTATTTTTTTTGTTTTTCCCATGTGCGCCGCTCCTGAGGGACAGCCAATTACAGCCCGGCGTGCCCCGGCAGGCCTCCGCATCGAGGTAAGGAAGCAGGGTAGAAAATAGACTCAATCGACACGCGGGAATACACCAGCTAAACTGTCGAGATAGCGCTAAACACGGTCGTCAGCTCACACGTCCGCCTGCCGGGAATAACAAGGTCAATGGGAGTGGTTAACGGCCCCGACAGTCTTTCTGGGCTGTGAGCAACATTTGATTTAACCAATGTAACGACATTCAACTTCACAACATCAACAAGAAGTTCGGAGTAAAAGTGGGTTAGCTAATGCTAGCGGTCGCCATTGGGAATGGAAGCCTGTGTTGTTTTTTTTGTGCGTGGACGGAGCGTTTCCCAGCCAAATGCTCAAGCTGAAAGTCAAAAGTCAAATGAAGTAAAACGTTTTTTCCAGGTAAATAATTTAATTGATAGATTTGATAGCCTTCAACCCACGGAAAGAAGCCAGAGGCATGGACCTTCGCTGTGTAGTTGAGGCCAAAACGTGTTTTCGTTCAACTCGTACCCAAGTAGCAGCAGGGTCTTCTCGGGGAACTGGTAGTCCTGAAGACTCTGGCTATTGGCCGTCTGCTCCACTCCCACAATGCAATAGCCTTCACCCTTCTTCAGCTGCAGAAAGTCAGTGAGCTCCACGGGTTTCACCTGGGGAAGAGAGACCGACGTAACCATGTAACAGATATCCGAGTAACCCCTGTACAAAACCAAAAAAGTACCATGGGCCAAACATCAATGTACCATGTGCCATAACTGTCACTTTGGCGCGATCCAATCAAATCCCAATCGACTAAAATCACATTCCTCTTATAGGTGGGGCCATACACCATATTACGGAAATACAGAAAGCTGCCAGCTCTGCGTAGCTCACCTCCAGCAGAGGAAGCCAGAGCTCTGAGGAGACGCTGAGAGACTGGAAGTGCTTGTCGGTGACGTGACGGAGGCTGTCCAGAACCAGGGCACTGGCGCCAAAGATCTCACAGGTCCGACACAAACCTGGAAAGAGAGAGAGAGAGAGAGAGAGAGAGAGAGAGAGAGCAAGAGAGCAAAAGTAGATGACGTCAAAGAAAGGAGATGTCTGTCAAAAAGGCCGCACAGCCGGCGTGAACGATTGTGCAGCGATGGCAATCATTTCATGGGGATTGAAGCAGGTGGGGTTCAGGCAGTTCAACAAATGAAAGGCATCTTTGGCATCGCGTCGGCTAAATATACCAACAACAAAATGTCAACAATGGCAGAGTGTATTAGCTTAAGCTATATTGGACATGGATACAACACACAGTGGATGATATCATAACGAACATTGGCAGACCTTGCCTAATCTCTCGCACGACTCAATACAAATATTGGCTTTTTTGGTTTTGAAATAGGCCATCTCCTTAATAAAACACATTTAAATGGATTCAGCCATTTATGAATCACCACTCGGGAGCAGAATGGCCACACAGGCTGAGAACACGAGATAGGCGCGTGAAAAAGGCCTGATAAGGAGGAGAACAGCTCTGGTCTGGTGGGGCCCCAGAGGTATTGTAAGACCTGACAAAAGATCCGCAATCCTCCCTCTCCGAGTGCTTAGCAGAAAACAGCACGAAACGGGATCGCAAAGGGGGAACACGTTTACACATCACGGATATTATTTAACATGTAAAATAAGTGCGGAGACTAATTTCTGTGATGTCAAGTTAACCAGCGACGGGATTCTCTGACCTCCTAGATTGGTGGGTTTGTCGATGAGCGAGGCGACCACCAGGAGCGCCCCGTGCAGCTTCCCCAGCCGCGCTGCCCTCTGCTGGGGGGCCAGCTGCAGCTCGGGCTCCTGCTCCTGGACGCCCAGCCTCCAGGGGGTGATCTTCTTCTGCACCTCGGCCCAGCGCTCCTCCTTGTCCTGCTCACCTGGGGGTGGAGGGTTGGGGGGGGGGCGGGGGGAATGGACATTTCTGCCGTCAGTGAAAGCAGATCGAGGATAGACTAGTTCACAGGAAGCTTCCCGTTCACAAGGAAGCTGTCAATTGGCACCACACATTATAAAGACCACCTGATTCCCGCTGAATTAGTGGTGAGAAATCCTTTTGCCGATCTATGCGCAGAATACTCAACATAGAACCATAGCACTATGAGACACCCGATGCGTTCCTCTGGCGGCTCATCCACGCAGAAGTATAATTCTCCTCCTGAGTACAGAATGCTTTATCTAGTCTAACTCGTGCTTGGTGGTGGACGGATGGGTGGCGTACCTTTGTCCTGCTGGATCCAGTCCCCGGGCTGGAGGAGACCTAGGTCCGGGGCCGGGTTCCTCAGGGGCAGAGACGGACTGGCGGAGAACCCGCCCAGCTTCTCACACTTCCATACGGGGATCCACTCATCGTCTGACAGCTCCGACAGTTTGGGGAAAGTGTACAGTACGGTCTGTAGGACGGGGCGAAAACGAAATAATGGTCAATTAATCGCAATCGAGGGAAAAGTTTGAAACATTCGGCGACAACTAGAAATAGCTCTCCTACCTCGACACTGTAGTCCCTCGTGGGGTGGAAGGCGCCGAAGAAGAAGTGCTCCTGAATCCTGCTCCAGTTCTTGTTGGCGTTACTTTACGGACAGAAACAGAACACTGTGTGAGCACCTCAGAGACATCCATTTAGAAGATTTCGTTTATTCAAGGCGGCCTTGTAGTCAATTGAGTTATCAAGGAGCAGGGGTTAGGCCAGGGTACATTGCTCAAAGGACAACTACAGTTTACGCCGCAATGCAGACTTTTGGGGATCTAACCCAGTAACTGTTGAGCTGGGAGTTGAACACCCTAGCCACTACACCATCTTCTCTCCCAATGATCCATTTCAAGCCTAAGCAGTCCTGAGTTTACACCTTGTTTCCCGTTTCCCGAGATATTCTCCCGAAGAGAAACTCATTTGTGCGAGTGGATGAACCTGTCAGAAGGGGGCTGCGGATTTCCAGTCTACACACACTGTTTTGATTTGAAACCTTCCAAGTTTCCTAACGCTGGCCGAGTTTGTGTTCACCGTTAGCACAATTACACGCTCCAGCAACATCTGAGGTTAAACAAATACAAAGGGGAAGAAAATGTCCCGTTCAGATCTGAGCTTGTCTGCTCTCTGATATTAACCTAAAAGGTCTGCTTCGTGGGACTAGTTTTGCGCAGAATGAACACTGCTGTTTGCTGCTGATGCTCACCCGGTGCTCTGCATGGCTTCAGCCTGGTTCAGGCAGGCGTCCACCACGGTGGACAGACCTCCCAGGCCACCGCCGCCGGATGCCCCCTCCGCCTGGGCCCGGGCATCCGCCAGGCCCCACACCCTCTTGAGGGCCAGCAGAGCGTAGAGCCGCACGCTGAAGTTGTGGCTGAAGCACCACTGCAGGATGACGTCCAGGGCCCGGCGCCACTGAGACACCTGGGAGCACACGGAGCAGGAGGGTGGAGGGTGTTGGTCAGGACAGTACATAGACACTGAGAGAAGACTGGTACGGATATGGTCAGAATCAGAATCAGAAACAGCTTTATCGCCTCAGTTTTTCCAAACAAAGAATGTGCTTTTGTGCAATTGGTGCCTAACACTGAACATTAAACAGAGTAAAAACATAAAATTAAAATAAAAAACAAATTCTAGAAATTCTAAAAATAGAGAAAAAAGAAAAGATAAGCAATACAAAAGTTGCAGTAAAAATATATATAAAAAATGAGCAATAAAAAAGGTGCAGATTGATAATATTGTGGAATAGAAACAACAAAACCTTCCAATTAAAGGTGCTATATGTAACAGTTAAATTATAAAGGAACATGGCAAGGAGAAATACTGGCTTCTCTGATAAAAGCTCTCTCCAATATTGTGAATTTGGACTGCAGTGCCCGTTCTAAACACCCTGTGTCTTTGTGCTGCTGTAATGTGTTTCTATTTAGAGGTGCTACACATATGCAACAAACAGGCTTTGTATTATGAAACTATACAATACAGTATATACTACAAAGAATGTATGAATACAAAAATAAAGAAGGAAAACCAAAAAGTGACCTGATCCTTCAGTTGAGGCATGATGATATTCAAGTGCACCACGACGGACAGGAAGGTGCAGACGCTCATCTTGGTCTTCTCGTGATCCTGGACGGGAACGGAGATAATATTGAAAATAAACTGAACATTTTCTTTGAATATTACTAGAGTTTAATGCTTTTACTGCCATAGTAAGAGACAAATCTATTCGAATATGCCTTCTCCAAACAAAAACTATATATTCTATATAATATTAAAATACCATAATAAAAAATCTATAATATAAATATAAATGTATTTAATAAAGGTGTCACTAGAGTAAAAAGGGACACTGATAGATACGACCTGGGAGGAGAGACATGGAGATGGCTGTATGGACCCACCATGCTGAAGCAGGCCCAGAAGAGCTCCATGTTGCTGGGGGTAGCGGCAGCAGGATGAGCACCATGGTCACTCCAGCAGGTACTTGACCGAGGCATTGGTTGCTGCAGAGCCCGCTCCAGCACCTCGCCCAGCACAGAGGCCACAAAGCCCTGCCGGCATACAACACACACATACATCAGCGTTTTTTTGGCAACTTAATGCATTCCAATAAACACATTAATTTATTCATCGTGATAGGCAGTAGTTCATTGTTATTCGTAAACACAGCGTGCGCGGGGTTTCTGAGTCGTCTGTCGACTAGCCGGAGCCAATCGGTGGGCCGTACCTCTCGGAGTTTAGGAAGCAGCAGCAGCAGGCTCTGCCACACTCGGTTCTTCACGCGGTGTTGCAGGGAGTTGCTATAGTAACGCACCTTCGACTTTGAAATGTCCTTATCCTAGAGGGGGGTGGGGGGGGTGTGGACCAGTGTAATTAGAACAGAACACCAGGCCCTCCAGCGCCGACATAACAAGTCCGGCACAAAACACGACAAATATTTAATTGCCAAGTAGCATCATTAGCGTTAGCGTTATGTTTAGTTGAGTTTGCTACTGCTACGACTATTTGTAGTCGTAGCAGGAGAGTTGAGACCACCTGTACCTTTTTCAGCAGCCGGGTGACCAGCTCCTCCAGAAGCCTCTCGTGGAGCGGCTCGGAAGGATCTAGGTGACTGAGGAAGCCTAGCACACACACACGGGGCATCTGGTCGTCCCGGTTATCCCTAAAAAATAAAAACAATTGGACACAATGGAATATGGGTATACAGGGACAAATAAAATGCTAAATAAAAAATTCTTGTTCGAATTGTATTAAGTTTTACATGTCATTTCCTGTCATCTTAGCTTTGTCTGTGAATTTCAGCGGCCATAATTTGCCACACCTGGAGTAGATCCTGAAATGAGTACCCCAATGTGCTGGATCAAGAATCGATTGTGAATCAAATCGAGAACCCAAGAATTACATCGTGACATAGCGAAAGATTCACAAGCCGACAATGGAAAGCAAGATCCACACCCACACCCACACACACACACACGCACACAACTGTACTGCATGTGTGTGACAAAAGAGACCTCTAGTGGTACGACTTGTATTATCACCCTATAAGCAGACAGAAGTCTTGATTTATATTGAAACAAACAGGGACAAAATGATGCAACGATGGGGCTTAACTGTAACGGTTCCTTTCATGTGCCATATACATAGTTTTACATCGCATGCTTTGTTACGATTGTCTATTTTTACCTGAAATATAAAATGTCAAAGTCAAAATCATTTAGGACACCCTACTTATGTTACACTCATGGTTGGATTTGAACAAGTCTATTTCGGTTTCATGTTGAAAATGTGAATTTAAATATATTCAGCGACTCACCCAGGAACTACTAGATTTGCAGTGCACTCGTCTCCAAGCTGCTCCACATAGGTCTGAACCTCCTGGATTAGCCTGTAAAACCCCCCCCCACAAAGGTTATGAGTTAGTTTAACCCAGAGCAGGACCCAGCAGGACGCTGTGTAAACCACCGGCCTACAGTATGTACCTCTGGTCCCTCCTGTACACGGGGCCGTAGACACAGGCCTCCGTCAGCACGTGGACGTAGCGGAGGGCGCTGGCGACGGGTGCCTCGTCGCCACGGTGACCGGTGGGCAGCCAACAGCGGCAACAGTGCTCTATAAGCACGTTGAACACGCCCGTCTTGGACTGAGACAGCTCCATCAGCTCCGCCGCGATCTGGACCACAAGTCGCATTTTGAAAACAACTCCTGCGGTTGAAGTCTCGTTTAAAAAAGAAACATCTGCAGGTCATACCTGTTAAATAATTTACGACCTGGAATGATGTTGACTATGATGCTATTTAGTTTTATTCTCTGCCTTTTAGTTAGTTTTCATTGTTATCATGATTGTTATGAGTGATTATTATTGTTTTTACCCTTGCTAGAAAGCACCTTGGGATTTCACTGTATTTTAAAGTGTGCTATATAAATACAATTTATTATTATCATTATTATGATGTCAACCACCCCATAGTGACATCACACATGGGAGTTCATCCAGATGTATGATGGGGATGGATAGATCAAGTTACAAGCTGGCCCTGGTTGCCCGTACCAAGTGGCAGGCTGATCTGAAGCCGCGGTGACCGTAAGGTAAGGTAGGGCAGGGCAGGGGTGGGGCTCACCTGTTTGAGGGTGGAGGTGAGTTCGGGCGCCCGGTTCTCCTCCAGCTCCAGGAGGCTGCGGTGGAAGGCGGCCCCCACGAAGCCCCTCAAGGCGGGCCAGAAGTCCTGGGGGTTGCTGCTCAGCCCCTGGACCAGCTCCCAGCCCAGGGTGACGGCCCGCACGCACAGCCGTTCCTCGCACAGCGCCACCTGGGGGGCAGACATCATCTTATCTTATCTTAACTGAATGCGAAAGTGTCACCGCACACCAAAAAAACCCAAAGATCTCAACTAAACAAACCACGGAGGCACTCACCCGGGCCAGCGCCACGCCCATGAACGTCAGCACCGGCAGAACCAGGTCGCTCGGCAACAGAGCCAGGGCGTCCACGCTGCATTGCAGGGCGGCCGCGAGCACCTGGTCAGACGGAGGGTTGGTCGTCTGGCCCGGCCCGGCCCGCCTGGCGAGGAAGCCCAGGCACGCCCACTGGTCCCGGATGAAGTGGGCGGCCGTTCGCCCCCAGTCCTGGAGCACGGGAGCCTGCGCGCCCGCGTCGCTGCGACAGACGATCGACAGGGTAATGCGCTAAAATCGTCATGCCGAACTGACACCATCATACCAACTGAGCCACATTCAGGGATAAAAAGGGAAAAAGGCCGGTGATACTTTGATCATTCATTCATAAATCCCACACTGCTTCGGTGGAGGAATATGAATGATAGCTACACAATTGCTGTAAACTGTGTCATCATCATTTACTGTATATTTACATTTTAGATTTAGGGCATTTGGCAGACGCTTTTGTCCAAAGAGACTTACAATAAGTACATTTGTCAAAAGAGTGAAACAACAACATATATCGCTGACAAGATCCTCATCATCACCATTACATCATCATCATCACCATATCTTGAAATCCCCTCACCTTAAACCAGATGTGGGCTTTAGCAGGCTTTGGTTAATGTTCCCCAGAGTAAGTTGGCTCTGGGAAGCGCTCAACGCAGGGCTGTAGAAGAAGTAGTTTCTGAGGGACACCAAAACGGACACGGCCCCGGGTCTCTGGTCTGCGGCCTGCTGCTCCGTGAGGTCACAGGCCGTAGCCAGCGACGCCATGGCAACCGCCCGAGCGACCTGGCTGGCCACGGTGGGAACCTGGCGGGACAAACAAAGACACAAAAATCACAGCCTCCTCAAATCAACACAAGCACCGCTTTAAAAAAACAACAACCGTGTTTTGAGGCGTGTGGTGAGAACCGAGCCGGGCACCTGCTGGGTGGTGTTCTGCAGGACGTCCAGGCTGACTTGGACGAGCTTGGGGACGTAGCTCTGGTGCACGTTGTTGCTGTACTGTGGCAGAGCGCCGTAGGACAGCACCAGCTGCCTCAGCACGCGCAGGTACAGCTCGGCCCGGCCCACGTCCGACAGCTGTCCACGACGAGGAAGAGTGTATCAGTATCAGATAATAGTGTGTACAGATCCATGAGGGATTCCATGTTTGTAGTTTGGTTTTTTTGACAACGTAGTGACGTCACATGAAGGCCGCTTACCTCCTGCAGTTCACTACACAGCCGCCTCAGTATGAACTCTTGGACAGAGTCAACGACTTTCAGAACCAGGTTCTTCATAGCTACCAGTACGGTGTCTTCTGCAAAAGAAGAGTTTGTCTTAAAATGAATGCTTTTAAAATGAGACGATCTATAAATTGTGTAAATACACTATAAAGTGTATTTATTCTAAATTCCTTTACCACCAATTTGCAATGACACTAATATGCATGTATTTATTGCACGTAGGTTTAACATCTACTGCATGTCGGGTCCCCTGAAGTGCCTTTTCTCATGCCCCCAACTAAGAGCCTCTTCTATCCCTCCTGTGTGAGGTCAACGCCAGCGTCACGGTGACCGACCTGCTTCCTGCCCGCCAGCTGGAGGCCCTGGCGTGGCACCAAGCTGGAAGAGCCGCAGGGCAAGCTGCAGGCTCTTGTCGGTCTTGCGCAGAGGCAGGTAAGCGTTGGTGCTGAGCTTGCCCAGGGTGTCCAGTAGGGGGCGCAGGAGGGCCTCCACCACCACCACCACCTCCCCACCGCCGCCGGCCTCCATGTCCGCACAGAGGAGGACGGCCTGCGTCAGCTTATCCGCTTCTTTGGGGTCGGGCAACCTCTCGCTCTGACCTAAAGAAGGGGGCGTGTCAGTGTGTGTGTGTGCGTGCATGTATGTGATCAGTTAGCTTTTGATTATGTGTGTGTGTGTGTGTGTGTGTGTGTGTACCCGTGCTTGCTGGGACTTGGAGAAAAGCATGCATTTCAGATTGGACGTAAGCTTTTACAGAGCCTTTATTTAGCATGGCGCTGTCATCAACACTGGCCTTAAAGTTCCCCTCATTGTCTGACAGCCAGGCAGTCACCTGTGGGATTGGGGACAGATTGGGGACAGAAAGTCCATTATTAGAAAAAAATCACAAGCATTTTTCATGCACATACATAGATATGCACACAGAGACACATTACCTGTTTCCAAAGAGGTGTCCCTCGACACAGTGACTCATCTGCACGGAAATGCGCCAAAAAACTGAAGACGTCATCTAGGGTGACCGCACTCTTTCAAAGGAAAAATTCAAATAAAACAATTAAATGGAAAAATCAAAATGTCCCCCCCCCACCGGTCTGTTTCAAAGTTGTTCAGCAGTTCAACGATTGTTCGCAATAGATTTAGATACATTGACGTCCACCTAGTGCATACGTTGTCTTACCACTTGCGTGAGGCAGAGGGCGCTGTGTAAGAGGTAGCACTGGGCAGCTCCCCTCAGCAGCACCTGGTGAGTGATCATCGTGCACCGCAGCACCTCCCTGTAGCGCACCACAGGAACAATGTACATACAATATAACACACAACACCTAGCATAGGGGCTAGGCTAGAATAGGGGCGTGGATAGCATCGGGGCTCGGTTAGCCTCGGGCTAGGTTAGCATAAGGGCTAGCGTGCCAGTGTGTAAGCTTGCTCAAGGGTACTTGCTTCAAATGTGATTAAAAAGTGTGTCCGCTAAACCCATCGGTAATAATTACATCAAACTTTAATTAAAAAGCGCCCTCCTCTCTGCTCCCAGTGCGGTGCCGCTGAAACTAGCGTACCGGAGAGCGTGCAGGCCCTGGCTGCCCAGCAGGGGGCCGCGGGGAAGGCAGGACAGGGCCTGGGAGAGGAAGAGGATGGGCACGGCACACCAGTGGCGGGAGCCCAGCCGCTGGATCAGCTGCAGCAGCACAGAGCCTGTCGGGGGAGGTGGAGGGGCGAGGGGTGGGGAGAGAGAGACACACACGCATGGATGGTGTGATGGACGTCCACACGGCTTGCATGACCTCGACGGCAAGGATACGAGATCATGTTTTATTGTATTGTGTAAACACCCAATGTGTGTTTTTCCGAAGCGATGTGTGAAAAATGTTATTCGCTAAATGAAGATTGACCAAACCAAAATACATTCTTTCGGTTAAATAAATAAATAAATGAAGAAAGAAAGAAAGAAAGAAAGAAAGAAAGAAAGAAAGAACGAAAGAAAGAAAGAAAGAAATAGTACTACTTTCTGATAAAACAGCAAGATAAATAGCATTGTTATGTTAGATGTCCTGACACCATAGCTCGATAAACTCCAACCTCGTTCCTCTGAGGGTAGGCTGCTGAAGAAAGAGGTCAGAAAGACACTCAGTTTGGTCCCCAGCTCTGGACAATCTCCTATGCTCTGCCCCGTGGCCCTAGAGATCAAGAAAGCACATGAAACCCGAACCCTAAATACCACTCCCCCCATAAAGTATTACATTTTTTATATTCATATATTCACCTGTGGAAGAGTGAACTTTCAGACAACACATCCATGAAGGGCCCGACAATAAACTGGAAAGATAAATGAATCACAAAAATGTCCACAGTGCCTGTTTGAATGGAAACATCAAACACTCTCCATCAACTGTGATGGACAGTGTGGTGTGGTTGTGGTGTGTGTGTGTGTGTGTGTGTGTGTGTGTGTGTGTGTGTGTGTGGTGTGTGTGTGTGTGTGTGTGTGTGTGTGTGTGTGTGTGTGTGTGTGTGTGTGTGGTGTGTGTGTGTGTGTGTGTGTGTGTGTGTGTGTGTGTGTGTGTGAGACAGTGGACCGGCACCTGGGAGAAGGCGGTGGCGAAGGCGGGCTGTCGGAGGGCCTGCATGTCCAGCAGGTGGTAGACACCCTCCCTCATCAGGGACTTGTTCTCGCTGTGGAACATACGCTGGTAGATGCACAGCAGCCAGGAGGGGTGGAAGAGACTGCCGCCCGACGCTGAAATTCACGGTGTTGATGAAGAAAAAAAATGCAGCTAGATTCTGGAAACTCATGATCCAGAGCCCGCTGACTGACCTTGAGTATCCGTGGCGGTGGTCTGGATCAACACGTCGATTCTGTTGAGGACTGGCCTCACCACGTGGATCTGTCCAACCAATAATAGGCAATCGTGTTATAAACTAGCAGCATCAGTAACATCTATATGACTGTATTGGCTGTGGTTAAAACCATGGTGGTGTTGACTGACGGAGCAGCACTCGCCTGGTTCTCCTCCAGAGTCTCCATCACCAGGGTGTAGTCCTCCCAGAACTCCCTCAGCAACTTGCTGTGTTTCGGGGACCATCTGAACAACAACTCATCTACAGGTTCATGTTGGGAGAGATTATTATAGGTGAACATCAAAGACACCCCATGTGACCATCATTTCGTGAACATCTAATCAAACTAAATATTAGACCAACTGAAGTGTACCTTCGTCTGATGGAGAGGTGGGACACTCCTCAGCCCCCTCCTCCTGGTCCTGGTCCGAAAAGGCCACACACCTTCTCAGCAGATACAAGGCCCGCTTACGACACACGTTGTCCCCGTGGGTCAGCCCATCCTGGACGATCCTCCAAAAGCGGGCGTCCGGTGACGGTGACGGTGGACCGGTGCTGGTGCTGATGCTGGGGCTTGGACCCCGCCCCCGCCCTATGACGTTACCGGGAGGAAACAGGTGATCCGACAGAACCGTCAGACACAGCAGCGTCCGCTCCGTCACCAACGCTGCGGCAGCTGTAGCTGTGGCTGTGGCGTCGTCGCCACTCCGGTGCCAGGCGAACAGCTCATCCAACGTGAACCGAAGGAGGGTGCTACTTGACTCCAGCTTGCGGGAGGAGTTCAGGAGGCTCAGCAGCAGTCTGACCGCGACTTTGGAGACCAGCGGCTGCTCGGACGGATGTGTGCGGGTGCGGATGCAGCGCAACGTGGACGACAGCATGGCTTGAGTGAGTCGATCATGGTCATCCGAGGTCATTATAGACGGCAATAGCACAGCGATGACTTCGATGGCCACATCGACATTAAGTAGTAATCTGGGTCTCCCCTCGTTGTTGTCGTTGTTGTCGTTGTTGTCGTTGACCTCCTCCTCCTCCTCCTCCTCCTCCTCCTCCTGCAGAGCGGGCAGGACCATGTCAGCCAGCCTCTCCGTCACATCGGTACCGCAGAGAGGGATGCAGACGCCCAGGAGCCTGCACGCCGCCGAGGTGGCCTCCCTGGACCGCAGGTCTTGCAGAGATAAGATAAGATAAAATAAGATAGAACTTCATTGATCCCGAAGGAAATTCTTGTGCCAGGTTGCATAGCAATAGAATAAAACAACAGAGAAATAAACAGTAGAATAATAAAAATAAAATAACAGATTTACAGGAAGTCTAAGTCCTAGGAGAAGTATAAAAATATAGGTAAGATAAGATTTTCAGTCAGCAAAAAACAATTTGGCAATAATTGAAGTGTAATAAAAGGGTACTAATAATAATGGTAAGAAGAAGTATTGCACATGATATAAAGAATATTAAGAATATTGCACATGATGATGGAAGGTAATGCAGCATGGTGATATTGCAAGGATAATATTGAGAAGAAGTATTGCGCATAACATGACATTAAGAATATTGCACATGATGATGATGATGATGAGAGGAGGAGGTGAGAGGTAAGCTTCCTACCAGCTGTGGTGCTTTCTTGGGATATTTTTAAGAGGAGGGGGACGCACTGGTTCCAAATGACTGACTCGACCTTTGTGATGACATGTTGTTGTTGTTGTTGTTGTTTATGGGGATGCTTCTGAAGATGCTGTCCGATGCCTTCAATGAGAGCCGCTAGCGCCTCGACTCTTTCCTTCACTGGCCACGGATCGCTGCGTGGCCAGCACAAACTATCCAATAGGACGTCGTAATTGGGCGTACTGGTTAACAGGGCGTGGATCAAAACGGAGGACATTGTAAAAGTAAGTCAAGTCAAGTTAAGTTAAGTAAGTCCAGTGAAGTCCAGTTTCCACGTGAAATCTAGACTTCCTAGTACGTCTAACAGAAGCTATCGCGAGACTTGGTGGGGTCGTTGGGGTTTGGGCTATCGCGAGATTTGTGTCTTGTCCGAGCCAGCGTTATTAGCGACCGGTCGGTAGGTGTCGCTGTTTCTCCAGTTTCGCCACCCACTTTACCGTCCACTTCACTATATCATGAGATTCATTCGATTAAAAAATGTGACAGACAATTTTGCAAAAACTTCTATTGATTGAAGGTAGTATCTCAACAAAAGTAGAAACAATTTTATTCAGTGTGACATACCGTCATACTAAAATAGATCAACAGGAGCTATCGCGAGATTTGGGGTCTTGTCGAGCCAGCGTTATTAGCGACCGGTCGGTAGGTGTCGCTGTTTCTCCAGTTTCACCCCCACTTCACTACAGTATATCATGAGATTCATTCCACTAAAATACTTTAGAGACATTTTGGCCAAAACTTCAATTTATTGAAGATCGTATCTCAACAAAGGTAGAAACATTTTATTCAGTGTGACATACAAAAATAGATCCAAATCACAGTTGTATAAATACTGCTTCCAGATAAAAGTTGTTCTGAAGAGAACAGTTATTGCGTGGTGCACCTTTGGATGAATGTAGGCTATACAGGCAGCTTTAATAAAACACAATTGATTTATTTGAATATCCTTGACAAAACGTGTAACTTGTGTGTGCGTGTGTGGGACATTAATTAAAAAAGCTCTAGTCTTTTGACACTTTATACAAGTATACAACATTTTTTCATGTAGGGCCTATACAAAAGCATTGAGTACCTTATGAAATGCTGTCCTTGGCAACACATTAAAAAAATGAAACTAACATTCTTTAATTTGAATTATATGAAAATTGGAGCACATTGGGGGCAGACAATAGTGTAACAGCCAATATGAACATATCATTGATTACTCCCACAGATCCTTATACACCAGACAGGTTGAAACCACTCTTATTGCAAGCTTTACACAAGATATCAGAGTAACTTTAAAAATATGCAATATGGTAAAAAATATAGTGCAAGTATATACACACAATAAAAAATAAATATTCCGGTCACAGACTAAAATGTTGCTGTACCTTTCCGTAACCCAGTGCTTAATCTGTCAACAATTGAAGAAAGTTCAAAGATGTCCTCCTCACCAACCACATCCCCCCCCCCCCCCCCGCCGCATCCTCAATAATATTGCATGTGAACACACACACACACACACACACACACACACACACACACACACACACACACACACACACACACACACACACACACACACACACACACACACACACACACACACACACACACACACACACACACACACACACACACACACTTCTCCCCGTCACCATCATGACAACAAAAAGATAATGTTCACAGAAAAATCCGCAGGCAGCTCTCGCGCTCTCTCTCTCTCGCTCTCTCTCTCTCTCTCTCTCACCTTTGAAGTGGAAGATTGGAATAAATTGCATACGATCAATACGATTCAAAGTATAAACTCCAGCAGCTGCTCCTCCCCCAGCAGGTCCAGAGACAGGCAGTTGGGGGCCCTGCGGCCGTAGAAGGAGGGCTTGGCCTGGCAGTGCATCGACGGGTAGTACGACATGTGGGGCTCCGCCGACGAGGGGCTCCTGGGGTTGGCCTGGGGGTCCGGGAGCCCGAAGGTGCAGCTGAGGGAGGTGTCCGGGGGCAGGGTGCTGCCCAGGGGCGTGGGGGGCGGGAACAGGCGCACGTCGTTTAGACTCTGGCTGTGGCGGTCCACGCAGACGGGACCCCTGGACTGCAGCACCTGGGAAAACAACCAGACGGGCGGCGATGAGACAGGAAGTGGGCAGGAAATGACAAGATAAGCAAATATTAAAAACGCCAAAAGATGGCTGACCTGTGCTAAGGTGTCCTTGTTGTTGTGAGGCTGAACAGTTTCCTTGTCGTTGTTGGAGGGACATGCTTTGGCATCTGTGGAATAATAAAAAAAAAACAGTTAGCTCAGATATGAAAATTTTATAATACAGACATTTTGTCCACTATGCGTTTGAGGTTCCGCACTGTGGTCATAACATTCTATCACATTAATCTTCTGAACGATGTATTGATTAAAGATGAAATAAAGAGAAATGATTCATACCGAGAGGGTCGACGTTGGGGGTGGACTGTGAGAAGTCCACCGATATGCCCTGGAGAAGATCAGCCAAGTGGAACATGTTGGTGTTGTCGTCGACGTGGACCTCTTCGGTTCTGCTCACCTTCAGCTCTGAGAAACGGACCAAAACTCTGTTTACGAAACAGCAACTTAACGTAACATAAAAACACACATCCATGAAAGACATAAGATAATTAACAAGCCTCACACATCATGAACAAAAGCAATAAATAACATCCTCTCACCTTGCTCCGGACACTCCACCTCCTCCTCTTCCTCCTCCTCGTCTGTGCGAGCCTTGACTCCGCCCACGTCTACCCCGGAGGTGTGGGAGGAGCCGTGGCTGGCCGCCGAGCTGAAGCACTTCTCGGCCCGTCGCCGGCCCACGGCGCCGCCCCCCTCCGCCGAGGCCGCCGTGTCCATGGAAGTCATCTCCATGGAGATGCTGCCGTGGTGCCGGGCGTCCACCTCGATGCCGGAGCTGCAGGTGGATTGGCGGGAGAGGCGGGGGCTGCCCTCGCAGCCGCAGCCCTGGGGGTCGGCGTCCATCTCGTCACTGATGTACGACTCCCTGTAGCGCTTCTTGTCTGGGGAACACATATACGATAGGAGCTGCTATTATAGATACCAGTCAAAAACAAAATGGAGGCTTCTCCGGTTTCAATCGACGACTAAAAATGAATAAAGCTAAGATAATGACACCTATTTGAAAATGAAAATGTGAACGTTTGCCTGATCGTGTAGATTATTTGACCTTGGCTTTTAACAATTTGCAAGTAACATTTGTAAGTAACAACTGGACTTGTGTCAATGACAATGTCATTACTTTCGTTTGATATACAACGCAACATGTTTATATTGACTCAAAGTCAATAAGAACTCTTTACAATCCTACAATTATCGATGAAGCCATTTTACACCTCCTTTTTTTCACCCAAAGTAAGGTTAGACATCTTGCTCAAGGACACCTCCAGGTAGACAGCACACATTGGGGATCGAACCCACAACCTTCAACCCGACCACGAGACTACCCTCAGACCTCCTCCCTCCTCCTCCTCCTCCTCACCTTCGGTCTCCTCCAGCTGGCGGAGGTGCTTGAGGGCGGGCTGCAGGCTGAGGTAGAGCCGGTGGCAGCTGCTCAGGTGGAGCAGCAGGTGGCGCGAGCGGAAGGGCGAGCCCGTGTAGTACACCAGCTTCCTGGCCGAGGGCAGGCCGTCGGGCTGGATCTCAAACCGCTTGCCCTGGAGAGAGAGACATGGAAGACGGGATGATCATACCTCATACACAACAGCTAGTACATTTGCATTTGGCAGATGCTTTTATCCAGAGTGACTTAATGACTTAGTACAGCAATAATAATAATAATAATAATAATAATAATACATTTTATGTATATAGTGCTTTAAAAAGCTACTCAAAGGCACTTTACATGATGAAAAACAGCAACAGACACAGTAAATGCAATGCAAATATGACAGAAACAAAATTATGTTAGAGTAAAAAAAACAACATGAATTACATGAATTACAACAATGATTGAATGGGGGGGGGGGGGGGGTCACAGATTAAAAGCAGATCCAGAGGTTTTTGTGGGCTTTTTTGTGGGCTTTTGTGCCTTTGTGGACAGTAGAGTCAAGATGAAAGACAGGGGGTTTGGCAGAAAGAACGATAAATTAGCACAGGACTCGAACCCCGGGTCACTACCTACCAGGCACACATTGCCTCCGGGCTTATTAGCCCATAGCGGGTTGAGCCAACGAGACACCACCACGCTCGACTTCATCTTAACAGCATGTAAAGCAGAACGTTTCACATTATTCAAAACCTATTCAAATGTTTACCAAGAAGGTGAGCCGTCCCACGTTGCACCAGGGGAAGTCGTACAGCAGCTGACGCAGGTTGTTCATCTCCTGTCGACGCGAGGGAACACAAATCAGACAAACGCAAACATTAAAAAAACCCGCCAAAGATACAAATCACATTTAATGATCATCGATTAAATAGCAATTATCCCCTCGTTTTTTTATATATTTTGTTTCTTGTTTTTTTTTGCTGCAGCCATCTGGACATGTGGGGCCTGAGAGAACGTGTGGAGTCCTTCTTCTGAGGTATCTGGCGGCGGGCCGGCTCACTAATCCCCCCCCCTCCCTCCCCCCGGGTCCGGACCCCGTAATCCATGCAGATGGTCCTTCCGCGATGGTCGGACGGATGCAGGTGCCGGGCTTAATGCTCGCTGGCGCATTTCAAACACATGACATCGATGGCTGACTGCACTAACACCCCCCTGCCCCTGCCCCCGTCGACCAAAACCACCCACCCCCCCTCCTCCTCCTCCTGATACAGGGATGGACATCACACACACACACACACACACACACACACACATTCCTGACATGGTTCGCTCAGACTTTTTCACAATCAGGGGGCACAGGGTTAAGGGGGTGGGGGGGTGTGGAGGGGGGGTTGGAGGGTCTTGAGAGAACCCAGCACCATTCCCCGGACGGTGCATGTTGCTCACTCACGCACGCGCACACGCACACACACACACTTGGTTGGTTGCTGCTGACGTCCGCACCTGATAAACCTGCATTCCTCGGAGCGTCAGTCCCAGGAGCGCCGTCCCCCGTTCCTCCTTCTTGTCCTGGGGAGGAGAGAATAACAGGAGGGGGGGGGGTGTCAGATAAGATACCGGGTCAAAGTTCAACCCCATCTCTCGCTCACCGAGGGGAAAAAAAACAAAAAAAAAACACTACAGCTTTCACAGAGTAGAACCAAATACATGAACGTCACATCATGGCAGATTATTTCACAACCGGCAGACCGGTCATCACAATTATGAGTAATGTTTACTCATGTGAGGTTTGATTTTTTAAATGGCAGGGAGGAAAATGACGATATGCAACGGTATGCAAAAGTGACGCAACCAGTCATTCATTCATCAGCTCGACCGCGAAGAAACTCTCCCTTTTTGAGGAGGAGGAGAAGGAGGAGATTAAGGAGTGAGAGAGAGAGTACTATGACGCGTTGACCTCTGACCTTCTGCAGCCGGTAGAAACTGACGGGCACGTCCTCCAGCCGGCAGGACTCCTTGATGAAGAGCAGAATGGCGTCGCGCGTGGACATGCCCCACAGCTCCCGGTGCGCCTTGGGCCCGTGGCACAGCAGGTAGCCCACGCCGCGCTTGGCCACAATCTGAACACACCGACGACACCAACGGCAAGAAAACACTGTCAGGTTGAACTAGAGTTATATCATCACTATCTTCATGTCATGATGCAGCCCTGTTGTTTTTCCTGAGCCTCGGGAGTTGCTTTGGAGTAAGAAGGTGGTGTTTTAGGCGAATTATATATAGACATAGATAGATCGACGTTGTATCACAAAGTTGTTTTGGCGCACACACACGTATGCACACGCACCCAATAAATAACGTCATGTGAAACTCGTTAGACCGTCTAGACATCGAGAGAGAAAGAAACTGCTTCTTCCCCCCCCACCCCAGACATCCAGGCACTGGATCCCCCGTTGGTCACACGTACCCAGGGAGGGAAGTAGTCCTTGGGCTGGAAGCGGGGGGCGGCCCCCTGCTCCTGCTCCGGCTCCGGCTCCTCCAGGGGCGGGTGGTCCCCCAGGTCGGCCTGCAGGGCGTAGGCGGCCAGCTGGAAGTACGCCTCCTCCTGCTGCCGGCACTCGGAGCGCAGCACCCGCTCCCGCAGGTCCGAGTAGTACAGGTGCCGGGCTTTCCTCTCGCTGGAGGAAGGGAGGAGGAGCGAGGAGGAGGAGGAGGAGGAGGAGGAGGAGGAAGAAGAGGTGGAGAGAGCAGAGCGACAATAGTAAGGCAACATATGACACCGGTAATCGGGCCGCTGCGTGTTAGCGCACGCCACCAAGGCATGCGAGTCAGGAAAAACGAAAGTTACAAGTCCCGGCGCTGGTCCCTACCACTCAGGGGGAAAACCACACGCTAACCACACTCTAATGGCTCTGGTGACATTTAATAAGGGTGATAAATAAAAGCCATACCAGATGAGTCTTCCGTTCTCCACGTAGTACTGCACCTTCAGGAAGAGGACCAGGGGCAGCGACCTCTTCGGCAGTCCCTGCGTTCACACACACACACACACACACAAGAAAAACAGACACACACACACACACAATAATAAATACACCAAAGACCATGCAGGAGAAATGCAACGTTCAATGGGAGTTTATTAATGTCATGCTAAAGGACCTGTGTGTGTGTGTGTGTGTGTGTGTTGTGTGTGGTGTGCGTGCGTGTGTGTGTGCGTGCGTGTGTGTACGAGTGGAACGTGTATGTAGGCCAGTATGTGGGCATTGTGTGCACAATTAACAGGGACGTGACGGTCAATGACTGAACACAATTAAATGGGTCAATATGTTCATATCATCTGCCATCTGTTGCCGTCCCGTTTTTTTTCCACTTAAATCCCCATACCTTGGGTGATTCCGGCTTTGGTTCTTTGGGGAAGTACTTTGTCAGTTTTTCCTCCATGTCCAGGAAGATGTGCTCATTGTCTGAGGCGGAGCAAAGGGAAACAAGAGCTCAGTCAGCGGCCGAAACAAAAGAATAATGCGACCGAGCTGAAGACTTTCCAAACAATGGCGTCAATTAGGCGGAAGAAGAAGAAGAAGAACAAGAAGCAGGTTCCATCGCTAGCGTGAACGAGGCTTCCCCTGCCAGCGGGAAGCAAATGGTGTGCTACGCTACCACTAACGTCTCCCACTTAACCCCATTGGATTATTGATTTGTGGTCAACCTTAATTAATTAGCGCGAGGTAAATAGGAGTGACAAATGGGATTCTTTCTATCTGCATCCACCCACACACACACACACACACACACACCCACACACACACACACACATGGCTCGAGGTAAGGTTTACGTCATTCTCCATCACAGCGGAGAGCGATAACACTATCATTACTTTGATAGAAACGCTGTAAGCACTGATGTCATGACAACACCCCCCCACCCGTCGACCCTGGCTGGAACAGTGCTGCACAGACAGGCTGTCGTCTCTCATGTTGTTGTTCACCCCTCCCCTCCTGTCTCCCCGTTCAGATGTTCTATGTAATCATTTGACAAATCACATTTCCCAGATTGCTTCACAGGGGGGGCATTCCACGAACCGTCCCTTTTCTCCCGCCCCACAACACAATCCCACCCCCTATGACTCACCCACACTCCTACTCACCCCCGACCCCCCCCAACCCCTGTGAGTAATACTCCTGTTGTGTCCCCCTCCTCCTCCTCCTCCTCCTCCTCCAGCACCACCTCCTCCTCCTCCTCCTCCTCCTCATCCACCATCACCACCATGAAGATCAGGAATGCCAGGAGTGCATTCCAGCCTTAATGAAGTTAATATTGCGAGAATCCGGTGTCTAAGTGGTCCCTGTGACTGGCCAAACACACTGGGAAGACAATAGACCCCTTGTGTGAGCAATGCAATAAAACCATTATAAAAAAAACTTATGAAGGGTGGGGTACAAAAGGAATGACTCTTTGATGGGGCGGGTGGGTTGGAAGTTTTTGCTATAATGTCTGTACCAGATTCTGGTAAAAAATAAATCCACATTTGACAGCCAAATACATTTTTGTGCCCTGGTGGGATGTACACAGACACACACACACACACGAGTTGAACTGCAATTAAATGGAAATAGGGCACCAATAACTCTAGTCTCTAGAATAAACTCTAGAAACCAGCGATGCGTATGGAGATGTTATACATCCGGCGATGGACCGAGCCGATCCTAATCTGTACCGCCTTCTAGTGATCCTCTCTGGATCACAAGACAGTGTGAACCTTTACTTCCGGGTCACAGACATTATAGGGGTCTTCTGTAGGGCTGCAACTAACGATTACTTTCCTGGTCAATTAATCTAACAATTATAGTTTGTCCCATTAATCGATTTATCATTTAATCTATAAAATGTCATAAATAATAGCAAATGCTATTATAAGTCCAAAATATGCTTCCACTATTTGACAGGCAGCCAATCGTGAATCATTTTATAATGATCCATTTCAATTTAACCGCAACATTAAGCAGCAAACGATTCTTATTTCTACTTGATAAACGATTAACCGATGAATGATCAGAATTAGAGTTGACACATTTTTTTCTGCAGACTGACTAAAAATCAATGAATCGACAGCCAGCGCAGGCCCTTGCATACCTTTCACCACGGTGAGGCCGAAGAAGTACAGCTCCTTGATGCCGAGCAGCCCGGCCACGTGGTTGAAGACGTCCAGGCCTGTGGACTTGAGCTGGCCGGAGGGAGAGGAGGAGGAGGTAAACAAAGAGAGCGAGAGCGTGAGTCAACAAGCTCTCACGCCCAGACAGGAAGCTAAACAGGGGACAATAGGAGGGTTTTCGTTGCGTTAGAAGAGGCTCAAGAAGGCCGGCATCTTACTTGTTGACCAACACGTCTTGAATAACCAGTTGTTATTGTTTTTGATACAATTCTCACAGTATACTCCTGTGAGAATTAGATATAACGTCATGTTAAACCCTCCCAGACGTTTTGAAGGCAGAAAAATCACTCCCTCAAATGTTCTTAGAACCCGTGGCTTGTTGGTTGTCAAGGCGTCATGGCGAGGGAGGGAGTGATTCATATCCAACACAACACCTACCCCGACGGTGACGTCCAGCTGTTCCTTGTTGGGGAGAAGGACACAAATAGTCCTCTCCTGCTTGGCTAAGGTCGCGGACATCGCGTCCAGTGGTAGGTGGGGGGCCGAGTCTGCGATCAACACAGGTCACCGTCAATCAAACTGCTATGAGACTCTTCGTTTTATCGGGGGAAAACCACTGCCTGTTTTCTTTTCCTCCGCACAACTTTATTCAGGCGGTAGTTCCTCTTCCATGTTGGATCTACAAGGCACAGAAATGAAAGAGGTTAACTGGGGGGCGAGGGAATACGTGACCAGGGTTTCTCAAGGTGAACATGGTGTATTTATTTCATCAGACATCTTGACTGCGTGTGTATGATGCTCTGACACATCAGCCATCGGTACCAATGGTTTCGAATGAATATCAGTATCGTCCAAGAAATGTAATATCAGTGCATCCCTACTGGAAACGCCTTTTGCCTTTTTGATGATTAATCTTAGGTTGAGTAACTGCAACAGGGATCACTTGAATCTTTAAAATGTACTCCTCATCTGATAGGTTAGAAGGTTAATGCAAACACAGACAATTTAGGGTCTGATTTACAACAGGGAGCTTTAGCACTGCCACTGCTACTGCTGCTGAGAGTGGATGAGCGTTCAGAGGAAAAAAACATGGTAAGGTAAACCAGATGCAGAAATCATAAACAGCTTTATTGCCTTAGTTTTTGCAAACAAGGAATATGCGTTTGTGGAATTGGTGCATAACTTTGAACATCAAACAGAGAGTAGAAATTCTACTATAATGACCCCATGACCCAACAGGTTGCCTGTCACCCGATTAACATCTCAGAATCAATTAACCTAATGCCGCACCGCACGCCAACATGACGGAAGACAGAAAAAACCCAAAACCAAAAATCCATCCAGCTAGGCTACATAACCTCGGCCTAATCCTAAATCCAATTGACGTGTTGTAGTCACCAGAAACGCACTAATCCCAAAATGTCATTATCCATGTTGTTGTTAAAGACTTCTCTATACGCTGTGAATCAATCCTGAGGTCACACATACACACCAGTGTTACCTTTACACAACTACGTAGGCTGTGAACGTGAGGTGACATGTATGCAATGTGCACGTGCACACACACACACAAACACACACAAACACACAAACAAATACCCAAAGCCTCCCACCTGAAATTATCACTCGTCAATCGTTGAGAAAACCTACAAGCCATAGCTCGACAGTCCGACATACATACATACTGTACATGTCAATTGTAGGCTAAAGTAAACAAAAAGAAACTGTGTGGGAGCAGGAGATATTCTTTGCTTCCAGGGAGAAACACTTGCTCACCAAGTTCAAGGAACATGTTCAAACACAGAATCCCTCACACCTGCCCGTCTAGGCAAACAAACCTGAAAATCCAGTAGCCTTCAACAGCTCACCTTGTTACGCAGCTGTTAAACCAACTGTTATCTTATACACCGTGATATATGTATATCTATATATATATACACTGTATATTGGTATGTACAGGAGGTAGCATGATGAATGTGTGTAATGTAATTATACTTCTCCAATCAAAGTGAGTGAGGCTCTGTGCTGTGATACTTTGCACCAAGGACAAAGCTTGAGGTGTCGGAATTGGAGCCAAGATGCATTTGTTATTTGCAAGTCATTCGCATTAAACACAAAAACATCACTATACCTAGTTCTTGCTCTTGTTACATTTCCATGGGTTGGACTGGTGGAAAGCTCAAATATAATAGCTTTAAGGGTTTGTTGTTGTTTTTAAGTGTAACAACAATATCATCACAAGTTTACTCGGTCGTCTACTACTACTACTACTACTACTACCAACCCAGGATATCTAACATCTGGGGAACATGGCTTGGACCTGAAATACTCAGGTCATGGACTTCCTAGTACAGTAGACCACTTGGATACCCCATGTGCCAACTGCATAGTCCCACCATGTGTAGGCGACCCACAATGGCCCAAAGCAGACCAGAAGCATTCGGTTATGTTTATGCAGATGCATGTACTGTATGTGACCATCAGTCACCAGTGGTGCATCTGCTTCAGTGAGCCCTCAATGGCAGAAGTCTGCAGAATAAGATCAGAATAAGATCAGAATAAGAATGAGTCCCACTTGTTGCGTGCTGAGCGGTCAGGGACTCACTCCGCTGCATGATCCCGTACCTTAAGACCCCTTAAAGACAGCGGTAATCCCTCACACACACGCATGACGTGCAACAAAAACCATTCAACAATTATTGACTATTCTTATTAGAATTTGTATATTTTTTTGTGTGGTAATTGTTATTTTTATTTAGATTGCTATTTCTGTAATTTTTTTATTCATTTATCTGTATTTTTTTATTTACCACGGGACCAAGAAATCTAACGACGTGTGTAAAAGTAAAGTAAAATAAGTAAAAGTAGAAATCCAACCCACTTCATCCAGAATATGGGATTTCTAGACACAGACTCTATACACAGACAGGACGTTTACAAGCAGGCGAACCTCAAGGGAGAATAAATAAACTGATATTTAAAATCGTCAAACATTATTGACATAAACATAAACATAAACATAAACATGGCACAATATAATATATTGCCTATAATACGGCTCAGCCAAAAAAGCCAGAGACACAGCAAGACAGGCAGCCCGGTCGGTGACTACATTTTCGGGATATTAAATTTATCCGCAGCCTCTTTGTATTAATTAAACGTGATCGTTCTTGGGTGTTATTATCTGAAAAGTAGTCCTCACCTGCAGAGTAGACGGGCGAAAAATAGAAATCCCCAAAAGCCCGTAAATGCACATTATTATTATTATTATTATTATTATTATTATTTAACTGTGTCTCCAGGTCTCACTTCGAGGACTTTGCGAAGTCGCGGCAAAAATCGCGTGTTGACTTTTTTTTTTCGTCAACCTACCGTTGGAAGCGCTACGGGTGGACCGTACCATTCCGCTGACTAGAGAGGGGGTGTTCGATTCTCGCTATCGTCTAAACTATTCGTAAACGCTCAAACACGCGTGAACAATGCGTACGTATGAAGTGTTTCTCTACGTTTTGTGCCCGTTTCAATTCGAAACGGGCACAAAAGTGGGTCATTTCACGCGCTCAACGATTCACAACGCCGCATACATTTACCCGCATTTGTCACGGATTCCACTCACTCCGATTAATTGGTATTTTAATTAATATTCTACATTCATTTCGAGCCGTTCAAACAAATATTGTTGGCATTTACTGTCGGCATTTAATCGTATACAATTGATTGTTGTTGTACTGGGTTTGAATTTTTTTTTAATTTTTAGTTTTGTTTGTTATATTCACTCATTTAAACCTAGTGTGTGACACATTCTACCATCTCTTTCAACGAGCAGCCCCAGCCAGTGGATGTAAATGAGGTCCTTTTCTTTGCTGGATTTGGACACAAATGACGTCATCCCACAACGCCACCGTTCCCTAAAAAGGGGCGGGGCACAGACTCCCCCCCCCCACAGGGGGGGCTGTGGTGTGTGTGTGTGTGTGTAAGGTTCATTTGGCAGCTCACAAAGGGCACCCCTTGTTTTCGTGGGATCCAGTTTTTAATCAGCTGGTGGGACCCCCCCATTCCATCCCACCTCCACCCACCATTCCATATTTAGATCTGCTTCAAAAGAAAATCCCATGAGTCAGAGTCAATGAGTGAGTCGGAGGATGAAAATGAGTAGTTTCGACCCAAACCTGAGAGCACATGACTCATTGCTTGCCTTTTTTTTTTTTTTTTTAATGAAAGGGACTCTCTTCAATGTATTTTAAGACTGAAGCCAAGATTTGATGACACAGATTAAAACATGATTAATGATTATAATGATGATAATTATACACAGGTTTAAAGAGTCATATTGAGTTCATAAAGAACCCCCAACTAATCTGGTCAAGATAGTTGAATTACTGACATAAGTTGAATAATTTGTACTTTTAAGTATCAAAGTAAAGTTAAGTAAAAACAACAATATAGTGACATCTTAATAATATGCATATTTAATGTCAAGGGTGTTGATACATACACTAATTACCAAGATATGTTTTTTATTCAATACTTTCCAATTTAAAACACATAAATAATACCCCAAGTATACCAACCAAATACTTTCAATTACTCAATACATTTAAATAACCAACATGTGCTTTTTTGTCTTCAATTACGACCAATGCTTAAAAAAACAAACAAAGACGAACCGTTGATTTTTAGGCAAAGCTTACATCTTCCCAACACCAGGTTGGATGAATGTGCAGAATCCAGCAATGGCAAGGAACGTGAAATGGTAGACCACCAATGCCACGGCCAGTTTAAAAACTATGTTACAGGATGATATAGTTAATATAAAAAAGTAAAATTTTACAAATGATCAGTCTCAGTACAAAATCTTGTAAAATGCAGTTGTGGTGCAAATGAACGCAGAGTGTGTCGTTAAAACTTTACGGAAAAAGACATTGTTAACGCATGGATTTCTACTCGGAACGCCTCACCAAAAACATCCATTTCATTTGTAGCAGCTATATTTCCAGTTCAGCACCTAAATGAAAATAAAATGATGTTATGGAAGAAAGTGTGAAGTCTAGAAAATAATACATAAATAACACTTAAAATATACCACCAGATGTTCAAAATGATCTGCCCACCTAACTCGCACCCCCAAATCAAAACCAACAAAAAATTATAATAATCTTGTAAAAACTGGCAGTAAAAAAAAATCCAAAGTGGCAAACTCCATAGTTACCAATAAAACAAAGACCAAAAAAAGATATCAATCAATAAAAAGTAATTTGTGACATGACACATGAGAATAGCTGATTTTGTTCTTTGTGTCTTCCAAAAGGAAGAGTATACATATAAAAAATATTAATAACACGTTAGAAGATGACGAGAATCAAGTAGAGGTATTAACTCAAAGTTCCTGTTTGTTTGTTCTTCCTTCCTCCTCGACATGTGACCTCTCCTTGGCCCCTCCTCCTCCTCCTCCTCCTCCTCCTCTACTGAAAGAACTTGAGGCCCACGACCAGGAAGAACTTCTCCAGGAAGATCTCAGAGTCCAGCACGGCGATGTGGGCGGCTCGACCAATCAGGGAGTTGGCCGTGTTGGGCAGGGCATGGATGACATCATAGCGCACCAGGTTGCAGTCTTTGTTCTGGAGCACAGGCAGCAGCAGGTTCTCGATCATCTCCGCGTACACGCAACCTGCGGCGGGGAGGAGGGCGGAAGAGGCAGACCCGTTTGTGTCCTTTCCCTGTGATTCATTGTCTCTTACAAAAGGATTGGAATGAAGTTCACAATGCAATATATGCTTTTATCCAAAGCCTCTCACAATGCACTGTGAATGAATACATTCTTAGCACGGTTAGATAAAGTGACAATGATTGATTATTACGCTGAAGGAACTGATTATAAACAGGATCAGAAATCTGTGCGATTGGGTTTCACACATGTGGGAAAAGACATGTGCCTCTATAAACAATGCATCTGTCATACAGAGACTTGTGAACAGAGGAAGTGAGAATTCATGAAGAAACAGGCTGTCAAGAGAGCTTTGTACAGCAAAACAGAAAAAAAAAAAACATACTAAATCTAAAACTACAACTAACAAATGCGCAATAACTCCACAATTCCCAAGGACCAAACGGATGACTAGCGTCCTGCTGTAGCATGCCGCTGCATCAGTATGCTAGCGCGACACGTTTAGACATGCACATGCATAATCATTTCATACTGAAGAATGCACACACACACACACACATTTGCTATGACTCACCCGTCTGTTTGTCCTTCAGTGCAGTTTTGCACATCTCTATGCGAGCAGAATGGTACGGAACGTAGCGGTCCTGAAGAGATCCCACCAGCACCACGTTCTTGAAGAATTGCAGACCTTGCAGGGCAGAAGGGGGCCGTTGTAGAATGATTCATTCTTTGATTGACAGCTGACAGACCACAGAGTTTTGAGAAGGTCTAAGGAGAGCTTACCGGATTTCTTGCTGAGCTTGTAGAGGAAGGTCTGTCGTGGGTCCGAGTGGTCCCGGCAGGTGAGCTGCAGCAGAGAGCCAGACTTCTTCCACTTCTGCATGAACCACAGGCCTGAGGACAGAAATAAATACACAACACGGTAGAATTAGAGATTCCACAAAGTCATGTCTCCAAATGAATGTATTCTAATGTTGTGGTGTGAGTGTGTGTGGTTGGTGGCTGGTTTAAGCAGCCTCACCTGGCTCAAGCTGGAGTTGGGTGAGGCTGCACACTGTGTGCATTGGCTAGTCAATGCACCACAGGTTAAACCAGCCAACACACACACACACACACACACACACACACACACACACACACACACACACACACACACACACACACACACACACACACACACACACACACACACACACACACACACACACACACACACACACACACACACACACACACACACACACACACACACACACAGAGAGGAATGCAAGCATGATAGCATTTGTTTCAACACACAAACTCTGCAATAAACCGGTTTATCATCATCTTCCTGTATCCTATTCTTCGGGGGAGCCTGAGAATACTTTAGGTGCTGTGAGTGTCCACCCCAATGTAGCTAGATGGGTAGATGGATGGATGGTCAGCCTGCCTGCACAGCGGACTGTACCAACTGGTCGGCACGAATAGGTGTTGATGCCACTTGCCGGTGTTGACGAGGGCGGAGCTGTTGTACAGCGTGCCCAGGTGAGGTCCGGAGAGGGACAGGAAGGTGTGCAGCTTGCTCAGGTAACACTTGAACCTGGGCCTGGTCAGCACCGAGCGCACAATGAGGTTCCCCAAGGAGTGGCCCACAAAGCTGAAAAACAACACATTAGAATTTTCTTTTTTTCATACAAACACGAAATAAAAAAAGCACAACCGAAATTAAAATTGGGATGCTTTGGCAAAAAACTAAATGCTTGTATCTTGTGTATTGAAATGCAAGACAATGTAATTGTGTGATTTTTAGAATGAACTGCCACAAGGGGGCATTGTTTACAGACACATTTACCACATGGGTTTTTGGAAATACCATCAATAATAACAAAATGCGTACTATCCTAAAAACAATCAAATGTGTGGTATTTCAGGTGACTAGTCTTCAATGATGGATTTACCGAGGTCAAGAGAGCAGCTCACCTTATTTTGGACACGGTGAGATTGTACAACTGGATGTACTGGACTATTTCGTCGAGCAACCGGTCCGTCATAGACTCAAAGTCCGCAAACGTGTCATTCTGGGGATGAACAGCAAGAAGCAAATATGAACAAAAAAAACTGGTGTGCACTGCATCGTAACACCTAAAGCCGCAGTGTGTGAGAGCGTGCAGGCATCTCATCTCCTCTGGGCTTTTTGCCCTCCTTACCTGGTTCCTCTCAGACATCAGGAAGTCTATTCGACACCCGGGCAGCCCCAGCTCTAGGTAGGTCTTCACGAGTCTCAGGTCTGCACTGTTGCCTGCGGGGACACACACACACACAAATCACTATGAGTGCAAACCCCTCCAAAGTGAGAAGATCCGGTGAATTAGAAAAGGAGGCGGGTGAAGGGTGATCCACCGTACCGTCCAGGCCGTGGACGCAGACGATGAGGTGGATGCCTTCGTCGCTGCCCTCGTCCTCCTCCAGGCTGAAGTATGGCACGGTGGAGGCCAGCTGGGGAACCTCGCTGTACAGGAAGCCGGGGAGCTTCAGCTGCTTCATCTCCTCCTTGGCTTTAATGAAGCTATGACGGCAACAAAGAAAATAACATGAGATATCCTATCAGTGATAGGACCAACCCCCGGGAACTGTGCAGTGTTAACGTGACATGACTATAAGGATAAAACAGAGGAAATGAGGAGACTCATTCCTCTTGGCGAAGCATCATCATCATCATCAAACGGTGGACGAAAAAACTGTATAATTTCCAAAATGTTCTCCATCAGCTCATTAAAACACTTTATAAAATGGTGTTTTCCACCGTTATAAGCTTTTGGCTCACATTTTAGGTCCGCTCAATTGAATATTAAATGCAAACTTTGTATAGATTTTATTTTCCATTATCATTTTGTCACTTGACTACTAAATTATCATTAATATTGGGTTTTCTGACACAAGGTGGTGTGGTGCTTTACTTTCCCCTCGGGGAATAATAAAGTGCCCATCTATCCATCTATCCATCTATCGATCCTTCCATCCATTCATCTAGCGATCCATTATTACTCACGCTTTCATCTGGGGCGTGGGGGCGCTCCGGTACCAGTGCAGACTGGAGGAGGGAGAGACGGACGCGGAGCCCGGCCTCTCCTGGCTGCTGCCGCCGCTGCTGCTGCCGCTGTGGGCGGCCAGCGTGGAGAGATCGGGGCAGATGGGGACTTGTTCCATCTCCTGTGGCTCCTGGAGGTAGCCCAGCCTCAGCTGCTCCAACAGGAAGCTTGGCATCTCCTGGGTGATCGCACTGATCCCGGCGCTCTTCCCCTCTCCCCCCTCCTCCTCCTCCTCCTCATCCTCCTCATCATCGTCGGCAGCAGTAGCAACGCCGTTCACAAAGTTGTAGCTGTCTCCCTCTTCGTAGTAACCGTTCTCGATCATCTCGTGCTCGGGCTCTTCGTCTTCCTCTTCCTCCTCCTCCTCCTTGTCGACACCGCCACCGATACCGATACGTGTGCCGACACCCGCCGTCTGGACGTCCAGCGTGACAGCAGACGTCTCCACGGGGCTGATCTCGGACACGTCTGTGCTGGAGCGCGAGCCAAAGTAGTTCTCCACCATCCCGCGCTTCACCATGTCGGTGCTGCTGGTGGCCGAGGTGCTGGAAGGGCAGGCGGTGTGGGGCTCGCTGCGGGGCCCCGCCACCAACTCCACGTCGATGGAGCGAGGGTCCAGGTCTACCTCCGGGGCAGGTCTCGGGGGAGAGTGAAACGGGCCAGAGCTCGGGGGCTGGTGTACAAGGTGATGCACTGACGGAGGCGTGAGTCTGTTGAACGCATCCCCAGAGAAGACCAGGCTCTGCTCCTGCACCACGATGCTGGACTTCCTGCCCAGCAGCTCGGGCACCGAGGGTCCTCGGGAACAGCCCTCGTCATCGTCCGAGGGCAGGGAGTTGATGGAGGTCAGAGAGGACTGCGCTCCCCTGACTGGACCGGTGCTTTCTGGGTAAAGCCCCTCCGCCCCCCCACTGGTCCTCTGCACGGGGCCATGCGGGGCAGGCCTCGGCACGGCGCTCAGGACAGGCCACTGTGGGCCCCCCTCGGTATCGACTGCTCCCAGTCCTGCAGCGCCCAGGAGTCCCTGAGCGTGCAGTGCGGCGAACGAGCTGGGCTCACTGTCGATGCCAGAGTCTGAGAGGCGAGAAGAGGCACTTGGGACCCCGCTGTCGGGGAGCCGGATAAAATCTCCCTGGGCCTGCAGCGGGGCCAGACCGGGCCGGCCGTGCTGCGCTGCTTCCCCCGACCGGGCCTCTCGAACACGGAGTCTGCCGCCGACCGGCTGGCGTCGCAGTGGTCCGTCTGGGTGATGTCGGGGATGTCTCTGCTGGGCGCCCCGGCGGACCAGTCGGGGAGAAGAACCGTGACTTTGTCCCCCTGGTGTGGGTCCTGGCTGCTGGGCTTCACCTCGATGTGCCGGACCCCCGCAGGCTTCTGTGGTACATTCTGAGTCAAGCCGTGGTCAGCCGGGTCACTCCTGCGCACCGCTTGGCTGTATGTGGGCAAGGCCCCAGGTCCTGCCTGTGGCTTGTTTTGTGCGTCCAAGCTGGCGAGATTCTTGAAGTACCCTTTGTGGTAAGCGGCCGCGGCGGCGATGCTGTCCTCAACCAATGAGTCGAAGGAAGCGTGCTCGGGTTCTGTCGCCATGGCGGCAGAAGAACAGTTCAGGAGAAAACTGGGTGTGGTCCTCGAGTTGGCGCTCAGGTCCCCCATCAGGGCGTCTCTCTCGCCCTCGCTCTGATTGGCCGCCGCAACTGCGTATGGCGCCTTGAGGTTCTTGTAGCCCACCAGAACCACAGAGTCCTTGGAGCCCTGCCTGATGAGCTTCTTCGTGGAGTTGTCCGTCTTGGAGTTCTTCTTTAACTTCACGGATTTCCCTTTGGACTTGGGCGGTGGGTCACAGTCCTCCGGCCAGGAGGTGTCCATGGTCGCGTGCCCCGCGTCGCATTCAGGACTCGGGAAGGTGGCCGCACCAGCCCCAGCTCCCCCACTGTCCTTTGAGTTGGACCGGTCCATCTTACTGCCGGACACGGAGCCCCTCCTTGTACCGGGCATGCCCAACCAGGGCCCGTCGCGATCTGCGATATCAGTCGACAAAAAAAGAAAATAATTGGAGGACATAGAAATGTTTTATTTCAATCTCAGTTCACCATTATGATGTTACTGCTGCTGACCTTCGGTGATGGAATCGAGATAGCGGTCCTCGAAGATGATTGGCAGGGAACTGACATCGCCGTCGAGGTCGGCGCATTCAACAGGAAGCGGAGGCAAGGACAGGAAGTAGCTGGAACCTTTGATAGCGTTCGTCATCTGCTGGTGGCTGTGAGCACTGGGGAGGGAGAGAGAGGTATGTTTCAGGGTTATAGCAACACCTCAAGACACATAAATATACCAGTTCAGGCTTGTCATGAGGGGGGAAGGGGGCTGGGGGAATTATGACTGCACAGCTTACTGTAGTTCCTGGTAGGCAAGCGCAGTTTGTCGTGGATGTTCGAGGCAAAAGAAGGCCTCTGCAAACCGCCGTACCTGCAGACAGAGCATCACAGAGCGTTAAAGCGCAGACAACAGTTCTGCAAGCGTCGAGGCTCGCCCCGGGACAGATGCTATTCTAGACTAAAATGTGACGTCTTTAAAAAAAGGGGGAGTGTGGCATATTTGTGTGTGTGTGTGTGTGTCTGCACGCGCGCATGTGCGTATGTGAAGGGGGCGGAGCTCACTCGGAGCGTGTGGTGCTCGGTGGCCAGCAGGGCCGCTACGTTCTCCTGCAGGGACACCACCTCCAGGAACTGCCCCCACAGCGCCATGAGCAGGGAGCAGAGCTGGGCCAGATTCATGTTCACCAGCTCCGCCAGCTCATCGGGGCTCTGCACCTTTTGCTGTTGGTTTGGGGGGGAGAGAGAAAAAGAGAGACAGGGGGAGAGAGAGAGAGAGAGAGAGAGAGGGACAGAGATAGACAGAGAGAAAGGTTTAATAGTGACCCATTATTATTATGTACTGTAGCCGTTTATGGGGGATAGTCTAGAGGGCTTTCATTTGAACATAAATTGTCGGTAGTAAGTTGCTACTTATTCTTTCAAAGCTACGTTCTAAAATATGGCTTAATTGAATAATAAATGTTAATTTATGTCAACAGAGGGAAAATAACTATAATATATGTTGATTAACTAGCACAAAACCACCACTGGAGACGGGTTGCCGCACGTCGGGAGGACATACCTCGATTTGTTCACAGAGCTGCACGAGTCGGGCCTCTACGTCGAGTTCCTCTGAGGAGACAAGGAGATCATTAGGGTGACAAGTCTTTCCACAACACGCACACGGCCTCACCCCACCCACCCACCCGCCAGCCCCCCCCCCCCCCTCCCATGACGACATGAAGACACTGCTCCTCTGAACAGCGACACAAGCTATAGGCAGCCCACAGTGCCAGAGGGGGCCTCTGTCAATCACATTATGAATGACAGGGCACGAGTGTGAAGACAGACAGACAGACAGACAGATAGACAGACAGACGAGTACACCCCCCAGGTGTGGGCGTGGGTGGCTCTCCGGCCATCTTTAAATACGGAAAAGGATGGATGAGTTGGTCTAGGCAATTTCCAGAGACAGAAAAGTTCATACGTTTGTCGTTGGAAAATGTCGCTGGGGCTACAGAGAGAGACTGACTGACCGCTAGTGCCAACAAGAAGCTCAGGATACTAAAAGAGTGAAGAGGAAGGAAAGGAAGGAAGGGAGAGAGGAAGAGAGGAAGGAGAGAGGAGAGAGGAAAATGGCAGAGGCAGCTTGAGTGGAGGAGGTACCGAGCGAGGGTCTGAACGTACCTATGTAGACGGGCCTTTGGCTTCGGGGATAAGGTCTTCTGAGAACGCGCTCATATAGCACTTGCATGCTGGGCTTGGCTAGTAGGATTGCACACATTAGGCGTGTTTAGCCTTCCTGCTGTTATTTTGAGGACTCTGGGATGGATTATTCATGTGGCGTTCCCACGCACGTGGAAGACATTTTTTTAGCGAGCCATCAGGTCAGCTGACGGGAAGGGTGAGCAGTGCATTGGGGTAGTGGTGTTTACTGACATTGATTTAGCGTGCAGATTAATATTGAATAATTTAATGTTAAGTATATATATATATTATACCTAGAGTTGGATGTCGATTAAGATTAGTTCATCACAATGAGCTCCTTGAGTTAGAATGGGTTACTTGGTGCGGGCTATTAACAAGGGTTAGAATTGGTTAACGGGTGGGGGATGGGGATGCAATGACATGGGTAATTAGCCACTTGACAACATCACATCAATAGTGCATTGCATGTAGACAATCACAACACAACAACACAGGTAAAATCACATGTCAAATCACATCATAAAGACAGCAAGTGTAATATGCAAATAACAACAACCCTTGCATTTTTATTATTATTATTAGCATAGCATTCTTTGATTGATCTTGTGTGCATGTTAACCTACTTCATTTACAAAAGCACACACATTACCAAGCCATGTTTGAAAAAATGCATCCGAAGCCCAAATATCATTCTGTTGCGTCAGAGTGGAGGAGGGGGGAAGAAATCACCCAACCAAGAGGAGGCTAAGCCCTCGCAAACGGAGAGCAAGTCCAGACAGGGCTCCCGGCACTGCATACCTAGCTCCATGCGGTGGGTGGAGGGCAGGTCCTTGGTGAGCGAGGTGAAGTAGCCAAACAGGCCCTGGTAGGCCAGCAGTAGGCTGGCACACAGGCTGTGGTGCAGACTGTGGGCATGCTGCAGACAGTGCTCAGACACCAGGAATGTCCGGCCCTGCAGGGGGTGGCGGGGGGGGGTTATAGGGTGAGACCCCGGGGAAGGGAGAGGAAATTATATGCATTGCAAATATGTCGCAATTGATCACCTGGACGAGGTCATCTGATGGCCATTTAATATGGCCTTTTTAAAACTAAAGAGGCACAACATTGTAAATGGCATTCATTTTATTTAAAATATGCTCTGTAAATATTAATTAAAATATTCATATTATTCAAAAGAAAAACAAAAAGAATAAGCAATGCGGCTTGTTTTGAGGCTGTGCAACTCTGCACAGCCTCAATCTTTTCAATCTTTCAATCTTTCGATCTTTACCAAACCCGACGAATCAAAATACCATTAGCCTGGCGTTCACTGCAATGAATCCTTCTCGCTTATCCACGCTGGAATGCTTTGCGGTTGATTCCCCCCATCGATCCCCGTTAGCAAATGAAAAGTGGTCCGCGGGTTGGGTATTCCCGAGCCGCCCATTAGCGCCGCACTCCAGAATGCTGAGAGTCATTGTTACCGTTCTGCTCCGGTGATTCTGGTGCATTTGGTTCAGGCCCCTCCATCTCGCGGCTCCCCCGAGGCTGAATGCGATCATGGCCCTGCCTGATCATTTTTATGTCTATTTATCTGTCAGCAGCCACACAGTGTGGCCGTTAATAGTGTGTTACTACTACTGCTGCTGCTGCTACAAGAACTCCTACGCCTACTCCTACTATACGACTACAAACGCCCTCTGGTTCTGCTAGCAAGCGCAACCGCCATCGACTACTTAATTTTAGCTGGTGATATAACCAGGTTTAAAGTGGTAAAAACGGTGCTCATAACGGTGCTCATATTTAAATTTATCCGTGAGTTGTTTCTACAGAGAGCGATGGCCAACAGAGGCTCATCTGGGAAGAGATCGTGTGGGCTTACGTCTGGGGAGACCTGCTTCACGTAGCTGCTGCCGAACACCACGCTCTCCAAGTTGGGGATGAGAGAGTCTTTGCTCTGCGCCGGAGCGTTGCGGTTCAGCCACGTGCTTTTCACTGGCCGTGGGAAACTAGAACAGGACAAAAGGAGTCATGGTGTTTACAGACCGATAAGGAGTACAGTACGGGTACAAGGGCAAATAATAATAATCCATCTTATCGTTTGCGTTAGTCGTGTGGGCGTACCTGATCAGGGGCTGGTGCAGGGCGACCAGCGAGGCGTGGATCGTCATGGAGATGACGGACAGGTGGAAGTAGTCGAACATGATGTTGACTTGCTGGTGGATGCCTTTCTGAAGGCTAAAGTGCAAACGGAGAACGCGACTGCTGATACTCTGGAGAGAGCTCGGGTCCTCTGAACTATGGACGGACAGAGAGAGAGAAAAAATGGTTATCACTGGAAGCCTACAGTCTTCCAAAGAGGTGAAAGGTCAGTCAGGGAGCGACGCCTACCTGTAGTCCCCATCTGTGAAGAACAACTCCAGGAAAATTTGGAAATCCATTTCATTGAGAGACTCCTCCACCTTAGGACGTAAACAATACACACAGATTAGCGAAATTAAAGTTGAGGGCTGAAGATAAAGTTGAAGCGCCTCTTCTAGCCTTGCGACACACACACACACACACACACACACACACACACACACAGACCTTCTTCTCGTCCAGCAGCATCATGACCTTGAAGAGGAGAACGTCATTGACCACCACCTCCTCGTTCTTGTAGAGAATTTGGTAGGTCTTGCTGCTGATGACGTCCTCCTGGACTGAGGCTGGGAAAGCCAGATCAGAGCCTAAAACGGCAGAGAACAAAGAGAACCAGATGTAACTCACTAAGCCGCGATTTAGTTGGTCTTGGATCCCCAACCTTTGGATGGAATTAGAATTAGCTAGCCCTGTAAAAACCTAAACATCAACAGGATTTGTACACAAAGGGAAGACATTTTAGTTCAACCATATGTAAGCTACATTATACTGTATAACATACAGTACATCAAGGAATCTGTAAAAAAAAAAAGAAGAAAAAAAAAAGGTATTTCTTCATCAAGATTTCCCAACTTCATAGTCAAGATACACTGCACATACATTCATGCCCATTTTTAAGCTGTGCAATTTAATTAAAACAACAGCACTCAGCAAGAACACAGGGCAGGGCCCTGGCCTGGCCTGGCCCGGCAACAACAAACATGTTTATCCCGTGGGGGTTATACATGGTTTCTTGTCTTCCCCCTACTTGGGGTTATTGTTGGTGGCGGTGGCAGCAGAGCAAGAAAGACTTTGAGCCACGGAAGCCACACACGGCTCTCTATCCACAAGGGGATAAGACGTGTGCACCAGGCCTCGGAAAAATGTGCAGAACAAGGACGGGCTTGTGAGATAAGGCCCCGGGAGGGGGGGCTGGCTGCCAATAAAACTCCTGAATAAAGTCACGCCGTGCCAATCACAGTCCACACCTTCCCTGCGTCATTAGGCAAGTGTTTAATACCGGGGAAAATAGCAGTTGAGGTAAACCGAGGCCGACGTGTGTGTGTTTAATAATTGATCTTGAAGTGCCCTTCCATCTCGAATCCCTCCCTGACGAGGAAGAGAATCACGGAGGACGTGAGACACATTTCTCATGCGCCGTGAAAAAGAAGAAGCACCGTTTTTCACAACAACAAGAGATCATGAGATAGGTGAAAATATCGGACACAATGTTGTGTCTCTTTTGACTTCCAGTGTGGGGGAGGAGAGTCCTGGAAATGTATCCTCAAGTAAAAGTACTTGAGAAACCTACTCAAGTAAAAGTACCTGATGAATGCATTACTCAAAGTGAGTTTCTTTGCCAGGAATTGTCACTGAAAGCTGCTTATGTTTCTGCCAAGCAGCTGGTGACACAGCAGAGGTTCCTCACATGCTATATAGCACAGTAAAAAAAAGGAGATGACTGACTCAAAAATATACTTGAGTAAAGAAGTAGAAGTAGAAGTTTCAAAAAAAGGAACATGGAAGTACTTTAAGTTCCGTAAAAAAGCCCCAAAAAACGTCTTTAACTTATGTGTGTGATAAGACCACGGCCACTGGCCCAGATACAGCCGCATGAACTCACCTGCTGGGTGGAGGAGACTGGCTTCTACTCTGTGAGGCACCCGGGGGGGTACCTTCATACTGGCCCGGATCTGGTAGAATCTATAATGGGAAAATACAAACAAAAAACACATTGCAACAGTAAATATGAATGGCCGAGAGTGGACTGTCTCAGCTGGGTGAGAACACACACACACACACACACACACACACACACACACACACACACACACACACACACACACACACACACACACACACACACACACACACACACACACACACACACACACACACACACACACACACACACACACACACACACACACACACGGGTTGAGGGAGCCGTGCACGGCAAGAAGAAGGGTAGTGAAATAAAAGTACGGTGGAACGCAAACCGCCGGCTTTGATGAATAAATAATATGCGTTTTCTCTCGCAGTCACTCATGTAGTAAACCTGATCTCCTGCAGCATTGATGAGCACAGAGGGGCCGAATTAGCCTTGCACTACCAGGTTACTTTGTAGTGATATAATATCCAGCTATAACGCGCCATCGGGGTTAAACGCTCTGCTGTTCACTTCCCTCCCTGGACCCGGTTTCCTTCAAGCCCCCTTTTCCTGTTGATAAGCCTATGGGCATTGGGGGAACAATTGCTCACTGGCAATCGCCTGTCACGTTGCAATGCCACAGGCTCCCAGCCAACCACTGGTTTTGCAAAGGCACAGCCCAGCCAAAGAATACCAATACAAACAAACCTAACCCTTATGGGGGATTACGTTGCATTCACATGATTGTGTACATAAAGGTTGGCCCTATAATACACAGAGTTTGTGTCTGTCAAATATTCATTGGACTACATAAAATACTGCAACAATAAGAAATGGGCTGGGGGCCGGGCCTAGATCAGGAAGCGCGGACCACGTCTAGCTCGCTCCGACTAATTTCCTGTAAAACTGACACACGCCAAAGCCGCATATGGCTCACATCACTGCAGCATTAGCACCCCCAAAAAATGTAGAAGCTAGCTGGGTGTAAGCGGTATTGTTTAACCTTGTCTAAATACTTGCATTTTTTAAACATGACGTGTTCGTAAAGTGAAAGGGGCCAGATTAAATGGGGTCAGACATAGTGTTACACAGCGGCGGCAGCAGCAGCACCCGGTAAATATTTGTCTTCCAGTAGAACTGGCCAGACACGGTGCAGGATGTGTGTACTCACAGGTGAGACAACTCTTATTGACTTGGGGAAAAACATCAGGGAGATATGCGTTGGTTGGTGTGTGTTCTACTATCACCCACAGTAGAACATCGGCTCCCCGCTCTCCCACACACACACACTATCACTGAAAGGGCCACATCTCATCTCACATGCACGTCGACGCCACGCCAGGAACACGGAGAAAGGGAAAACGACAGCGGAGAGGAACTGAATACTTGCCCTCTTTGGAACAGGTCCACATTGTAAAACTTGTGCAGCTCCACAGCGAACTCCACCGTGGCCTGGACTTCACTCATCTTGGTATTATAGGCGGAGGAGCCTTATGTCATCGGGGACACGCCTGTAGGCCTGTCAGAGGGAAAAAAACACCTGTTTTGAACCTTTAGTTCTGTGTCACAAGGACAGAGTGAGGTGAACCCAGTCACCTGTGGTAACAAGAGCTTGCGATTTGATCTTGCCAAATACACTTCAAATGAAGAGATCAACAGGGAGATAAGCATTGCTCCTCATGCATTATTACATAACTGGAATAAATGAGCACACACCCAATAGGAAATCGGTAAATACATGTCTAGGTTATCATCAATCACCTGCTTCTTTGCGAAACACTGTCTCATTGGAACAATCTCATTGGACATTAGATTATATATAACACACACACACACACACACAAATATGCATCGTGGGAATATGTTCCAAGGTAATGTTGTCCTTGACTACATAGTGTCTAGGCACAACAAGCAATTATAGTACACACATACAGTCATGCACTGACTCATCCCACAGCAGCCTCTGACAGCACAGAGGAGCCTTCCTTTCACGATTAGGACATCCCTTGAAGTTCAAGACTATCATAAGAAGTATCAAAACAATCTACTGTTACAGAGCATTATAATTGCGTTGTATATATATATATATAGACCCTATTTGAGTACAGTGGTGTAGCATGACTACACGAATAAACGAGAGACTGCTAAATAAATAAAGGGGTGAAATGTCACGCCTCCGGAAAAAAGTCTATTTATATAGGATTGGCTGGTTGAGAGACTATGAATGGAGAAGAAACAGTCTGAACAGTTAACCTACAACAAGTGCACCCATCGGCATACGCAAAACAAGGACGTGTGCTGCTCTCTGTGTGTTTTGAATAAAACGTGTTCTGGGTTGTGTTGTGTTTCAGCACAGTTTGCATGACACTTCAGCCCATGACACCCGTCAGACAGTCAGTTAATCAATCAATCAATCAATCAATCAATCAATCAATCAATCAGGTCTACTGAAGTTGGACAACTAATGAAAAGGGGGGCTTTCAAAAAACACCCATTATTATTATTAGTAGTAGTAGTAGTAGTATTATTACAGGATTGCCATCCCGTGAAATCACCAACTCGGGTAACCAAAGCATGATGTGTTTGATTAAGTGAATTAAGTGAATTAAGTGTTTAAGTGTTTAAGTGTGTGTGTGTGTGTGTGTGTGGGGAAAAAAAAGAGTCGCCGGCGGCGGGACGTGGGGTGACAAATCTGGGCTGTGGGGGTCAGGCCGTGGAGGGGGTACGGTACGGTCCTACGGTACTACGAGCAGCACCGCATAAATAATAACCAGACCTTATGGGCCAAACGGGGACACGGTCCATTAAACCACCCACTGAATATTTAGACAAAATCATATAAGAAGAAGCAGCGGCGGCGGCGGGCTACTAGCGCTACTCACCATCGCGTCGTCGGTGAGTCACTCGGCTGAGCAGCATTAGCAGGCAGGCTAACCAGCGTTAGCTCCTCCGCTAACACCTCATAAGTCTCTCTTGTCGCTGCCAACCCCGACCCCCACCCCCCACGACACTATGCGGATTATTTAGTTTTTCTGTGCTTGTCCCGCCTATTTGTCTCATGTGTGTTTTTAGTGTTTCGTGAGAGGAAGCGAACGACACTCTGTTACTCTGATACTCTGTTAACGCCTCCCTGCCTCCCCGCTCCCCGCGTCCCGCGTCGACCGCTCAGTTGCTCACTGCGCACTGGTGGACGCTTTACTGCGCAGCCGCTGCGCAACTCCGCCACTTGATGATTTAATGAGCACCAATAGCGAATAAGCATGTACGTCATGTATGTATGTGTCTGTGTTTAGAATATAATACAAATGATATAGAGGTAGAAGCCCATCACGGCTGCCGAAACAATATTAGAATTGTTTTTATTAAATATTAAAAACGGATGTATTATTTGAAAGGTACCCCCCCTCACACACACACACACACACACACACACACATATGGTAGCCTAATGTTAAAACAACAGGTTAGGGAGGATTGATTGATCATATGAATTTACCTCGAAGTTCCCAAATACTGTAGTAGGCTATACCCAGCCAATAATTAGCATTTTCCTATGGTGTCTCCTCCTCCCTTTGCTTTATATACAATATCGTCACCTTCTTAAACTAATGGCCTAAGTCACATTTGTCAAGTTTAAAAAAAACAACTGAATGAAAACTCATGAAGAGATGATTTACGCAAAAAATAATTTTCCTCAAAATATGACTTAGCAATTAGTTTAAGAAGGTGACGATATGTGTCCTCCGTTGAGTTGACAATGCCCAGCCACACACTTACTTAACAGTTAAGGTTAGGCATCTTGCTCAGGGAGACCTCAACACTTAGCTAGGCAGAGCCCAGAGATCAAACCAGCAACCTTCTGTTTGCCAGACAACTGCTCTTACCTCCTGAGCTACTGCCACCCAATGTCAATGTCAACAGAGAGATCCTCACCTCTACCTGCTCCTTGTATCTGAAGTTCACTCTGTAGTACAGCACCTGCTGAAATATTACATAGTCAGTTGAGTTTAAAGTCCACCTTAATTAGGTTGATGTTGACTACTAGTTTCATTGAACATATACAGAAAATATTATCCATACAATTCTGTAAGCCAAGATCCTGAATTTGTAGCCACAACTATATCGCACCATTAATACTCATTCTTAATACATCTTCTATTTAGCATTTTTTAAGCATCATTCATATGCATATATAATTTGGCTCAGAAATAACAACAAATTAATTAATAACAACAGCATTAATTAATCTCAAATTCGAATTCATCCATTTTGACAATGACTAGAGATTCAGTTGAGAAGCTTTTCTGCTTCCTTTGAGAATCCTTATCCACATCGGTACTCTCTAGGCTGTATGAAATACCAGCCTCAGAGATGACCAATTTCATGCTAACTGGGCAAGAGGTGAGAGATAATACCATGAACTTGATCTAACCGTATCTTCACACAAACAGAGTCTGTTTGACATGACACAACTTTGCTCACTCCAACTCATATTTACCCCTCATGTGTGCATGATGTAATAAGACAACAATTGTAACATATTTCACATGTACTTGATTTGATATTGTTGTCCATTACTATTATCCATGCCTAATTTCCCTCTCTCGTTTTCTCTGTCTTTTCTCTTTTCATAAGGCACTTGATGTCTCGAACAATACAACTCCAAACCAAAAGTATTCTTGTTCATATTGCTCCCGTCACAACTCCCACGCACATAAGCAAAAATATTCAATAAAAACATGCAGCAACCCACACGTATCTGTTGAGTTTATTCATGTCTCTTACCGTGTTTATTCCAAAGAGAACCTGCATAGAAGTTGATATATCGGCAAAGCTACTCTTAATTCACTCGGTTTGACCACTATATGAACACAGAATACTCCATGGAAATCACCAAGAATCAGGCAAAGCCACCATGTAGTGATTATCTGTCAGGTTGACCTAAATTACCATTGTATGATTTATTCCTTAGGTTTCATACACAGAAACCATTAATATCAAATCCGTCACTTATTCTAAGATTAGTGGCCATGCAGGAATTAGCCAAAGGCTGGTCAGAGGGGAGCTGCTGAGGAATGCAAAGTTGACACACAAAAGTGTTGACGCACCCCCCACCCATTGGTGGACAACAGTCCGAGCTATAAAGGGGTCATGCCACCTCGAGTTTGACAGCAGTGTTGGAGGAGCTTCTACTACAAACCACAGGTCTCGCACAACCGCCGGTGGTCCCATCTGAATCTACAGAGAGAGAGAGAGAGAGAGAGAGAGAGAGAGAGAGAGAGAGAGGACAGTTCTTCTGTCCATCGAGCGATGAAATGTATGGATTCAAAAGGTAACTCGTTTTAATTGTGTGTGAACGTTCCATCTGTAAATACCTTGATGGAGTTAATCATGGCACTTGCACACTGCTAACTAGCGTTGTACTGTTATCTGGCTGCATAATGTGACTGTATAATGTGTTTTTTCTCAGGAAAATCCTCTGGTGTTTGTTGTTGTGCTGCTCTGTGGTCCAACAATGTGTCTGCACTGGACTCCATTCTCAGAGTAAGTCGTTTACAGTGTTGGTCAGCTGTATAGGAGGCTGCAGGGGTTATCCTCACCAAAATTAATACATCCATTAATACTGTGCTATTTGTTGGATGTGGACAACTGAAAGTGGACTACAAACAATTTTGTTATTCTTGCTTTACTTGTAGTGTAGTCATTTGGTTTTGTCTAAGTGCCTTATATTGCAACTCTGAATTGGAATTTGCAGGCCCCCACGCAGCCCTATATCCAGTTTCATTGCATTATTCTAAGTGGCATATCTGGCACATTATCTAAACGATGTGTTAATGTAGACTTAATGGAGTGGACATTTTGGCAATGGGCCACCGCTGAGCAGCCAACATTGAGACCTTTAAAGAGCATTGTTCTCTGCCACCGTGGAGATGGATGCGAAAATCGTTGCGAAACTCGAACCGACACGCGAAACGGGAAACGATAAACCATTAAAGAGAACCTCATGTGTATTCAAGACAGCCTCGCAACAGCTTTTTAAACACTGGAAGTTTACCAGTGACACCACCGGGCGATGATGTAACCCCCCGACCCTTCTCAACGAACACCCTTGCCCTTAAAACTGGCTTGCATTGGGTTTGCATTGGAGAAAACCCTTCTACCCCTATAGGCTATGTTATGTAATGTAACATATGCATGCACTATTAATTATGCATGGCTCAATAGGCCTCTAAGCCTATGTTTGATTTACAGCCCTGCTGAACCATGTTTTTTACCTCTGAAATGTATTAAAGCATCAAGTTCACATAACAACACCCATAGGCCTTCAAACATACGGTGGAGGCCAAGTGGGCTCATTTCTGCTTTTATTTTATGACGCTGTAGCGGTGACATTTTCATCCGAAGTCGGTGTTCAACTCCAAAGATCTGTGTGCCCTCTGATACACGTCGGAGACCACCGTTTTCCAGGTGGGTTCACTTAATGAAAAAATAAAAAATAAACACACACACACACACAACACACAGACACACACACACACACACACTTTTTTTTTCTCACTTTTTACAGTTTCTGTTGGGTTTATCTTACCACATTTGGTCCTCTTCTCAGGGTTTTACATCATGTCTCAGTTCCAAATCGCTGAGCTGGCGAGGAGAGGGACTGTGGCCAGTGTGGTGGGCTCAGCGCCGGGCCAGGTCGCCTATAAAATAGGACCAGCGTTCAACTTCAGGATCAACACCAGGTAATGAATAAAGAAACCCTCTGAAGGCCTCGAAGCGTTCAATATGAAGGTAGACACCGCCACCTAGTGGTTCACTGGGTGACATGCCGATAGTTTACACTCTCCATGGTCCTGAAGGTATTAGTTCAAGTTAGTTTTAGGGAAAGTTTTACGAGGCTATTATTTTTTTATTATTAATATTATATATCTTATTAATATTACCATGCTGCATTACCTTTCATAACTATGTGCAATATTCTTAATATTCTTTTTATCATGTGCAATACTTCCTCTTACCATTATTATTATTATTACCCTTTTATTACACTTCAATTATTGCCAAATAGTTTTTGCTGACTGAATATCTTATCTTACCTATATTTCTATACTTCTCTAGACTTACTGTACATTTGTAAATCTGTTATATTATTTTTTATTATTCTACTGTTTATTTCTCTATTGTTTCATTCTATTGCTATGCAACCTGGCACAAGAATTTCCTTCGGGATTAATAAAGTTCTATCTTATCTTAATATAATTATTTTTTCTATTTTATCCACTCTTCTCTTTGTTTGTGTCAGATCGGCTTATCCCTTAGGTCTTCCAGAAGAGTTTGCGTTTGTGGCGGTGCTGCGTATGAGTGGTCCCACCGTCTCCAAGATATGGAACATTTGGCAAATGCAAGACGTGAACGGAAAAGAACAAATGGCCATTGGACTCAATGGAGAATCCCAGTCCGTGGAGTTCTCTTTCATGACGCCTGGCCATGGAAAAAAGACTGTGGTTTTCAGTTCTCTGCCATTCCTCTTCAATTCCCAATGGCACGAAGTTCTCCTGAGAGTGAACAAACAGTCTGTCAGTCTGTTCCTGGATTGTGTGCTGCTTGACACTCAAGACATACCAGCCCGGGAGAAAGTCAGCCTGGATGGCTTCACGTTGATAGGAAAACTCAAGGAGAATCCAGTGCTGGCAGTCCCGGTAAGTCTGTTCACTTGCTGGATATATAATATATATATATATGGAGACTATATGGATACAGCCATGGCTTCTGTAGTTAAAGCCCTGACAATCCATAACATTTTGCCATTCCTAGATTAGAGAATTGAGCAAAGTGAGAATTGATTAAAACTAATTGCCTACAAATGCCCTGCTGTGGCTTTAATCCTTGTTTGTTATCCATTCAAACCAAAACCTGACATTAATCAAAATTCTCCTCTCCAGTTAATTTTAATAATAAAAAACAAACAAAACACTGCAATAACTAGTCTAATTTGGAGATAATAGCATGTTTTCACCAGCCACCTATTAGTCTACCCAAAGTTTAGACTTCTTGAATAAGCTTCCAAAAATTGCCTATAGCTTTTCAGACTATAGGGCAATTATTATAGTAGGTCTATATATAGCCTAGGTTAGCCTATAACAGATCATTGTAAACAAACCAAACAAAACATACAAATAAAAAATGGTAAACAAATGTGTAAAAATGTTTTCATTGTGTGAATTAAATTGAAAAAGGGCTACACGTTGCAAGATCAATTCACATCTCACTTCATATCTTGGGCCTAATTGTCAGTTTCTCTATGATTAAAAAACACCCGGCCTACATATACAGTATTAACAGGCCTGTAGGCTACAGGTATTGGCCTACAGCATGACCCCATGACCTCAATGTATTTGCACTGCATTTAGTTTGAACTCCAGTCCATGCTGATTCACTGCGATGTGACCCGACCCCGCGGAGAAGCCTGCAAGGACCTGGCAGGCACAACATCGGTAAGCCTCAAGTAGACCTCCATAGCCTCATTCTACGCAATAATTAATATATTGAACCTTTCTATTGAGATCGAGAGCAGGGGCCGCACCAGGGATTTTGGGCCCCATGAAAAGAAACCATATAGGGCCCCACCACGCCCGAGCGGGGAAAAAGTCACGTTATTTTACAAAAAACTCACTTTAACATAATTTAGACCATCATTATATATATGGACCCATATAATACTCTTAGGCTACTATGTGGTTAAATGAGGTTTGCTTGGAGCATCATACTTAAGAGAACATTATTTTCTTCATGTCTGTTTAAGTATTTATTATGTAAGAGGGTGACAGGGGCCCTCCAGTATATTTTGTTTTATTCTTTTTTATACAAATTTCAGTCTATCAACCAATTTGTTTTGCCAATTTTACTGTAGTTGTGTCAATAATTACTGAGAAGAAAATAAATCCAAATAAAAACAAACTTTTAATTTGAGGCTTTTAGCGGGCCCCCCCCCCCCCTCCACTTTGGGCCCTTGGTAGTCGGTCCCCCCGATCTAGAGACCTACTGTATTTAAACGCCCCGCTCCGGCTTCCAATTCGTCACGCCTCTTTGTGTAGCTCCTCCCCATCGACCATATGTGGAACCCCCCTTCACCAATCACTCCCGATCACCAAACAGCTCATGAATATGCATGAGCTGCCCGATGGTCCTGGTACCTCCGGGGGGGCCACACACTGTAGTTGAAGCGAACTCAACAGTCTCAGAGTTCGAGTCTGGTCCGGGGGTCTCCGTCCGTCCTAGCCAGAGAAGGGAACTAGAAGGGACCCAAGTTGACCTTTTACCAGGAGAGAGAGAGAGAGAGGAGACCATGATGGTTTGGCCCCTGGGTATTCGCAGGCCCCTTGTGGTGCTGGCGCTGCATGCGGTCCTCCTTTGCTCCGCTCAAGTAAGACTCTCCATTTGTTGTGTGTGTGTGTGTGTGTGTGTCCGTGTGTGTGTGTGTGTGTGTGTGTGTGTGTGTTTCTAGATTGAAGAGACGGCGGTGCAGCAGGTGAGCGTTAAAACGGCTGGATGAATGAAGATGCGTGCATGGGGGGCCCCCTGAAAGAGGGACGCCATGCAATACTTTAGAAAGAAATCCCATTAAGCCTATATGTGCTTCCTTTACGTCCTGTAATGCAACATTTTGCTATTGATGTTATGAAATCATCCCCCTTGCATCCATTGACTGCTTTTAGTAGCAGCAGTTTATAAGGCAGAGCACCTGTCCCTGTCTCCCTATTTTTTTTTAATGACTTTATTTTTACATAGGCTATGTCAGAACAAGAATGTAGAATGTAATAGAGTCTAGTAGTCTGTCTGAAATGGAGAATAATGATTTGATGTCTGTTTTTAGAGGGAGAGGGAGGCGGTGGTCCCCCGGGACCTGCAGGTGTACCAGGAATCAATGGCGTGGATGTAAGTCCTCTGAAGGAGCAGCTTTTTTTTCCTTGTGCCAGGAATTTTTTTTAAATTATGCTTTGTAAAAAAAAAAACCCTAAAAGTGGTTTCCAAAAGCATTGAGCATCTCTGTGTCGTGTGATTACAGGGCGCGAGGGGTCCGGATGGCGTGGACGGATCTTCTGTAACTATACACATCATTTAACACACACTAACACACACGAACACACACACATACACACACACACACACGCACACACACACACACACACACACACACACACATCGCCTTGGCTTCCCATACACTGTTTTGTCTTGCGTTGTGAGCACCGTGGTGGTGACTGATGATGGATCATCTCTTGTCTGTTTCCAGGGACCTGATGGAGACGCAGGTAGACCCGGCTCAGCGGGGCTGCCGGGAGAACCTGGAGCTGATGTAAGTGTGCGGTGGCTTGTCATTCTACATTGTCGTCACTGTTTTAATGTCGATTATTGTTGTTGTTGTTGCTGTTGTAGATGGCTTAATAGTGTGGCCATTTAGGTCTAGATTGAGGACGTCACAATCCAAGGGGTGGATCCTAGATCTATTATGATCCACCCACTGTGTAGGCCTCTGCTCCATATGCTGTGGTGTGTGTTGTATTCTTGCATGGTCAATCTAATATCCCTTTTAGAAAAGGTTAAAGCGTGCCAGAGAAAAAAAACCTGCAAGGAATTCCTTAAAGGGGAAGAGTGCTGCTTGCGTTTGCTTTGTAACGAGGCACTTGGTCCTTAATAACTTTTGCTTTTGAATGGAATGGTTAAGAAAACAGCCTGACAAAATATTGTTTATCATCTTTAAATAGTGCTTGTGGGAAGTATAAACGTAAGACATAATATGATTTTAGAGTAAGTTATGGTTTTTTTTGGTCAAACTTCATTTTACTAAATAGATGACTAAATGAATAAATACATTAGTAGGTGTCCATTATGAAATCACATTGTCATACAATATTCACACGTACACTGCAAGTTCTCACTGCACAATGGCCATATTGATGGCCGGGTCGCTGTTGGAGTCTTGTTGCTGAGAATCCTCAAAACAGTGTGGAATGGTTCCTGTCAATGGGTTTGTTTGAGGAGAGTCTGGGAGGAATGCGGCCCGTCACTAAAAGGCCCTCACCGACAGGCTAACAGAACCCTGGCGTCTCTGCTGTAGTCTCCGCACAGAGCCTCTGGTGTGTGCGTGTAGCCTACTGTAATCCGTGTGTGTATCTCACTGGTATTAAATGTCTTGAAATGACTAATGGAACCAGCCGGCGCACACAGTCATTTATCACAGGACGCTGGAAAGGGGGAGGAGCATGAACATGGTGAATATTATTGATATTGTAACTCCTCCCCCTGGCAAGACACACGTGTATGTAAGCTGAATAAATACCGAGGGTCAAAATAATTGTAAGAGTGGTATACAATGGTCTACTGCACCCATTCAGGAGAAGTTGGGGAGAGATTTAATTTGCTTGAAATATTTCGCTTGTAAAAGAAAAGAAAAAAAAAAAAAAAAAGAGGGAGATTAGGCATCCCCTTTGCGTTCCCCCCCTTTCACCTTTTGGGAGGGAGTGAGCGTGGGTGATGATGTATTAATAGTAAAGCTGTAATGTCCCCCTCCTCCTGCAGGGTCTGACCGGGCCCATCGGAGATGCGGGCCCGACGGTCTCCTCGGACCCAAAGTGAGTGACTAATGAGCCGCTTTCCTTCTTCTACTAGTCCTCCTCTTCGGCTCCCGAACCCGGTTCACCGGTGCGGCGGTGCGCCGGTGCCCAGGCCGCCGCACCGCCACTACCACTGGCACTACGGCAGGAATTACGATGCGTGAAGCAATTCCTTATGACAAATGAGACCTAATCCGCCGAGTGGTTGCCAGTAATCTCTGTGGGGAGCTGTGGCCCGCCATTGGTCCTCATTAAAGATACACATTGCTAGGTCAAGAGAGCCCAAGCTCAGTCATGGGACCTGCCAGAGGAATGCTAAATCAGTCCTCCCATCAGCCCTCCCCTCAGACCCCAGACGGCTTTAATTCAGCCTCAGAGTTCTCCTCTCCACGGAGAACAGGAGCAATTATAAAATGGTCGTATGTTGACGTACAATCAAAAGATGTGCCAAATAACACATCAACATGAGAAATATAAATTCCTATCTTTATATACAAAGTCTTTGTGTAAATATGAAGTATTTTTTTCATTTAGATTTTAGCTGCTGGTTCCTTTTATATTGCAACGTTATGTTCTTGTCTTTGACCTTCAGGGGGAACCAGGGAAAGCAGGACCGCGTGGCTCAGCTGTGAGTTAAAACACACACACACACACTCTCTCTCTCTCTCTCTCTCTCTCTCTGAGCATCCATCACTTCACAAAGAGATTGAACGGATATTTCCTTAATTTCTTTTTCTGATGCCTTAATTGCGTATCTCTCTCCCCAGGGTGTCGGGCCAGATGGACCCCCTGTAAGTGATCTCATTTGTCTTGTAGTCGTGTACGATGATACAATAACAGGACGTTATCACACCGCGGATGCCCGGACGCAGAGTTTGTGTTCCGAGCGCCGTAATTAATGAACACGCCAGTTAACGTTGTCTGTCTTTGCTCAGGGGCCGCCTGGGCCCGGAGGACTTCCGGGTGAATTGGGGAAAGCGGGGCCACATGTGAGTACCTCGCAGACAGGAAGTGACCTCAGTCGTCCCCGGGAATCTAGTTCCCGGGTCAACCGGTGACACATTACAAAATATACACGTATACTGTATATACATGTATAAAAAGAAACACATAAAAAAGATAACACTTCATAACAGTACAAATAACAATACAACTACAAAAAATACAAGTAGAAGAAGTAGAAGAATTGTAGATACAAAATAAATATAAACATTATCAACATTTGAGGTAGACATTATCGACAGTTATATGTTACATTATTGAAACTATACATTATTGACGATTATACATAAGTCCACTATATTCTACATTATTGAAATATATACATTGTTTAAAATACATTTACAAGAGTGAAAAGAAATGAGTCTAACAAGTCTAATGAGCTGTGAATGACACAGTGGATGTAACACAGTGTTGATGTTGAGCAGGTGAGGAAGGAAACATTCTTAGCTATGCAGAGCGGCATTCAGACACGGCCACGGCAAATGGAAAGTCGATAATTGGCTCGCAAATTAAATTGGGATAGTTTTCCCAACAAGAATAACAGCAGTCACAACATCACTGTGACTGCTGCTGTGCTTCTGCGCTGTGAAAGCAAATGTATAATCATTATTCCACTGTTACGACTTTTGATTTTCCGTGCAACTGAGCAAAAAAAAGAAATGTGTGATGAAAGTGTGTGTGTGTGTGTGTGTGTGTGTTTTAGTCATGTCTGCTCGCTTAATTTCTCTCTCTCTACACCCGCAGGGAGACATCGGTGTGAGAGGTCCGCAGGGGCCTCGCGGAGCAGTCGGGCCCCGAGTAAGTCAAGTCTATCGTCTGTCGTTCTTATTTCACCCCCCACGTTACACGCCTTATAAGAGGGCGGCGGGTATGTTACAACACAATACAGTTGTAGTGGGTGTAGAGGGGAGATGGAGCAACATGGAGTTTATCAGGGGCCGGGTATGGGTGTCATTAGCTTAGCGTCATCAGCTGCCTCTGCTCTGACCGTGTGTCTTTCTGTGTTGTTCTGTCTCTCTCTCTCTCTCTCTCTCTCTCTCTCTCTCTCTCTCTCGTAATTGATGTTAGGGAGCCGCTGGCATGCTGGGCAGCACCGAGATGGTAAGAACGGCACACGTTTAAATGTACATACTTTTGACGCACGTGAAATGAGAGATATGATGTGTAACTGTCTACGTCGTTGTTCAGTGCCCCAACTCCTGTCCGTCGGGTATGTCTGGTCATCCCGGACTCCCTGGAATGAAGGTACAGCACAAAAAAACTCGACACATTAAAATCAAACCCTGATTAAATTTTTTTGTGTTTGCAGTTGAAATATTCTGCTGTTTGTGTGTTTGTGCCCTAAACGGTAAAAAAAAATCATCTGTTATATCGATCTATTCATAGGGCCACAAAGGAGTGAAAGGAGACGCGGGGGAGCCCGGTAAACAAGGCCACAAGGTAAGAAGGGCGCAAGGTAAGGACGCAAGGAGCGACTCTAGTCTAAAGGGAAGGGGTTAGGCACCGTCACCAACGTATAGCCTTAGTTTACACTCGATTAGCCGGCGTGCGCGTGTCCTTTCCAGATGGATCCCAACAGCAATCCATCCACCGACACGTCCCCCCCCCCCCTCCCTCCTGCACACTGTGGCACCACAGAAACCAACACTTCACAGTGAATCACAGACCCGCGTTAATGAACAGTTCCCGTCGGCGTGCGCATTGCATTTCGGGACCATAACCATACGTTACGTGAGACACACACACACGTAGCAGTAATGCCTCAGAGGTGGCTGCCGCCAGGTATGTATGGAATCGTTTGGAATATGATTGATCTACAAATCGCCGTCTTCCCTTTTGCGGACAACGTGTAACGTGTTCACGCGCCATATAAATGCTAATGACCTCCGGAGGCCCTGTCTCCTCTCATCACCTCCTGTCGCTCGGTGATTTAGCGTCAGTCTGCCTGCCGCACGTCTCTGGGAGTCGTGTTTCGCTGAGAAGGATGGAAACGCCCTGGAAAGAACCACTTTTTTTCCCCCTCCCCACCCGGTTCTGTTCACAAATGACCTAAAGATGTATTCTTCTCTCTCTGACGACAGCGGGGATTAAGACAAATGGCGGCGCGGGAAAGCGTGTTATCCGGTTCATAGCGAAGGCGAATCTTTATTATCTGATGAATGACATTTGAAATGCGCGTCCGTAAAGCATTGGTGTTGTCGAGCTGTCGAGGTCGGACGGTCGGCACGCGCGCACACACGCACGCACACACGCACGCACGCACGCACACACACACACACACACACACTATGGCATGTTGAATTGACTGACTGTCTTAACCTCAGACAGGCTATCAACAACAACAAAAAACACACAATAGTTTATACAGCAAGTCTGATAATCGTACCACAGTATGATGCACTGACAGCAACATCAAGTGTGTACTTGTCACTCCAACCCATACCCATTGAGATGATATTTATTAACATCTAATGAAAATCTTTGTTCATATGTTCTAGTGATCTTCACTGTCACGGTTTTGATCTTGATCTTGGTTTCGGTCTTGATGATGATGATGATGATGATGATGATGATGATGATAACATGGTTTTTAGGGCGAGGAGGGAGAACAGGGAAGTGCAGGCGAGCTCGGCACCCAAGGACCAACAGTAAGCACATCCTCTGTTCCCCAAAAACTCCCCAAGATGGACACCCCTTACCTTTAGATCCATGCTAGTCCCCTGTTTCCCCATCTCATGTTCCTCTTTGTGCAGCATGCCTCATCTCTACCTGCTCCTTCAGTGGCTGCACTATAAGTGGCTGTTGGATAGCAGCGCCCGCTAAATCGCTAAATCGCTAAATAGCCGGAAAGTCCTCCATGCTGTTGTGTTGTGGTTGTGAATCTAGGGCCCTCAGGGACACCGCGGAGCCACAGGTATGATGGGCCCCAAGGGAGGCAGGGTAAGTGTTTCTCTGTCCCCTTCCGAGTGCACCGCCACCCCCCATTTTAAGTACACTTGTGATGATTTATGTAAACAAAGGCCGTGTACAATCACTCACCCTTTTAATTAAGACTAATAATGACATTCATTCACCTGCGCCTCCCACAGGGCTTCAGGGGACACGACGGCGACCCGGGTCCCCAAGGCGTTGCGGGTGCTATGGTGAGTTTGCGCGCGTGATGTAATGTTTTGGTTGGGTTTGGTTGGTTTGGTTTGGTTTGTTTGTGTTTTCAGTGAATGTGATGTAACCCGTTCCTGTTTCCCGTGTGTTGTTTCAGGGCGATGGAGGCCAGCGAGGCGTGATGGGAGAGGGGGGACCTAAAGGAGAAACGGTGAGTATTAAACATCGACACCACACATAAACGACGACCTGAGAAGATATTTCATTCAAAATACATCGCCAACTCCATGTTTTTTGTCACTGAGGATTTTTAAATCAGACAAAATGTCTTTCAGGGCGTCCAAGGGACAAGAGGAATTACAGGCCTTCCGGGCCCCAAGGGAGAGGGTGTAAGTGTTTTATTATTAGTATTATTATCAGGCAATGATTCTCCTTGGCTTTCTGTTCTATAAGTGTTATTGTTGCCAGATACTCAGGTGTGTTTGTGCAGGGCCTACCGGGAGTGGACGGACGAGAGGGAATCCCCGGAATGCCAGGAGGAAAAGTAGGAAAAGTGTTTCAAAAACAATAAATATTAGACTTTTTTGTGCTGTTTTTTTTTCATTGTTAAAATAAACACGGTATTTGGGGCAGATATATTTGAATGTATTTTATCAGGAAAATATTCTTGCTACTGTTGTTTATTCATATCTGTGTGGCCGTAGGGATCTGTTGGAAAGGCTGGATCACCTGGTGAAGTCGGGCTTCAGGGACTTCCTGTAAGTATGACCTTTGACCTCAAGCCATTCACTACTCTGATTGAATGCACCTGGGTTAAGAACTTACACTAGAATATGTATTTAATGCAGGGTTATGTTTCACAATATTTGCATTAAATACTGATTCTGATTATTAAATTACAACAAGGTTAAATTTTTTCATCCATTCGTAACCACCCGTATATTGAGATTAATACTACATTTCAGCGCACAATACCTGGGATGTGAGGTATTATGCATTTGCACCGTGCTGCCCGAGATTGCTTACTTCTGGAGCTGAAAAACAATTGGAAGGCATTCGTGTCTGACCACTCATTGATCTGATAAGCATCAGATTAGCCAATCAATGATATGAACTCGCTGACCTTCTGCCGTCAGCGGTCGGTGGCGGAGCAGAACCCAGGGCTCTGATGATAAGGTGCCGGCGCTGATAGAATCTGGACTCACTATTACAAGCCACGGCGCAGACTGCACTTCAATGAACATTATTTCAAACTGGAACTGAAGCGATTTATTTTTCGGGAATGGCGAGAGAACAATTGATCATTGTTGCTGGTGTTGTTTTTGTTTCGACATAAGCATCAAACTTTTCTATTAACTTTCTGCAAACTTTTTTCTTTAGGGGTTACCTGGTTCATCTGGGCCCAAGGGATTAGGTGGACCCAAGGTTTGTGAGCTGCCTTTTTGTCAACAATATAAAATTAATTGTGTTTCCTTCTACCTTTACACCGTTGCCCAGTGAAGTGTTCCAAATGGCCACCATTGTTTTGTTTTTCCTTCTTTCCAGGGAGATTCTGGCCTGCCGGGCTTCCTGGGAACAATGGGTTTTGCGGGCAAAGCCGTAAGTGTGCCAACGCCCCCTTACTAGAAACCTTAATAAGAGACCTTATGGTACCCCCCCCCCCCCCCCCCCCCCCCCTCCCCCCTTTCTGTAAATACTACTGGGTCACTGGGTCATTCTCATTGTCCCACCACAGGGAGAGCAAGGGGAGCAAGGAGAATTAGGACCTGTGGGGCCCATCGGAGTGTCCGTAAGTCTCTCTTTCTCGAGTGGAAAGTGTTTCAAATTGTGGCTATTGTGATCGGTTAATTGTTTTCCATTGTTTTGATTGAGTTGTTTATCTGGACTCTTCCAGGGAGACGTAGGGGAACAAGGCCCCCTGGGACCGTCCGGGAAGCCAGGTGCAAGGGTAAGCTATTGTCTGTGTCGCCTTGAGTGAATAACACGTGAGTAAGACATGACTCAATGTATTGCTATTGGTGGTGCATCATGAACAAATGAACAATTTGAATCTATGTCCCGCTATCGTTGTTTTTGCATGGATATTCTTCAGTGGAGAACATATTTAAACGTTTTCCTTGTATATTAATGGTGGAGAACAGAAAAAGGCTTTGCTTTCGCTAATTATGTTTATTAAGAATTAAAAAAAATAATCCAACTGCCTTTTTCACTTGACTTGACTCTGTCGTTTCTAATGAACGGGTCTGGTGGTTTTAGAGTGGGCCTCTGTGGTACAAAAGCACGATAACATAACACTGCTTTCAACGAGGCGCAGACGCAACGCAGCGGCGCAACGCATCGTTTGCAGTGTTGATGATGATGATGGTTCACAAACAACAAACAACAACAAGGAAAACAAAACCAGTGAGAGAGAGAGAGATTGTATAGTAATGGGAGGGGGGGGGTCCGCTGGAATGTCTCAGAGAATAGGGTCGGAGCGGGGGGGGGGGGGGTGGGGCGGGGGGGGGGATCTCGCCTGGACTCTATTTTCCACAGTAAGAGGAGACTCCCGGGTCCGGTGAAGCCGCTCGGCCCTGAAAGAGCTCTCTGTTCTCCCAAGCATTCTTTCCTCAGGCACACCGGCGCTCATCAAAGGTGTGCTGCTGTGTGGAGGGTAGTGGTACACAAAAACACAACACGATAAAAAACCCTGTAGCCCGTAGCCCGTAGCCATGCTAACACAGGCTTCAAGGCAGGAGGATAATGAAATGCTTGCGCACGTTGTGTGTGTGTGTACGGTGTAACACGGGTTCCCTGCATAGGTTCGCCCTGTAAAACATATTCCACTTTCTTTTTTATCCTTTTTAAGTGTCCTGTTGGAAACGACTTGACATTTTATTCATAGAATATATTCCAGCTCCTACTCATCTACCCATCAAGGTGACTTTTTCGGTTGATGGTGAAGAAAAAAGAAAGAACATTTTTTTTGGGGTGTAAAAAATGCAAGGTGACTTGGAAATGTAATGGTCCAGCTCAGAAGTGGTCTCACACGCACTCGGGGGGGGGGTTGTGTGCTGCCGTCTTGCAGGGACCTAAAGGTGACCTTGGTCTGCCCGGGGTCCCTGGACCTCCAGGCCTGCCCGGAGTGAAAGGAGAGCGGGTAATAATTCCACACACACACACACACACACACACACACCCAGCAGACACACACTGCAGACTCACATGTTATCTTTAGATCTCTAGATACCTGCACAGCTATGCTAGTGCACTGCACTCCCACTGGCCGACACTAGATAGACATAGAGTATGTTATATATATATAAATGCAATCCATTTTACATAGAGTATGTTGGTGCCATATAAAAGCAACACACAAGACCGTAGACCCAATATCCTCCATCAAGACAATATGGAGGTTATTTAGATATATTATATTTCAACTGTATTTTACTGTATTTATTTTAGGTTATTTTAAGGCCTTCAAAGCATTGAAGAAACTGATTCTTGGCTCCCTCTAGTGTTAATCATCTTAAGTAGTCTCTTACCTCGCTCGTAGATCTCTCAGACACAGCAGCACATGATACAGTTGATAATATCATATATATAATGTATATTATCATGATCAAATGTTTCTTTTGACTGATTCTATTCTTCTTCTATTCCAGGGAGAATCAGGGGACGCAGGACCAAAGGGTGAACAGGTACGGGAATCCAACTGCGCCGG
>PIJE02000635.1:70492-80492 GCA_002895965.2 Coryphaenoides rupestris | reverse complement strand
GTGACATGTTTTAACGAGTATTGTTTCAATCTAAGACCTCCTTTGCAACATTTTAAAGATTAATTTATCAATCTATTATCAAGATGGAGGGATACTTTGTACAAAAAAAAACTGAGAAAATGCTAAGCAATATTAAAGTAAATTGGAAATTGTGTTTTTCTCTGTATGTCATTCTCACAAAATAAAGCCAAAATGACAAGGCTGACTGAAGTCAAGCTAGATTCCTTCAATCTATCAATTAAGTGACAACTATTTGTTCATGATTGTATGGGTGAATGTATGTATTGTGTAACTAATCAATTTTTCAAGTATATTGCAACAGTTACGACTGAACATGAAAACAGACACAGTGTTCATTTCTTAAATTAATTTATTAACTTAAAATATAATCTTAACATTCAAAACAGTTTTGTGTAAAAACTTGGAAGCGATTGATCATGCAAAGAAAAAGCAAGCAATGTAAAATGAAGAAATTGTGAACTAAAACATTCGCTAAAAAGTTGCAAAAAAATAAAAATCACCGTCGGTTGAGTGACCTCCAGCCTAACTGGTGGTGCCAAGGTAACATAAGAAGTGAACGAAACGCAGAACAATATTCATCATAATGATGTAAGGCAGATGCTAAATGAATGACCTTTATGGAATTGTAAAAAGAACCAAATAATTTGTAACAAAAATAGTCAATGACCCAACATTTCGGGCTCATAATCCACAAGAGAGACGGCCGTCACCTACGTCCCATTCAATGTCAACAGTTCATTGATTACACTGCGAAGACGACATCATGAATCACTTAAAGTACACATTTTGAAATATATAGTTTAAGGAGGGTACTAGACGTGTGGTTTGGTGTTGTTAGACAACAGGCCTTCATCACAGAGGCGTACTAGTTGGGCTGAAGACGGGTGTAGCTCATTTAAAGGGGACCTATTATGCCACCGGGTGTGAGTGTGATTAGCCATGTGACTACCGTCTAGTGACATCACAAGTGGGAATGTCCACCTAGACACCCGGTGGCGTAATCGGGGGGACCTTAAGTTAACGACGGGTCTGTCTGCATGCCAGTGGCTACGTTAGCATCATGAGCTAAAAACCCGTGTTCACCCCTGCGACTCTCCTTCCGGTGTGATGGAGGCGTGTTGTCTAGGCATGTGCACGGTAACTAAAGATTGAGGTAGATACTTAGCAACACAAAGAAGTCAAACACACACACACGCACACGCACACGCACACACACACACACACACACGGTTAGTTTGCAGAAATGCTTTGTGAAATGGCAGCTGTACAGAAATCAGACAATAACAGAATCATCACTGACATGACCGATCTGATATGCCAATGGAACCATGCTCGGAGACCAGTAGCTTATATCAAGCTCCTTTCAAATAAAATGGTTAGAACGCTGGGCTCATGGCGTCACGGGGATGACACACAATGTTCTTAAATTTCTTTCATTGGCTCATTTACCAACTGATTGCTTTATTCTTCGCTGCGAAATGTGTCCCGCTTATAGCTTCTGCTTTCCAAATACATAATTTTGTGTCTCTCCTGTAAGTGGCAGAATGAACACACAAAATGAAAATAAATGCATATGCAGTGTATTGCAAAGAAAGAAACCCCCTATGTCTGAGCAATTTCCCCCCTCTGCTGTATAAAGTACCGTAGTGCTGCGCCGGGACAAAAATATATGGAACATATCTGCGAGTTTTATGTTGAACGTCGTCTAATGTACACGCAGACTCGGGCACATAAATAATCCCTTCCAGCAGGGGGCGCTGTTTCACATCACACAATACAGTATGTCTGCAGTGGGTGATTCCATTATGTCTGCCTAATAGTAGCCTTGATAGCCCCGCCCCCCTCGCATGAAGAAATGTTTAAATAACAAATAATGTTTCAAGGTTAAAGAAACACAAATTATTTGTGTATAAGTATGCGTGTTTAAGTAAAATGAAAAAATTAAAAACAATTAGTGTGAGACTTAGTGTTCTCAGAAAAGAAGTATCCCAACAGCCAAAGGTTTTCAATTAACCATTCAATATTGTTCACAGCAGAAAGAAAACAAAAAAAATCACACATACGCATAAATAAAAAAATCAAAACCTGAAAACACGACGGTAAAGCTCGTCTGAGAAACTTCGAGGGCCAAAATCTGAAGCGGAACATAAATTAAAGCTCCGGTTTACGTAAGCACTGCAATGTGTTGCAGTGGTTGCACGCTGGATGGACAGGCAGGGAAACTCCGCGCACACAGGCGTCGCAAATGAAGTCAAACCACGACAGACTTTGCTAACTATTTCCCGGTGTTTCTGAAGGGCTCCTATTATACCACCGGGTGTGTGAGTGTGTGATCAGCCATTGCAAGCCGCTCCAGTGGAGTTTAGCGATTGGTGGGCTATCCGTCTATCCAGCATACAGTACATCTGGGTGGACACACACACTCCCACTTGTGACGCAAATAAGCTGGAGATTCTGAAATCACACTCACAACTTGGTGGTATAATAGGAGCCCTTTAAAAAAAATACGATTACCAGTGTAATACCATTCTCACAAAAAGTGTGTCGTAACTTTTTTTTTTTACGGCGCACAGTGTCGCCACGAGGCACTCACGCTCGAGTGGCTGTCAATTGTGATGCGACTCTAAAATAAAAAGAAATGTAAAAATCCAGTCTTAAGACGACACACACGTTCACATTTATCCCGAGTTCAACAAGTGGAAAACCCGGGGTGTCAGTGCCTGATGTTCAAGGAGACGCGACATAAATAAATGAAATTAAAAACGGTTCAAGTAGATCGGAGAGGAGTAAAGTAAAGTTGAAAACTACCGAGATGGACCCCAGCAGTACCGCGACGATACAGTAAGTTAGGTGGTTTTTTTTGGTGGTAAATCTTGAAAAACACGTACAGACGACCAACAGTGGAGGAATTACAGCAAAGCACAATGTAAACAATAGTCAAGAGTATATATATATATACGGCAGCTTCTGAAATAGGGGGGATAACATACAAAACCGAGACGCGTAAATGCATCATTACAAAGACAACTCGCTCTTGCAATTATATCTTCAGGTCCCATTATGCGGCCCATGAAACAGGGGATTTAAAGGAACACTTATTCCGCCGCCGGAGGCTAATTCGTACAGACGTAGGACCAGCGATCGTGTGTGAGCGTGACACTCCACCGCTTCCATCAAATAAACACAACATTACCCACGATGCATTCTGCATTTTTTTTTTTCTTTTTGGCATCGAGTTGTTTGGATGTATAGCAACGATTAAAACAGTGATGTTATCGCAATGTTCCAGCTGAAGGCCATATGACCGTGTATATATATATATATATATAGATACCAAACCATTCTTCCTGGCAGTTTTTGAAAGAAGAGAAAAACGGGAAGAAAACGAATGTAATTGTCGCCCAAGCTCTATCAACATTATAATGGATATCCATGCTACATTAAACTTGTTATTGTCTACCACTTAAAATAGATATGTACTCTCCTATCATAACCATATCCCGCGCTTTGGTTTGCATATACGTAGATTCTTACATATGTTTCACACCTACACATTTAAAAAGATGAAAACATTAGACTCGCTCTCGCTCGCTCGCTCGGAGAAAGGGCATGCACAGAGAATAGAAACGCATATGTACACACACGTAGACACACAGACACACACACACATATGTGACACACGCACACACACAGACACACACACACACACACACACATATACACCATGGAGTTGAGTGGTAGACACATGAATGGATAGTCGTGCCAAAAAAATACAACGGTTGGAGAAGTCACAATGAAACGTGTGTCACGGCGTTAACGGACACACAGATGATAGTCAACATGGAATGCATTATAGATCGCAGCAGAGGTTGTGAAAAAATACAATAAAATCATACAAAAAAGACTGCATATCAAAAGAAAACAAATCTGAAGTATTTTCTATTGCTGTTAGGTTAACACACACACACACACACACACACACACACAGAGAACACAAAAACCCTCCACCCCCCCCCCCCTCAAAAAAACCCATTGAAATAAAAGTTGCGACGGACGGCTGTGAGCGGCAGGGAAACGTCATTGAGAGATCGTGTCTCCGTGAACCGTCCGCGGCCTCCTCTGACGAGCTGGTCCTCCAGACCGGCCTAGCCGTTACGACGGCTCCGCAGGGCCGGAGGGAGGCAGTCACGGGGGTCACACCTCCCGGGAGGCCCTTGAGGCCCCGGAGAGCCAGGGAGGCCTGGAGTGGAGACAACGGCCGGGCCTGGGAAAACAACACCGGAGAGTACAGGAGGGAGATGACAAGCCACAGTAAGTGACTAGCTTTAAAATAAAAAAGTATCACAAAGTAGGTGTGGGTCGTAACCATAGGGATAACATATCCCTCCTCCTTTCTAGAACTCTCAAGCATTTTTTTAATCCCACATCGAGCTGAAGCAGTGGTTTAAATGGTAGTTAAGCTTTCCAATATAATCTGTGTAATTCGGTCGAATTTATAATGGGTGCCATCAATGACAACCCAACCCCCTTGCATCAGCTTTACAAAACTAGCTTACCACTTACCACTTACACTTGCAATTAAGTACTCAAACATTAGTGAGTTAATTCAGATTTAATTCATGTCAACAGGGTTTAGTCATCGATGATAGAGGGTCTGGCTGTGGACACGGGGGGGGGTCTCGAACCCGGTACCTCACCGTAGCCACAGCCTGCCTCTGCAGCATGTTGTGTCATGATCATCGCTAAATTTATTCCCATCCCAGTGCAGTACCTGGGGCTCCGGTCGGTCCCGGTTCCCCCGGTAAGCCCAGTCCAAGCTGGCCGCGCTCTCCTTTCTGACCTCTGTAACCTGGGGACACACAAGACTCTGATTGGTCCAAGAGTATAAAACGAAGAAGAAGAAACAAGAGGAAGAAGACGAGGTCAGTGTCAGTAGGATTAGCACAAATGCCAGTGTTTCTCCGTTGAAGCCCGGTGTAAGGGTGAGCGTGACCTTTCCCCCCTTTAAAGAACAGTCTTGGACTCCATCGAGACAGCGTAGCTAGATTATTTTCCTGCCATGCAAAGACTCAATCCCACTCTCTCCCACTACAGCAGCCCCAGCAGCGGATGCTAGCTTGAAATGAGCCACTATGAATTCCCAGTTTCCCGGGCGCCAGTCCTTTGAATAATACAAAGCTCGCTGACACACTGTCAAAATACACACCATCAAACAAAGTCATCTGGCTTTGTCTTGTGGGAGTGAACGGCATCGCGCGTGTGTGTGGGGGGGGGGCTGGTGGTGGGGTGGTGGTGGTGGTGGGTGGGTGGGGGGGGTCGGTACGGCCTCTCCGCTGTCAACACCTCGCTTTGAACACACCTTCCAAACACAACGAAGACGATCCGTGTCGACTAGAGGTCAGACTTGGGGGAGGCTCGGCGAGGAGACGCAGGGCGGTACCAGATAGATGTAGGTAGGACATGAATAAATAACTAAATACATACATAAGTAGACGATGAATAACTATATATGCAAAGCGTAATGTGCAATGTGGAAAATGAAAAGTAAAAGTCCGCCCACCGCCATCACAGATCATCACAGCCGGGCGACCTAAATGCTACATCCCTCGACGGGCACGTCTCCTATCTCCGCCGTGTCGGCCGTCACAGAGGCTACTACCGGGGCCCCCCCCCCCCCTGTCCCCGTCAGACGCTAGAACCCCAGGCATTCATCATTACACTTGAAATAACATCAACCTAAAATAAATAATAGTGCTGAATAGTGATCGAGTCAGGCGCATGCTGGGAGACACAAAGACACAACACAAAGTCCACTGGCGGTGGTGAACACACACACTTATGCACGGGCGTCCAAAACCGAAAAAACGACTCGCTTGGCGGGAATATGCACACACACACACACACACACACACACACACAGGCTGCATCGTCACTCCATGCAAAGTCACACCAAGAGAAAGCAAAACGCAGTGGCGGTGGCAGCAGCAGCAGCAGGAGCAGCAGCAGCAGGAGCAGCAGCAGCAGCAGCAGCAGGAGCAGCAGCAGCAGGAGCAGCAGCAGCAGACCCATTCATGAGTCAAGTCAAGTGACGTGGAGACCAGCTGGCTCGGCCGGAGTGAATCAGAAAAATGAATCAAGCCTTGCACCACATAACCGTCGCCCCCCCCCCACCCCCCCGACCCCCGACCCCATGCCAGGAAATGCCTCAACACTCGAAAAAACACGAGAAAAAGGATTGATAAACGCTCCGCCTTAGAAGAGAGAGCGAGAGAGAGGGAGGGAGGGCGGGAGAGAGAGAAAGAGAGGCTATTCACCCCATTTGTGCCACAAATAATGAGACTTCTCTCAAAACTCACGGGCGCCTCGGGCCTTTCATCAGAGGCCGAGGTGGCGTTGCGTGGCGTACGCCGGCACCGGTGTCGGCGGGAAGGAAACACCGGGTATCATACACGGGGAAACAAGCTATCAGCGCTGCTCGAGATTGGTGCACTCACTGAGAAATCGAAAAATGCTCCAGCGTGTCTTTACAGGGTGTGTCCACACATACACACACACACACACACACACACACACACACACACATTCTGTCTCTCTCTCTCTCTCTCTGTCTGTCTCTCTTTCTGTCTCTCTCTCACGTGAAAGTGAACTGTAGCATTTCCGGAGTTGTGTGTGTGTTGCCGTGCTGCAGAGTGCAATGCCGCTATAGCGTTGCTGCTGCTGCTGCTGCTGCTGCGGCCATAAAGCGCTGCGGTAGCTTGGCGGATAGCGCGGCGCGGCGGGCGGGTCGCCGGCGAAGGGTTGACGTTGTAAACAAAGCGTAGCTAGCTATGGCAACGCTACGTCCGGTCAAATCAATCAAAAGGCAAAGTGAAGCGTGCCAGACTATAGCGGCTGTGTGCGGTGATATTCATCAGCAACAGGGGCAGAGAATAATGAATATCCAGCCGATAATGAGATCTTTGTTTCTCGTGTAATAAAGCATATTCAAAACAAAGCATTAACAGAAAAAAACATGGTAAACCTAGATCAAAATAACAATATAGATAGAAAATGAACAAAAGTATAAAGTGTAAACACAACAAACCAATAAATAATGAACATAAACACGATTATATATAATAATAGACTAATGAATGAACAATGTTAAGGCTCATTAGGATTACACAGTCACACTGCATTACATAAACATAACATACTGCTGTAGTTGAATAAGGAAAGAAAAAAACCATTTCACCTCATTCCAACAGGTATCAATGACAGTAATAATATAATCCAAAGGAAAAGGAAAAACAAAAGCAAAACAAAGTGAAGATTACAGAGGGGACATTTTTCACCATAAACTCGTCAATTTGGCACATTGGAGAAAGTCAAATTGAATATTCTCGAGGAACGCCGTCTCCGGTGGAGGATGACGGAAAAATAATGAGGAAATATTACCCCTAAACTTTCCGACCGAGAGGCGCTATAGGAGTCGACACAGAAAGGTACAAGCGCTCCGGCTCTAGCAATAGAAAATACCCCTTACATTTAACTCAGCATTCGTATTTATTTGGCAAGATGCACTTAGGATCACCCATTATTAATGATTTGGCAGTAATGTTTTAGTAGTTTTTCTGTTTAGTTTTTGTAAAAAAAAAAAGAAGATATATACTAAAACCAAATCTAAGGTCTTAGAATGTGGAACCTGATTCACCATGGGTGCCAATATTTATATTGTCACCGTAGCTTCTGTTTAACCGCTGCCTGAGAGCAGTCTGTACATTCTTGAGTAAAGTGAGGTAGATACAATTCACAAAGACAGGTCAATGTGCTTAGTTTGCTTATTTCTTTAGTTGGCTTTTTTTTTTGTTTAGTTTTTTTTTTTTATGCACTTTTAACACACAAACACACACACACACACACACACACACACACACACACACACAGCCATTGCCGATGGAGTAGGAGCACAACCACACGACCCACAGGAAAAGTCTGAAGACGGACAGAAAGAAAAGAAAAAAAGAACGAAGGACAGATCTACAGCCTGGCCGGCGAAAAAAAACCATTTTACAGATGCGAACACAAGAGTCGGACGACAGATAGTTGCGTTGCGGCGGTGCGATGAAGAATGTCCGCGCTCGTGTCCCGACTATCTTCCCCTTTTGTTTCCGAACGCTCTCTTCTGCACCGGTACAGCTGGTCCTTTCTGTCCACAACCCGATATCACTTTAACGTCTCGGCCAAATTCTTGCTTCCTTTGTCTTCATGTTCTCCCCCCGAGAGAGAGAGAGCGAGCCGCTGCACACCGACAGAAAGCACCACCACCACCACACCTCCTGGGGGCCCTTCCTGGGCTGCCCGGCCCTCAGTGCGCTGTGATAAATAGGTCTAGCAAGAGAGAGATAGCCATAAATCCCTATAACCGGGGCCTCGCCACCCCCCCTCCCCGCAACACCACCACCGATCTCATGCCCCAATCTACCGCACCTCATCCTCACCTTTCTCATTAGAAGAAGAGGAAGAAGGAAAAAAGAATTGCGTACAGTCTGCCTAGCAGTTTTCATTCACAAAGTCAAGTAAAGATTCAGAGTAAGAGTAAGCTGATGGGACTACTACTCAAGTCTCAAGGCAGAATGGTAAGTGTATTTAATGAACATGAATTTGACGCACACACACCCCATACATAAAACAAACTGATGTGTTACGTTTCCCCGTTTAGCTGTCAACAATCGACGGTTAAAGGTGGTTATTTTCCACATTCAAATTCAGATTTTTAGAATTGGTAGTCAAGGCACGAAATGGGCGGCGGGAGGGAGGTAGTTAAACTGCACTTTTTTTTTTCCTTACGCAATACATGGTATTCAAAAGAGTTGGCGCCTTACCTTGAGGGCCAGGGGGTCCGGGTTCCCCCGAAGGGCCCGGAAGGCCGTCGTTGCCTGAGGGCCCCGGAGGACCCTGCTGAACTTGGGACGCCAGAAGGCCGGCCGGTGTCTTTTGCAGGGCGCTATAACTGGATAATTTTTCTGGCAGACAAAATCATTACATTCTTATTGAGGATACGTTTGGTCACAGGACAAAATACACACAGGATGAAAAGGAGGCCAATTTTTTCATTCTGTGGAGTGGGGCATGTTTGGTTTTTTTTCGCCCCAAATCCTCCCTGTACAATTTTATTGAAATTAATTTGTCAATCAAACATTTCACGATTCCCAAATTTATAAATGTAACTTGTGTCCCGTAAACTGATAACCACACCATCTTTTTTAACAGAATTTTACATGTGATCGAGACACATTTCGTAGAGTTTTGTCCGATTGTACCACAGCTGCTCTGTAAATGTGGATGCCGCACATTGTACCGACCTGTAGATCTTCAGGTCTGTACAATCCAATTGCCCTGGCTACGTCTGTTTGCGTCTAACGTAGCTTAGTTTCACAAATGAAGACAAGATAACACGTTTTAGGAAGGATGTTTATTAAGTAATTTATAAAACATTACAAATAGCACCTGCACAATGTACAGTAGTGTCATTTACTTTCGGTCCGCTGCGTTTACATTTACATTTACATTTAAAGAGAAACAGAGTGAAAGAGAAACTGAATGAAAGAGTGAAACAACAATATATCACTGATGGTACAGTAAGATTTGAATAGAACACGCTTCAAGCACTCATAATTGCTAAGTTAATAGAACAAATTCCAAGTTCCAAGTGCATTTAGTATAAGAGATCATAATAGAAACTATCAAAATGAAGACAGAGTATTGCAGTACTGGCTGAATCGATTAAGGAGGGAGGTAAACATATACACTTGTCTTAAATCTAATCTAGTTTACCAGTACACTTTCACATACTGTATGTGTGTGATATTATCTGTCACTAATGGGACTTTGTCCTGCATTTTATATTTTATACCCTGAATGTTCCGTCTCTGGTTTCCAGCCACATGAGTGTAACATCCATTATGCAATACCTAGGGTTAACGCTAACATTACTTAT
>PIJE02000635.1:57500-59786 GCA_002895965.2 Coryphaenoides rupestris | reverse complement strand
AGCGATATGGTTGTGTGCTTAGACGGCGCTGGAGAAGGGAGGGAAACACCCAAAAGCCTTTGCCACTCTTTCTCTCTCTTCTCTCTCTCTCTCTCTCTTCTCTCTCTCCCTCTGTCTTTTTTCTGTCTCTCTCTCTCTTCTCTCTGTCTCTCTCTCTCTCTCTCTCTCTCTCTCTCTCTTCTCTCTCTCCCTCTCTCTCTCTCTCTCCCTCCTCCCTCTCTCTCTGTCTCTGTCTCTCTCCCCCTCTCTCTGTCTCTGTCTCTCTCCCTCTCTCTCTCTCTCTGTCTCTCTCTCTCTCCGTCTCTCTCTCTCTCCCTTCTCCCCCCTCTCTCCTCTCTCTCCTCTTTCCTCTCTGTCTCTCCTCTCTCTATCTCTCCCTCTCTGTCTCTTGCCTCTCTCTCTCTCTCTCTCCGCGGTGTACAGTAGATGCAGTTGGCAGGTCGCTAGGCAGCTAGCCAGCCCCCCCCCCCTCCTCATACAAATGAGCAGTGAAGCTGAAATCTCATGACATTGCAAAAGGTGAAGTACAATGCGAGGAAAGGAGGCATCATTTAAAAAGCGCACAGAAGCCGCTGATGAGAAACCTTGCGGCAAGGCTGTTCATCTGCATAAACATGTCGGCGTTATTAAAAAAACGTTTCTCCGGCAGAGAAAAGGACAACAACAAGTGTGAACGTTACCGCTGTAGAAATGGATGAGGTGTTGATCGTACGGTGATGAGTGAGGAGCCGAGGCCTGCGTTTTTGCCGTCTTGTTATCCCCCCTGCTCTGTATTTTGTCAATAACCTCGTTCGTACAATCACCTCCTTTCACCTTTTTTTCTTCCCAGGGCGCGACAGGCAGACCGGGGGAGCGAGGTTCAAAAGGAGAACGGGTGAGCGGTTGTTGTTTTTTTTTGACGGCGCGAGGAACCATTGTTGTTGCGTAAAAAATATCACGCACAAAAAGCTCATGAATGAATGCTAATGGAAGTTTTTTTCTCCTCGCCGCCGAATTTGACTAATCCCCACCACTGCGCATAAGCACACGAGAGAAGCCTTTGCAGCTCGACGCAGTTGTTCTATTGTGTCGGAAAGTCACATTTAAAGAGCTCTGTCACACTCAGACACTAATCTATTGCAAAATGGCAGTAATAGGGGATGAGAAGTAAACCCCCTAGATATACAATTTTCCACAGATCCTCTGGAGACGTGACACAAAGAGGACAGGAAAACAAAGTGAGGGCGAATTGCGAGTTCAACGCAATGCTACGAGTCATGGAAAGTTCTGGAAAGAGTCGTATTGCTTGGCTGCCGAATCCAACCCTTGCGTTTGGCAGATTCTTCTATCCAAAGCGACTCACAAAGAGTACATTTGTTGAAGGAGACAGCAATATATCACTGTGGTACATAAAGATAAGAATAGAGCAGGTTTCAAGCATTCATGATTGCAAGGCTAATGGAACGAGTTTCATAATTGCTACACGCTAATAGCCTCTACCAGCAGTACGCTCCCAGTGAGTGTGACCGACTGGCATGCTGGGAGAGGAGGAGGGGTGTGGGGGTGGTGTAGAGCGATAGCGATGCCAAACTGCCCACAAACTCACGTCGTTAAGGGGCTCTCTTGTGCGCCACTTCTAATCCAGTACAACTTCCAGTGCTCAACTGCTTCGGGTGTTTAAATAAAAAAAAATAGACGTATAAATAAATAAATAAATAAATACAAAAACAGTGCGAGTGATTCTTACCGGTGCACCGGGCGCTCCCGGGGGTCCCAGAATGGCTCCGCCGCTCTGTGAAAAAAAAGATATTTCGCTTTTATTTTATTTTTCATGTTATTACAGTAATGCACGGCGAGTGCTGTTCAACTACTACAACTACAATTCATTTTTAGTCCTTAAGCTGCTCACCAAATTTTTTTATAAATATATCGCACACAAAAAACACACAATTTTTCTGTGGCTATCGGTGACGCGGCCTTGTGTGGTGGCGTGTACTGGTACATATGCGCCACCCTGGCCTTCAAACGCCCCCCCCTACACAACACCGAGTGGTCAGGCTGCGACGAGGTGTTTACCTGGAGCTTGTAGAGGCTGCTCATTCCGTTTCCCTCCACAATGGGGACACCCTGCGACACAAAGAGATCTGCTGTGAGCCACAATGATGCACACACACGCACACACACACGCACACACACGCGCACACACACGCGCACACACGCGCACGCACACGCACACACACACACACACACACATACTCACACTGTGTTGTTGGTGTGGCTGCTCTTAATGCAACTTAATGGAAAAGG
>PIJE02000635.1:25000-50000 GCA_002895965.2 Coryphaenoides rupestris | reverse complement strand
CCCACCCCCCCGCTCACCCCCCCCCATCCCCTCAATACCACCATCACATTCACCATCCTTGCAGTGGGCACGTTTAATGTAACTGCGAGTGCCGCGTGAGCCACATAAAAACGGCACAACCACATGACCGCCGCCGCCGCCCGTTCCACACCTTGCGTTTAAGTAGGAATCGCTCCCGCTCGCTCGCTGCAAACTATGTCTGCAACAGTACTTTAAATTGTATTTGCATGATTAGAATAAATGGATGTTCTGAGGGCTGCAGCCACCGGGCTGGGAAAGTAAGTAATGGACTCCAGTGCGAGAGTCTTCTCTTCTCCGTTGCTACTTATACCGAAATCTCCTGTAGATTTTTATGCCGCAAAGTGCTCAATAAACATATGCAGGACGGCAGATAACATCAGAAAAGCGGGGAGCTGTTTTTTGTCACAGCCGTTAGGGAATATATTACATGAGATGAGATGAGATGAGAGGGGAACATTTGGTGCTTGTCTGGAACACACAACTACCTCATCTCCGTCTGCGGCCTCAAAACTCAAGCCTCAAAATACAATAGTGTGTTGAGTGAGGGGGGATCCCGTGTAGCTGCTGGTGGATTCTGGCCATTCCACTGTCATTTGTACACACTGTCTGCCAGCTGAGATGGCAGACAGTGTGTACATTTACTCTGGAACGCGACGACGCGTGAAACTCGAAGTGAGCCTCTTCTTGAATGTTTGTTTGATGGGGAAATAATTGGAAGTTGTACACACGCAAGCGTTGAGAAACATCTGACAAGGACAATGAGGGTAGGACGTCGGCAGCGTAACTTGAGGGAGAGAGAGCGTAATGTGATGGATTTGAAAGTGAAATGTAATATGATGGCGAGGCCGAAACACAGAAGGGGTCGTGATCCAATAATTCGGGATTTGATGGTTGATAGTTGGATTACCATTTGGCTTCGGCTTAGTTTCAAATTGGATCAGGTCCAGTTCTGCCGCTTAGGAACAATTTCTTTTTGGTTTTGCGAAGGAACCAAAAGAGGAGGTTATGGTTATCCTATTGTGATGTATAACGGAGGGGTTTTTTCAGACATGGTTTGTTGAACAGTGCATAATACTGTATGAGTATGAATAAGGTATATTACATGTTGTTTTGAGGGAAAGTATGACAAAATGTATGATGTTGAATAAATAAATTCACTGAGGCAATGCTTTCTCTACCTATCTTTTCCATCTGTCTTTTGGGCTCATTTAGGCTCAATAGGTAGTGGAGTACATTTTCTCTGAGAGTCAAAATGTATAAGAAAAGAAAACCTCAGGAACTGCAGAAAAGAATGATTTGTTCATGCTCCATTTTCCGGCTGAATTGACATTTCTGGCCCCTTTTCAAACTAGCTGGCTTTAAGTGTGAACTTTACCCCTCCGACCGAGAGCCCACACTTGTTATGCGGCTTAAAGGATAACTGGAACCCATCATTTTGGGTCTGACTGACTAATGTGGACGAGCACTTTTTAAATTGGCCCAGAATTGAGCGAGAACGCAGCCCCCAAACGTCTGCATCGTAACCCTTTCGGGCAATTCTGTCTGTCAATGCAAATGCTTGTTTTGCCACTGACAGGCGCAGATTGTTATAAGTTTGACAACATTATGGAAGGGATCCCCGCAGAGAAATAAAACTTTTTTCTTTACCTTTCGCTTGATCCAGTCTGTTTGTTATTGTGTCAAACCAAGTATCGCTCCTCCGGGGGAGAAGTCTCGCTCTGAAATCCAGCAAGAGTTGAGTTGTTGCAGGAAGCGAATGGTGGAAACGCGACGTGAGGGTTGGAGGGAGGAGCGCCAGCGAGGGTTTGTTGCGGTGGACCGCCGAAAGCGTAATTTCTTGTGTCGTCTAAAAGATTTTCAAAGTCATGGCTGAATATTTCGCCGATTTGTGAACAATGTGAGATTTCGCGGGGGAGCAAGACTTGAATGGACACAATAACAAGCAGACCAGATCGAGCGAAAGGTAAAGAAAAATAGTTGTATTCCTCTGTCGGGATCCTTTCCATAATGTTGTCAAACGCGTGTCAAAAACAAGCACTTTTAGAGGACGTACGTACATTGACGAGTGGAATTGCCCCAAAGGGTTACAAAGCAGACGTTTTTGCGGCCGCATTCTCGCTCAATACTGGATTCACTTTTTTGGACAGCAAAATTGATGTCCGCCTTCGCCAGTTGACGGGAAAATTAGATCCTGAAGTTATGCCGCTAATTGTATCAATCGATATATAACTTACCTTCCATTATGTTTGAGTATTTACTGCTACCGAATTTATAACCACGCCAAGAAGCATACAGATTGCAGACAGTGTTGACTGCACATTTCCAGGAAAACGGCCTGTTTACAATCGTGATGTGACGCTAGTAGAAGGTAACGTCATTTGTAGTACTTGTGTCGTACTAATGCTGTCTTGAGGAAAGAGATAAAAGGAAAATAAATCAACCTTACATGAATCAAGGTGTCTGGAGGCCATGATAGCATCGGCCAGCGATCGCTTACCACGATAATGCAGCGTATCCATGACTACTTTGTGTGTATTTGTTGGGGTGTATCGTGTTGAGATTATTATTTTATTCATTATTTAACTTTGAAATGCATTTTTTCAGTAGTCTGTAGTTTTCCGAAGACAGTTCACGACCAAATACTGCCTTTATTTTTCCTAGCAGACATACTAAATCTAGTAATTCTAGTAACGCGGCATCTAAATATCTTTAACAAGCCACGTTCATTGTTTTCGAAGGAATAGAAATTCAATTTTCTTTTAAATTGGTATCCCCACACGCACAGCAGGCTACAGTTCAGAAATAATCTCTTTGACAATCACGCGATACCAGTTTCTATTTTATAATTAGCAGACAATATGCTGAGCCTGCACCACTGACCGGGCGTCTCATGGGTAAAATGATCATCGTCGTGTTCGTCGTTACACTCACCTCGTCGCCTTTGTACCCCACGGGGCCCGGGAACCCCCTCTCCCCTTTGAGCCCCTGATGCACAGCGACACCCATCACAGGAACGAGAGAAAAACAACAGAACAACAACGTGATGTCAACATTTCCGCCATGTCCGTGATAGGAAACGTTGTCGGTGCAAAGCGCCGGTCGTTATGGTGTCAACAAACTCCCCCTAATCCCCCGTTCACCTCTTTTGTGAGTAAATGACTTGCAGTTCCCCTGGCCTATTTCGCTGTGGCACAATGTGTTGCCATGGCAACGCACCCCCCCCCCCGCGCAGCCCGCACACGTGCAGTAAGCTTCCTACAGAGGAGCGACTACTCACCGGATTTTCAAGGACATAAATCTCACACACATCTTCTAAGAGGGACGGGTGACTGAGCGACTGAGTGACGTTATGCACTAAAAACAGCGGGCCCCGCTATGAGTCGTTACATTTTAAATGTCCACCTACTTTTGGTCCCTCCTTTCCTGGGTTCCCCATGGCACCCCGCACTCCTTGATCACCCTGATTTGGACAGGTATAGAACACACACACACACACACACACACACACACACACACACACACACACACAGACACACACAAAAAGTCACACACGTCATTGAGTTTCCAGTGATTGCGTCGGTGTGTAATCAGGGTCCAAAATTAGCAGCTGCCACGAGCAGCCAGTGGCAGGTAGATTTAAACATCTGGCAGGGTTACATATGAAAACCAATGCTTGGCTGGTGCAGTTTTTCACGCAGGCAGGCACAAAGGCACATAAAAAAAAGAAAGAAAATGTTGGAGCCTGTGTGCGATCGTGTCGGTGTCTGCCTTCTGCCTGCCCCCCCAGGCGAGTGGGATTGGTGGATTCGGTGAGCGAGCGCTTGCCTTTTCGCCCTCCATACCCTGCACTCCAGCCGCTCCTAGGGAGCCCTTGTCGCCCTTCTGCCCTGGCAGGCCTGGGACTCTGGTCTGGCACACACTGCAGGCGTTCTACCGGAGACGGGCACAGACAGACAGAGAGATGGGAAAAATGACAGCGGTGAGACATGCGATTTCCTCAGATGCCGGGGAGTTTGCTGCACTGCGTTTGCGCCCTTTAGCAAACCCCCGGCTCTCCTGAGACGACCCCGAGGAGGCGCCCCGTGTTGATTAGCTGTCTGCAGGGCGGAAATATAGACACGTCTCACCGAGAACACAACACCTCGCATCCAGAACGGCAGCGAGGGAACTTTGTCAAACTCAAGCGACTGTGACATTTGTGGTGAATAAATCACGACACCGTCCATCTGATCCCGACAGTGCTTTGATTAATCACTCGATGCAACATCTTAATATATACAGTATATATATATATATACATACTGCATATCACCATGTACTGTTTCCAGTTACATTCTGTATAATACATGTTTTTAGCTGAAAGCTGTGAAGAAAATTGTAGTAAAAGTGAGTCAAAGTGCACACGTTAAGTGCGGTCAACGGACACAATCAAGCGAAAAGGTGAATTCATAATAGTCTTTTGTGCAGAAATCACATGACCAGTGGTGCCTGTGGTGTGAAGTTCCGAGAGTGTAACATGGTGCCATGGTGTCATTTCATTTCATTCATATCCGCACCAAGATGGGATTGAGGCGACTTTAATTAAGTTTAACACATAATTAGGGATAGGCATAATTAGATTGATTTCAAATTCCACTGAAATCTACTAACTAGATAATTTAATCAGAATATTGAACGGGGGGGAATGAATGGTTCAAGTGACAAGTTTGCACGTCAACAGGTTTTGTAAAATAGGCTTTGGTATTTATTATCATGTTTCTATTTAGCCAATTCAACATTAAGGACACATTTAGGAAACACAGGATTGAGCCTTAAATCCTGAGGTATACAATTTAAATCGAAAGGATTATTTCGACACGTGGATGTAGAACACCGCATTTCAGAGGCCAGTATGCAGATTAGATTGATGAATATGCATTTTTTTGTGCTGCCTATCACCGCAGACAATCTGTGGTGTTATGGTGAATCATTTAAAGAAGTCATTTAAATGACTGGGGATGCTTTAGAAATCTTTTATGGTCACCTCAATAACCTGTTGCGTTTGCAGGGCAGTTCAAACCCCGGCAAGCGATGGAGAGCATTTGGAAACAAAACGTCTGCTAATGATAATGAGCTCATTATGCCGATTGGATTCAGAGCAGAGCATGAAACAGAAAGGTTAAGGTATTATTATAAGGTTGAGGTTCAATAGCATGCATACTAACACACGCCGGGTACTTCTACTTGTGTACGCTCGCCAAACAAACAGACAAACAAACAGACGAGGTGGAATAGATCCGAGCAGAACAGAACACATTCGTTCACACACCAGAAATCAGAATAAGTCCGATTTCTGTCCGTGAGAATGGTAGAAAATGCGACAGCAAAATAAAATGATGCCATGATATATAATATTTGACAAGTTGTTTGTGACCCAGACTTGTGACGGCGGATCTGGAGGACATTTCACAGACTTGCACCTCCGGGGGTCTGACTGGATGTCTTCCGATTGCGCTCGAATGTTTCATTAGAAAAAGCTTACTTTCACATTGCGTTGATGATGTGAGATGCCCCCCCCCACACACACACACACAAACAAACACACACAAACAATTTCATCCATCTGCGATTTGTTGATAAGAATGCGTTCGCCAACATGCAAATTACCGCAATTATGTCGTGCAACATGTCTGCGATGTACGCACCCCTCTTGTCAGACGGACGTGTAAGCGGACAACTTTGATATATCCTGTATATATATATATATATATAAATAAATACTAATAAAAAACAGTTCTTCAAAACCTCCTGATGGAGGCACTCAAGGGCTTTTGGTTTATCGCTGCACTAACGGAAGATATGAGATCACTTGGGTCGAGCTGCTTCACAAAAAAACCCCAAAACGATTGTTCCACTGGTCTCGTACTAAAACTGGACACCTCCTCTACGGGCTGTTGTTGCTTCAGCACTCCTATTTGTCTTAATATGACGACAATTATTATATTACCTTCAGCAGAGCTCCCATATCTCCGACAATTGGTAAGGCAGTCTGTCAGAAGAAGAAAAGAGAGAAAAATACAATAAATACACATGCAGGAATTAGTTTAGGACGAATGATCGTGCCTTCACCGCATATAACATAATATTCTGAGCCCCAAGATCATGACATGCACTGGATAGTTTTTAATGAACATCTATTCAAAGGATATCATGTTACAGACAGGTACTGAAAGGTCAGCTTTCCATTCAGAATGAATGTCATTAACGTCACTATCGCCAGCATGAACAAAACTCCATCTCAATAACTTTGAACAATGTGCGTTTAGAAACGTGTACATGAGTGCGTCACTGTTGCACTAACAAGCAGAGAGCGCAAGGGGATGAAAATTAATATTCAAAAGGTTTTCATGCAATTCCACATTCTGGCTCCGACTTTACAACTTGCACGTCAAAAAGGACAAGGTGTTATTGATTGTGTGCGTGTGTGTGTAAGTGTGTGTGTTTTGTACTTTGCACTTGGAATTGATCTGTATGTCATAAATAGAATAAAACATGGTTTTCTCTAAAAACAGTGATTTGCTGGTTTCCAGGGAACATTGCCTCTTAAATATTCCTGCCTGTTACTCTCTGCTTCAACACCGCAGGTTTACCTGTGACTTCAGGGTTACCTGTGCACGCTGGCGATGCGGTGATGAGCTTGTATACGAACCAGGGGCCAACTTACCGGGACACCGGGCGGTCCGGGTGAGCCTGGGGTCCCTGATCTACCTGGGGGGCCCTTCAAAAAGAAGAAGAAGAAGAAGAAGAAGAAGAACCAAATGACACTGCTGTTAAGGAGGCCCTGGGCTTGAGTGACAAGGCGCAGATGCGCCACGCCAGCCATGACACCCTCTGTTCTCGGCCCCTGTCACACACGTCCCCCCTCCCCCCCCCGCTAACACACACCAGCGGGAGGGTGGAGGGTAGCGGGGAGGTCCGGGGTTGGCACCTCACACTAGCACTGGCACCTGTGCTTTCATCCGTACATGACAGTCCCTCTGTCACGATGAGTGAGGAAGAGTGAGGGATTAAGGGGTGTGTGTGTGTGTGAGTGTGTGTGTGTGTGTGTGTGTGTGTGTGTGTGTGTGTGTGTGTGTGTGTGTGGTGTGGGGGGGGGTTAGGGGAAGGAGGAGGTGAGGAGTGGAAACAGCTCAGACTGCTCACCTCTCTTCCTGGAGAGAGAGTTGACAGAGGGAGAGAGTGAGGAAGTGAGGAGTGGGTGTGAGTGAGGGAGGGAGTGAGTGAGTGAGTGAGGGAGGGAGGGAGGGAGGGAGGGAGGGAGGGAGAACAGCGCAGACTGCTCACCTCTCTTCCTGTGGAGCCACTGACTCCAGGTAATCCCGGGATTCCTCGAGGGCCCTGAAATACAATCACAGTCACGATGAGGATGCTCTCATCGATCCCATTGATTGGTTCTCCACAATACTCAATGACCGCCACATGGACCAATCGCGGCCCAAGGTGAAGCGACACGTAAAGATCAGATAAGGCAGGCGTCACCGTCTCGTTAACCTCTACAGTCTAGATTGACAAAGACATTGCGTATCTATTTTTCATGTGTCCTGGATCCAACATGGAATTGCAGGTTGCTTTCAGAAACGTGTTTTTTTTTCTCCTTCATCTTTGTCCGCTCACATACCTCAATTCCTGGATTTCCTGGAGGTCCCATGGGCCCCTGAGAACACATTACAGATTCTGTTAACACCACCGGGGCCCCCCAGCGCCGAGGAGCCAATAAAAGAATTGTGTTAGACACCTCTTGCTCTATTGATTCCCTGTTACCGACAAGGGCTGAATTTCACAAACCAAAGATAACTCAACCGCGCTCGTATCTGGAGACCGCAGAAGCCGCGAGAACGTGTGTGGGCCGAAGAGCGCGGGGTATTCACTCGTGCTCGTCGTCACTTTTGTCGTCAAACAGTTTGTAAAAACCCAAAGCACACACAGTGCCAATTTCAGCTTCGTATTGCAGCGCGCCCCCCCCCCCCCCCCCAAAAAAAAAATCGTATAGAATTGTAATGTTTCAAAGACCAAAGCAAAATTTTCTGCAGGTTTTCGTACATAGCACTCGAGTGTACTTTGGGTAAGTGGGAATTCACGGCTGTGTTCTTTGGGCTTAAGACAGCTAAAACTGGTGGTAGAAGTCGTAGGAAGATATCACTGTTGTTGTTGTGTGTTGTGCGCTGAACCGATGGCGTACTCACCGAGGGGCCGTGGATGCTCTCTCCGGTGTCGCCCTTATCACCCAAGTCTCCCGGCAGGCCCGGGACCCCTCTCTCCCCCTTGGTCAGGAGGGAACACAACAAAAAAGTCACACAACGCTCCGGGGAGAGGTGGGCGGGTGCGGCGGGGTGTAATGATGATCTCAATGACGCTAGTGGGAGCCCGGGGCAGGAGCTAGATTACTGCATTATCATTAAGTATTTAATACAGAGCCGGAACATATATATATATATATCTTTTTGGTTTTTGAATAGCTTCCAGATAACTTCAACAACGTAGGCACATTCTGGGTCAGTGCAATGCTTGAGATTCATTCCTCTCAGTTTTCTCTTGTTCGCGTGCCTTGTCGTCATACTTGTGGGCGCAACATTTCGGATTTTTTTGAAGGCTTATCTCTATTTTCGTGAAAACCAGACTTATTTTCATTTGAATGAAACCCCTTTCATTTCAGACTTTTACGTCTGAAGTGGTGGCCGTGAGCCAGGCCACAAAAAGGAAAGTGTCTGTCATGTTTCTGTTGTTGTGCGTGGAGCCGGCTAATTTATTGATTTGATGATTTGAATGCATCGTTGACATTCTTCACAAAGAACAAATCCTACCTTGGGACCGCGAGAGCCTCTGGATGAACCATCACCCTGCGCAAAAAGTGTGGAGAAATAAAGCATTTTACCAGACGAATAGATAGACTGGTAGACAGCATTCAAGCAACTTGTGAATTAATATTATTATTAATGTCTGTCTGTCTAGCTGTCTATCACCCCAAATTTGACCCCCGCTCTGCACACTTTGACTTGGCTTCTACGTGGAGAGCACAACAAAACGATGGCGCCAATAGGCCATGCATACGGAATAAAAGATACTGTAAGCAGTATTTACAACGCACTTCAGATAGACCAATTGATTTCCTCGGTCAGCAGGTATTAGCGTTGCACGTCCTGGATTGCACAATGTAAATGAGCCGCTCGGAAGTTTTAACATTCAAACCAGCGCAGCAGTTTAGAAGTTTTCACTGACAAAAAGAATTTGGCAAAAAGTCACCGAAACACGGGCCGTTACTGTTGTTATGCGATAGGCTCGAGCCACGCTCGGGAAAGCTACGGAGAGGGGAATCCAGGCGAGTATTATGACTGTTGTGTTCCTCCTTCGGGGTAATTACCAATGCCGGTGCGAGGGAGAGCGATAGAGGCACCGTGTCTGTAAAGCCCCCCCCCACCCCCGGAAAAACCCGACTCCCAAGCCTGAACAACACGGTGAAGAGAGATGAAGAGGGAAAGTGACAGTGTTCATTTCAAGGTGTGTCGATGATGCGGCACCAGGCAGAGTCATTAAACACACCCGGAGACAGAGAGACACAGGGAGAGACAGAGAGAGAGAGAGAGAGAGAGAGAGAGACTCCTAGAGAGGGGCTCCTAGCTGCTTAGAGTCGTGAGTTCCTCTCTCCTCTCCCCTCCCCTCCTCTCCTCTCCTCTCCCCTCATCCGCTCTCCTCTCCTCTCCTCTCGCCTCCTCTCCTCTCCTCTCCCCTCCTCTCCTCTCCTCTCCCCTCCTCTCCTCTCCTCTCTTTTCCTCTCCGCTCCTCTCCTCTCCTCTCCTCTCCCCTCATCTCCTCTCGCCTCCTCTCGCCTCCTCTCCTCTCCTCTCACCTCCTCTCCCTTCATCCGCTCTCCTCTCGCCTCCTCTCCCATCATCCGCTCTCCTCTCCTCTCGCCTCCTCTCCTCTCCTCTCCTCTCCCCTCCTCTCCTCTCCCCTCCTCTCCTCTCCTCCCTCGCTTGTGTGAATATGAAAGACATGGGCGCGCTGCGGAAATCTCTTATCTATTCACTCGCACTTTGATCCGGCTCTCCTCTGATGCACCCGGCGTACGGAGGAAAGTAGAGGAGTGGAGTTTTGCCCGGGAACTCTCTCTCTTTCTTTTTAGATTTATGGGTGAAATAGCATTCTACTGCTCCTCTGCTTCTCTGTCTGTCAACCTCCTGTCAGCCGAGCACGCCTTGGCCTGCTTCGAACAGCTCACTGGATACGGACACTTGTTTCTCTCTCTCTCTCTCTCTCTCATTCTGTCTCACACACACTCTCTCGCTCTCTCTCTCCATCTCTCTCTCCCACTCTCTTGCTATCTTTCTGTCTCTCTGTCTCTCTCTCTCTCTTGTACTCGCACAATTTTTCGCTCCCTTTCTCTCTTGCTCTCTCCTTCTTGTGGCTCTCTCACACAAACACACACACACACACACATTCTCACACGTACACACACACACACACACACGCGCGCGTACACACGCTCTCACACACACACACACACACACACACACACACACACACACACACACACACACACACACACACACACACGCACACACACACACACACACGTACACACACATACACACACACGTAGACACACTCACACACACACACACACACACACACACACACACACGTACACACACACACACATACACGTACACACACACACACACACACACACACACACACACACACACACACACATACGTACACACTCACACACACACACAATTGAGCGGGAAACAGCTCCGCCCACCCCCCCCGTCTCCACACGGCTCTGGAGTTCCCCGCCGCTAGAGAACACATTATAAGGGTTTTAGCTTAAATACTTCTGGCTGAATGCAATCTCTCACCCCCCTGCCGTCCCCCTCCCTCCCCCTTGTGCCAGCGACAAAGTCAGCTGCTGTTTGTTTAAACACACACGCGCACACACACACACACACAGACACACACGCACACACACAGACACACACTCTCTTAGTGGTGGGAGATTGCGGGGACAAAGTGGTGTCAATCCACACAACACAACACACACACACACACACACACACACACACACACACACACACACACACACACACACACACACACACACACGGCGGCCTTGGCTCCGGCCTCTGTGTAATGAACACTTGTTCATGTAAAGCCATGTTCATGGAAACACAGAGAGGGAGGGCGGGGTGGGGGTCTGGGGGCGGGCGGGGGGGGGGGGAGGCAGTAGTCAACAAAAGCCAAAGCTTACAGTATAATGGGGGGGGGAGTGAGTGAGTGAATAGCCCATTACTACGCAGGCTTAGGTCATCCCATCGCTGCATTACTGGTTGCCGTCACATCTCCATAATGGCCCTGGAACTGGCAGCAGTGGGCAGCTGAAGGGGGACTGCTCTCACTTTCCACCATTTCCCCCCCCCCCCCCCCCCCCGCTTCTCTCATCCAGCTGTTTCTACACAATCTCCTGTCTGTGTCTGCTGGGCGTGTGTGGGTGTGTACGAGTGACTGACTGAATGAGTGATTGAGTGAGTGAGTGAGTGAGTGAGTGAGTAAGTGAGCTTGAGGTTGTGTGCATGTGTGTGTGTATGTTTGTGGCAGAATATATGTGTGTGTGTGTGTGTGTGTGTGTGTATGTGTGTGTGTGTATGCCTCTGTCTATGTGTGTGTGCGCCTATGTGTGTGTGTGTGTGTGTGTGCCTGTGTGTGCGTGCCACTGAGTGTGTGTGTGTGTGTGCGTGTGTATGCCTCTGAGTATGTGTGTGTATGTGAGTACTTCTGAGTGTGAGTGTGTGTGTGTGCGTGTGTGTGTGTGTGTGTGTGCACGCCGGCGGCCGTTTGGTGTGCCTCTCTCTCTTGTAGCGATCGCCGCTGTTCCTGTTCCCCCCTCCACAAGATGGAGGGGGGAGCAGGAAGTGGTGTTAACTGCCGCACCTGGGGGCCGCCGCTACACAGGAAGGCGGTGTTAAGCGCTGCTCCTGGGGGCCACCACTAAACAAGGTGGTGGAGAGGAGGGTGGTGGTGGTGGTGGTGGTGGTGTGCATCTGGGATAATTGTTCCAAACTCTGTCGCCGTTACTCACTGGGTTTCCGGCGCCGGGTTCGCCCTTTGGCCCGGGAAGTCCCCGGGGTCCCACCGCTCCTCCGCCGTCTCCCTACACAGCAGGCGGGGGGGAACACACACACACACGCACACACACACAGACACACACACACACACACACACACACACACACACACACACACACACACACACACACACACACACACACACACACACACACACACACACACGTTGCTGTGACCCAGGCGGCTCCGGCCTCCTCCACACACAGATGGCGTGGCAGATTGGTCATGCCACCGCAGCTAATTGCGCGTCTGTGCGCGTGCATGTGTGTGTGCGTGTGTCTCTGTGCGTGTGTGTGTGTGTGTGTGGGGGTGGTGAGGACGCTAAGGAGGCGGGGAAAAGGTGAGAAGGGAAGGAGGACACCAGGGACAGGTGGACTCGCTGTGCCGGGAATCGCTTCACACGTCCACGAGTGTGAACACCGGTCTTTCAACGGTTCATAGCTTTGGAGCTTATCTTAGCTTAGCTTTCGACCGTCATCAACACGATGTCTGCTTGTTGATCACGACGGGCTGAACCGCTCTGTCCGTGTAGAAACGCAGGCTGCTAGACCCGCCTCGATCCATTCAACTAAAATCTAAAATGAGCTCTATTGAGAAATAATAATATTATTTTTGATTTTGAAGACCTCAAGGAACTGTGTCAACCGGTGGTGATAATATGTCTCCTTTAATATTTTCAAAAGGGATGTTTGTAATAATGCACAGTAAGTGCATTAACAAGGTATAAAATACGATGGTAAAAAACAAAAGAAAAAAACAAATATGCTAATACCAATGTGTCCTAGTACATTAATACCTCTTCTCATGATTACGTCCAAACGTTGACAGTCTTCCATTGTAAAAAGGGGTGATCAGTATCTGTGTCTCTGTCTGTGTGAAGGGTGACTTGAGGGTGAGGATGAAGAGGAGGATAGGTGGGTGGGTGTTGGCATCACACGCATCACACACACACACACACACACACACACACAAACATACAGACATACACATGGATACACACACGCGCGCACACACTTTTGGCACAGTGTTGGGGAACACACCGCCCACCCTGAAGAGAAATGTGTGTACAAATGGTCTAAAGTGTTCTTTGGATGCGTCAAGGAAGCAGAGGCGTGATGATGACGTGATGAGCACCTGCGGCGATGTCGCTCATCTCATCTCCAAAAAAGTGAAAAGCCGACATTCGCGAAAAATTGCATTGACGGTGAAAAGAAAGAAAATGGATGACGTTAGTTAGTTAGTTTACCTTATCTCCTTTTAGGCCCACTCGCCCCAGCCCTCCACTCTGCCCTGGGGAGCCCTGTAAATAGAAGTGGGTGAGGAGGTGAGAGGGTGGGAGACACAGCCATCATCAAGACCTTCACGCCTTCCTCTCCTCTACTTCCTCCTCCTCCTCTTCCATCTCGCTGCATCGCTGGGCTGCGTTGTGTTCCAACATCATTTCCCTTCGCCCGGGATTTATGAAATGTGTCCCCCCCCCTCCCCCTTCCTTCCACCCAACCTCACCCCCACCCCCTCGCCCGCCCTGCGTTTGAATAAAGACAGATGCTCATTATGGAGGCAGGTGCAGGGAACAGATTGGGCCTCCGACACACCATTCCTGGAATACAGCGTTCAGACATGGCTCTTCCTCTATCTCTCTCTCTCTCTCTCTCTCTCTAATTAATTCTTAAATTTGATTACTGATCGTCTGGGAGAGAGCGAAAAAACGAGAAAAAAAACAGAAGAAGCGAAAAGAAAACAAAAACCCCGACAACAATACAAACAAACACAAATCAAATTCTGCCCTCTGCCTTTCGAATCCAAACTCCTCCGCTCCGCTCTGCTCTGCTTTGTCTGTGTAGCTCTGCAGTGACGCACACACACACACACACACACACACACACACACACACACACACACACTCGTTCCTGTGTAGCGCTTGTATCCATCTCTCTGTCTTCTGCCATGAGTGGACTCTGTAGCCAACAGCTTTTCTCACAGCTTTTCATAACCTGCGGACTCACATTCACCCATTCATGCCATCGACCCCACGCGTCGTCAGCCATGCAAGGGAACAGTACTTATTGTTGAGTCGTTTTGGACAAAAGCGTCGAGCCAAATTCCCTGAATGTAAATGTGAATGTGTCTCAAAAACGGGGGATCGAACTGACAACCTTGCTTAAATACTTCCTTGCAACTGCCAGTGATACATTCTTAATTTTCTTACCCGTCTGTCTATGTACAGTATCTGTTATATCTGTTAAACTATCTATGTATCTTTCCAGCGATACACGCATTCCACTTTATCTAGTAGGGGAGTGTGTGTGTGTGGTGTGTGCGTGTGCGTGTGTGTTGTGCGTGTGGTGTGTGGTGTGTGTGTGGTGTGGTGGGGGGGGGGGGGGGGAGGAGGTGTATGGCCAGCAGAGAGTGGAGCAGACACTTTTTGACATGCAGCTGATAAGGAGCAGAGCGCCCTCACTTGCTCTCCTTGCAGTCCTGGGAGTCCGATGGGGCCCTGCGGACCTGGCATCCCCTGACATGAGATAGAGAGATATACAGAGATACAGAGAGAGAGGGAGAGAGAGAGGGAGAGAGATACAGAGAGAGGGAGAGAGGGATACAGAGACAGAGACAGAGCGAGCAAGAGAGAGAGACATAGAGAGACAGAGAGACAGAGAGAGACAAAGAGAGAGAGAGACAGACAGAGACAGAGAGTTAGATAGACATAGACAGAGCACGAGAGGATGCAAAGAGGAGAATTCAATAGAAGACAGTGGCAGAGAGAGTATCAAGAGGAGAGAGATGAGAGAGAGCGAGAGAGAGACAGAGAGTTAGATAGCAAGACAGAGAGCCCCAGAGAGAGAGAGAGATAGACGAGAAGACGAGACAGAGAGTTAGATAGAAGACCTAGCACAGAGGAGCAGAGAGAGCAGAGAGGAGAGATGCAGGACAGAGAGTAGCAGAGAGGACAGAGGCACAGAGAGAGCAGAGAGAGAGAGCAAGAGAGAGACAGAGAGAGAGAGAGAGAGACCAGAGCAAAAAGGAAGTTTTAGATCGCCATATGACAAGAGGCGACAGACGAGAGCAGAGAGAAGTGAGAGCCGAGACAGAGGAGAGAGGAGAGAGAGAGAGAGAGAGAGACAGAGAGTTAGTATAGAACATAGATCAGAGGCACAGAGAGGCATGAGGAGACAGAGATGGAGAGAGAGGAGAGGAACAGGAGACAGAGAGTTAAGCATAGACATAGACAAGAGGCAGAGGGCACAGAGAGAGTCACAGAGAGAGCGGGAGTCAGAACCATTTGTATTTTAGTGGCGGTTGGGAATGATGAGCCCTGATAATTGCGCCGCAGCGTTCGTGTTCAGCGTTTGTCTGAGTGCTCGCGCTCCCACAGTTCTGCCGCAGTTCAACTGTCGCTACAGGGCAGCAATCGCAAACACATTATTGTGCATTAGTCGCAGTAGACCCGGCAAAAAAATGTCAATTCAGGACTCATCTTAGATCAGTTGTTTATACGGATTGTTTTTTTTTTCGCAGGGGGGGTTGGTTTTCGTTTTTTTTTCTACTACTCATTAATTTCCCTGTACCCATGAATAAATTGAATGTGAGAGCATTACCATGGAAACTGAGTCTAAGCCGAGCGGCGAGGCTAGCGAGGCGGTTCTGACGCGGGCGGGTGGTGGGAGAAGATGTGTCACGACCGGTACGCTAATTATATGTGCTGGTTAATAGCTGAATTTGCTGCAAGCAGCGGATCTCAGGTATTCCTCTTGGTGCTGCGGGAGTCGTCGACGTGCGCGTCTATGATTTTTACATGAGCTTAACTTCCCCTCACCTCACCAGAGCCTCCGTGTACGCGTGGAGAGAGAGAGAGAGAGAGAGAGAGAGAGAGAGAGAGAAGAGAGAGAGAGAGAGAGAGTCTGATAACAAGAGGCCGGTTTGCATGTCGTTCAGCCTGTCTCGCCCGCGCCGAGAGTTTACAAGGTCTCTCCGTATGATAATGTCAAATTCTGAATATGCTGAATCCATATTTCACGGGTCATGTTGGTCATGTGGAAAGATTTCTGTTGGATTTGACGACGGAAAAGACGGTTACGCTGAAACCCACGGCAACGGCGGGGGAATTTGATGGATGGATTTATTATTTTTAGACTTTAATACATTGTGCTTCTGGGGATATATACTGTATATATCTATATATATAGATATACTGTATATACTGTATACAGACATAAATCCTTCTTGGATATTTTGTATGGGCATGGGGGATTTCTGCAGCCTTTACACGCGTGGCAATCTGGATCTCTGAGGTATTGCCTGGCCCTGCATTTACATTCACCACAGCATGCTGGTTGACCCCCGGGGGGCAGCGCGGACATGAGGAAGATATAAAAGAACTCACCTCGCGTCCTTCATCCCCCTTCAGCCCTGTCAGACCATAGGTGCCCTGTAAACAAACAGGGACGCACAGGGGCCAGAGGTGAGAGAGAGCGAGAGAGAGAGAGAGAGAGAGAGAGAGAGAGAGAGAGAGAGAGAGAGGAGAGAGAGAGAGAGGAGAGGAGAGAGAGAGAGTAATGTCTTAGTTCAAGAGGCCGGTGCTATGTCATAGTTCTAGAGGCCGGTGTAATGTCTTAGTTCAAGAGGCCAGTGTTATGTCTTAGTTCTAGAGACTGGTGTTATGTCTTAGTTCTAGAGACTGGTGTTATGTCTTAGTTCTAGAGGCCGGTGTAATGTCTTAGGGTGCTTTCACACATACAGCATTTAGTGCGCACTAAACGAGTTTGGTCCCTTGATTCGGTACATTTGCGTTGGTGTGAATGCAACCACCGCACTTTGGTGCGCACCAAATCAGCCGTCCGAGACCTCCCTGAAGAGGTGGTCTCGATCCGCTCCAACTCCCTAAATTTGGTGCGCTTCCTCTGGTGAAAGCAACCGAAAAAAATGGGTCCACAACGATCTAGTTTTGATGCATTGTGGGTGTTGTTAATCATTAATTGACTCTCCATTTCAGTAAAATATCATAGGCTACCTAATTGACAATGCGATTGACAATGCGATCATTAATAGCCGACTGTTAAATTCATTAGACTTGATTCTCCCCATTGATCATTCCCAAAACATTGTCATAATAGCCTACTTCTTGTTTGGATAGTCTGTGTAACTGAATAACCTAATGTCAATACAGTGTAATCCGCTTATAGTGATCACGTTTGTCCGGGTCAAATTGATCACTATAAGCGGTTGATTACTATAACCGAGATTTTCTAATTTTCTTTATTTTTTATGCTGATTACCATCCAATTGACATTTGTATATATAATACATTAATACATGTATAAAGTAATGAAACGGACAGCTTTGCTATTTACTGGATTTTATTACAGCAAGTTAACTGAAAAATACTGTACAGTACGTACATTAACGTTACAGTACAGCTGTTTGAAACGCGATTCAAATAGCAAATTAAATGACAGCATTGCACTGTGTCGCTATAAATCAAATACACTACAGTAGGATACTGTAAGCTTCGACGAGTCTCCGTGTTTCGTTCAGAGAAAGTTTCTTTTACCCGACATGGTGCGCGAGGTGCGCGCGATGTGCTCGCGATGTGCATGCGGCACGTCTTCGCGCGAGCCGCTCTAAATTACCGTAATTTATTAATTTCTCCCACATATGTTCTGTATAAAAGGACCCAAAATGATCACTATAAGCGGACTGCTTGATCGCTATAAGCGAATTATTTAAACAGTGTTTGTATAGGAACGATTCTGTCCCAGGCTTTTTGATCCATATAAGCGGTTGATCACTATATCCGTGATCACTATAAGCGGATTACACTGTAATGCAATCTGGACAACTGTGATGAGCCATGCTGTGATGAGCATAATTGTATGACGTGCAATTTCATAACTAGCCTATGTATTGCCAATGTGATGCGGGGATTTCACCTCGCCCTCTCTGTTCACGTTAAAGCTTCAACGTTAAAGCTTCGTTTGGTCTATTTTGGTTCGTTTAGAAACATGCATATGTGAAACCGAACCGTACCAACGTCTGTTTGCTACATTGTAACATTTTTTTGCCTGGTGCGGACCAAAGCAATCCAACTATAGGTGTGAAAGCACCCTTAGTTCTCGAGGCCGGTGTTACCTTGATTCCTTGAGGTCCCATAGGACCCTTTTCACCCTGCGAACATAAAAAAAACATGAAGCAAATAAACCATCTTACATACGCTATGATGTTCACATCAATACTATCCAATCTTTGTTTTCAAGAGTTCCTTTCCAAAGAATCCAGCATTTCTACTCAGCTGTACAAGTGTCTGTGAATTTCCTCAAGAACAACCTCCAGTAAACAGTGAACACGATCATTGTTCATAATAATATAGATTCATGTGATTGGGTGTAATACCCACCCGTGCGAAGGATAGATCGCGACTCCCGCAAGGACACCCCCAAGCTTTCCATGTGCGCCTATTTCCACAACTGATTTCTTGTATTTTCTTATTTGCGCATTTTGTGTATTTGTGAGTGGAGTGGTGTGCTGAAATATTTATTCAATTCTTTTCGTTCTGAGAATACGGGCCGACACAGCTAACTTTACTGACAGATATTAGTTTAATCTCAAGCTGCGGCTTGCGTTTGGAAGATCTATCTACAGTGTTTATCAAGTCACAAATGCCGATCAGTTACGATTTTATGGCCCAGACAGAACGGCCTGTAGTGTCACTCAAATGAACATTGGAGTGGTTACACAAGGAAATGCCGACGTTATTAAGAGTTAGGGTAGGATATAATAATAATAATGGCAAAAATTAAATAAACCCAAGACACAAGAACACACACAATTAGTTATATCTTGGCTTGTAGAAAGAAATGTGTCCAATCCAAAATACCCTAAATTAAATGTCTCTGTAAAAATTAATTTTTAGCTGGTATCAAAGTAAAGAGGAATATCGTTCATTCTAAAGTTAAAACAGAAATCTGTGGATTTTGAAGGGTGGTGAGCATACTATTGTAATATTTTATGGTTCTTTTATTGTGTTATTTTATATTTCTCTGACCTTGAAACAAGCCAATAAGCTGCTAACTCTTGTAGAAACTGCACAGGGTCCCAGTGTTTGATCCAGAGAAATAAAAATGAATGTCGGCGCAGAGAGTGTCGGCGATAAAGCAATGTTGTAAAATAATGAGCAGTATAGTTACCCGCTCTCCCGTCTCTCCCTTCTGGCCTTTTTCTCTGGTATCATCCTTGTGGAGAAGAGAGAGAGAGCGAGAGAGAGAGAGAGGAGAGAGAGAGAGAGAGAGAGAGAGAGAGCGAGAGAGAGAGCGAGAGGGAGAGAGAGAGAGAACATGATAATAAGAACCCATTGACATCTGATGTATTCTCTGTGTTCAACTCAAACTGCTGGTAACCTAAGCCGAGCTGTATGGAGGACCCCAACACATGACGTGGTGTGTGTTCAACAGGGACACGCGTGTGTGTGTGTGTGTGTGTGTGTGTGTGTTGTGTATGTGTGTGTATTTCTTACTGTGGCCGGAGAACTGTCTTAATCCGTGAGCCGTCAACACCTGGTTAAGAAGACAGATCACGGTAAACAGCGTTAAGCAGAGATGATCACATGATTCCCCTGACGCTCTCCCTCCTCCGACCGCCTCCCCCCGCCCCACCACCCCACCCTTCCATTCGATGGAAAAAGCATAGAAAGGAAAAGGTTGTCAGAGAGAGAGAGAGAGAGAGAGAGACAAGAGAGAGAGAGAGAGAAGCTGAGAGAACCAGTGATGGTGATGGGGGTGAGGGGGCCCGGGGGGTGGTTGTAAGTAGAGCCTGGAGCTAGTGTGGTGCAACTGAGGAGGAGATGGGAGCTCATTGATGAAGAAGCCAGCCCGGTGTCGAAGACTGAAGAGACCGTAAGCTTAGATTAAAGCAAACGATTATCATTCCAGAAGCCCTGCATCCCTGCAGAGACGACCCCCCCCCGCCCCCCCCCCCCACCCCCCCCCCGTCCTCATCACACAAGCCCCCACTGTGAAGGCTAAAGAGCAGGCTCTCTCTGGCGTGATTAGGCCCTCGCTATATAGCCATAGCAACAACAACAACAACAACAACACCACCACCACCACCAAAGAAACAACCCTCATTTCAGCCACGTTTGATTACATCTACTTGAGCAGACGTGTTTTCACCCCCTGGGCCTGCAAAATACACACATAGGGCTACTGGCAAAACAACAACAACAACAACAACAACAACGTGATTACACGCTGAAAAAAGCCACCGACACTCCCAGACAATCCTTCGGCGAAAGTAGCAAGCTTGCAAAAAACGGTGGATCTGGAGAAACAAAGTCCCGGTCTGTTAGAGAGCCACCTGGATGACGCACGGCTAGCAAGAGGCTTTCCACCCTGATCCCCCCCCCCCCCCCGCCCCCCCACTTCCCCCCTGCGGCTATTATGCTATGCTAACCGCAAACCCAACCTGGACGTCGGGGTGGGCGCAGGAGATGGGAGATAGGACTCTCCTCCTACCTCTGGCGGGCAAATTTACACACTCACTCCTCCCTCTAATTGTTCCTCCAAACACATGTCAGGGCTTTGGGTAATTGCACATTAGTCAACCCAACGGCACCCGTGATAAATACAGTCGGCGGCAGCAGTCAGACCACGGGCGGAGAAGGTAAAAGTGTAGATAGCGTTAGATAGATTGATGGCAACTAGGGGGGGGGGGGGTGATGTTGATTTCCCGAGGCCTAAGTGAGACGGATGGAGGCTTTGTGTACTGGCCGCGTGCACTGAGATAGTGTGTTTGCACAGTTTCTTGTTAATCAAGAAAGTTGTGCGATCCACAGTCCAAAGAAGACTTGGCAGCCGGCGGCAACGTACGCCACTTTATGCCAACCACTGTTGGGCCAAATGTTGATTCGAATAATTTTTTGACTTGTAAACAAAATCTGTTGACTTTGATGTATGCCGTTGCTACACTATTATTATTACGATTCTTTTTTTTTATATTTATTGGTCCATTTTTGAAAACTTTTGCTTTGACCGGTGAGCTGTGAACTGTTGCTGCAGCAGGAGCTGGAGCGCGGCCCAGGCCGCCGCTATTGATGTGAAGTGGAACATGCTCTGCTTCCTCGTCGCTAAAACAACTAAATATTTTCCTTCCTCTTGCTCAAAAGGCTTCAGTTCAGCAGACCCGGCCATGCTATACCATGTTAACTCAGGCCAAAATTCCCCCGCAAGACACAATACAGTATGTATTGGGAAAATGTTAAAATCGTAACGTTTTTTCCACTGTACATAAATCTTAAAAAGGGAAATTGTGGTGTTGTGTGGATGATTAAAAGGCAGCAGAGGCCACCGGCCATGTGGTGTGTCTTGGAGCCCTGGGCGGCGGTGGTGAGGCGGTGTGTCTTGGAGCCCTGGGCGATGGTGGTGAGGTGGTGTGTCTTGGAGCCCTGGGTGGCGGTGGTGAGGCGGTGTGTCTTGGAGCCCTGGGCGATGGTGGTGAGGTGGTGTGTCTTGGAGCCCTGGGTGGCGGTGGTGAGGCGGTGTGTCTTGGAGCCCTGGGCTGGGTGGTGGTGGTGGTCTTGTGGTGTGTCTTGGAGCGCTGGGTGGTGGTCTTGTGGTGTGTCTTGGAGCCCTGGACGGTGGTGGTGGTGGTCTTGTGGTGTGTCTTGGAGCCCTGGGTGGTGGTGAGGCGGTGTGTCTTGGAGCCCTGGGTGGTGGTGGTGATGTGGTGTGTCTTGGAGCCCTGGGCGATGGTGGTGAGGCGGTGTGTCTTAGAGCCCTGGGCTGGGTGGTGGTGGTCTTGTGGTGTGTCTTGGAGCCCTGGGTGGTGGTGGTGAGGTGGTGTGTCTTGGAGCCCTGGGTGGTGGTGGTGAGGTGGTGTGTCTTGGAGCCCTGGGCTGGGTGGTGGTGGTGGTGAGGCGGTGTGTCTTGGAGCCCCCCCCCCCCTTCCCCACCCATCAGACACTAATAAACAGTGGAAGGCAAAGCTTTATGAAGGGAGGTAATGATCTAAGCCAAAGGCTTCTGCCGTGTAAGGGAAATCAATGCTTAACCGACAAAATGATCTGCCCCGGCCATCGCAGATAAGATGAAGGAGATTAGAGAGAGAGAGTCCGCTACGAAATATTCAAGCAGCACCGCATCCCCCGCCCCCCCCAAACACACACACACACACACCCCACCCGTTTATCAAATGACGGATGTTTGTGGCGGCAATGTGGGCCACAGTTGCTGCTGCTGCTTCTGCTGCTTGCCAGACACGCACACACACACACACACACGCATGTACACGTGCACACACACGCGCACACACACACACTCACGCACGCGCACGTGCAGAAACACACACACACACAAAAATGAACGTTACAACACATTTCCATCATCATAAAAAAACCCTGCGGCAGATTAGTTGAAATGCAGAGCCACTAATGCAATTTGCCCACAATTTAGCAGACATAAAAAAAACCCAACATGCGAACAAAACCAAAAAAACGAACTGAAAGGCCAATTACCATGTTTTCGGCGGGTTATTGAGGTTGCCCCGCATAATATTGAATCAGACCTGTCATTAACTGGAAAAAAACCCGCGAAACAAGCCACAGAGCCGTGTAATTAAGTTGCCTGATTTCCATTTGAATTGCCCCCTCGTCGCGCACAAGGCTGCGGATGGGAGGACGAGAGCAGTCAAAACTCTCTCCCTCCCTTCCCCCCCCCGAACCCGCTGCGGTGGAGTCCGTGTTGTTTCGAAACGCCGTGCGGAAAAACGAAACATCAGGCCACGGTGTGCATGGTAACAGGCAACAGAAGGGAAGAGTTTGGCTCGGTAAACCGTGGATGACACTTACCGGACCTGGGGGACCCCGAGGGCCAGATTCACCCTGAAACACACAAAACCGGAGAGAACCACTTAGATCTGATTTAATCGTGTCATGATATCAGAACCCCTGTCATACCGACCGAGGGACAGAGCGAGCTCGATGGCTAGGTTTGTAGACAGATAGACAGACAGACAGACAGATATCGAGATAAACAAATAGACAGATACACAAATACATGGATTATGTATGGATAGATAAGGATAGATAGATAGATAGATAGATAGATAGATAGATAGATAGATAGATAGATAGATAGATAGATAGATAGATAGGTAGATTGGTAGATAGGTACAAGCCTTTTCAATTTACCATTTACCATTTACGGATGCCCTCCGCCATAAAACTCAACAGAGTAAGAATTGAGAGGACAGACTGAGAGCTCCCTTATTTCTGAATCTATCCAGTTTCCAGCCATTCGTGAAAAAAGGAGCTTGCTTGCAACCCAAAAATGTGTTTTGATATTGTCATTGAAAGCATCTGAAATGCATTGTCGCCTGACGAGAAATAGTTAGATAGAGAGATAGATAGATAGATAGACAGATAGATAGAGAGAGATAGAGAGATAGATAGATAGATAGATAGACAGATAGATAGAGAGAGATAGAGAGATAGATAGATAGATAGATAAAGAGATACAGATAGATAGATGTATAGATAGATACAGATGTATAAATGTACAGACAGACAGACAGATATAACAGATAGATAGATTGATTGATAGATAATAGAGAGATAAAGAGATTGATACAGTATATATATAAGATAGACAGATAGATAATTGAGAGATAAAGATATAGATAGATAGAGAGAGAGACAGATAGATGTATGGATAGATAGATAGATGTATAAATGTACAGACAGACAGACAGACAGACAGACAACGGACGGACAACCCCCCATTATGGGGTTTTGTTAGAATGAGAATAAGTGAATGGGAACAGTGAGGAGGACTTCTTGCCTTGCGCTGTCAACCTTCACAAATTCTCTCACCTATCTCTCTCTCTCCTCTCGCTCTCTCTCTCTCACACACGCACACACATACACACAGTGCACGCACGCATGCATGCACACACACACACACACACACTCACACTCACACACAAACACACAATACACAATACACAATACACAAGGCTCTTAGGAATTGCAAATGAAGGTGAAGTCATCACACATGACATTTGACATTGACGTGACTCACCTTCTGTCCCTTCGTCCCCCCCGTCCCCCTGGCGCCCGGCTGACCCTGCAGTGGGGGGAGAGGGTGGGGGAGGGGAGGGGAGAGGAGGGTAGGGGGGGGGGGGGGGAGGTCAATGACATGGTGTCACCCGCGGGACTGTAAATGCCACTGAGGGAAAAGCGATACGTACAGGGTTCCCTGGCGTGGCCTTCTCTCCCGGGACGGTGGAGTCACCCTTCTCCCCCTTCTCGCCCTGCAGAGCAGAGCACAGCGGGGCACCGTCACCACCACCTCCACCAGCATCACCACCACCACCACCGCCACCGTCAACCCACCCCCACCACCACCACTCCCTACAGTCACCACCACCCATCCAACAGCATCAACCCACCTGCCACCGCACCTATCACAGTCACCACCAAGCCATCCGAACAGCATCCACCACCAGACCACCTTGCGTCACCACCACCACGCCGACACCACGATCATCCACCACCATTCACAATGGAGAGATGGGGATTTTGGCCCGCGTGGCGCAGGAAAAACCAAAAACGACCAAAAACAATGCCACACGTGGGACTGCACACACATAAATGCATCCAACGCAAAACACACACACACACACACCACACATGCACGGCAACCACAAAAAACCTCCCCAAAATATTCAGCACACAAACCCCCAAACAACACAACACACCACACCACACACACGCTGACATGCACGCCTCCACGCCTGCACAAGACAGTAAAACACCACACACACACATA
>PIJE02000635.1:12500-22500 GCA_002895965.2 Coryphaenoides rupestris | reverse complement strand
AGCCAGCCAGCGGCGTTCGACGGTTAAGTTAACGCTATAAAGTCAACGCTTTTACACACATGCACAGGCAAACGCATCTGTATACCTTTGAAATGTAATTTTAGATTGAGACTCAGACATTGTGATGCCTTCTTCAGTTGTTTTTATGTCGTAATCATAGTTTATGGAGAATTAATTGGCTTTAATTATGGCTTAAAATCCGATAGTTCACTTTAAAATGGCACCTCCACCCCCCGCCACCCGCCTCCCTGGTCTGCCGGAGATGGCGGTCATACATCAGGCTCTTACAGCGTGACAGTTGTGGACATCATAAGAATATATACGTATCTACTAGGGGTGTAACGGTACGTGTATTCGTCCCGCGACTTCACGGTACGGACCTCACGGTTCGGTACGTGCAGCCATACGACGAATACGTCTGAGTCACACTCCAATCCAGAAGGTGGCGATAAAGCACATAAACGCTGTTTGCCGACCGCCATTAAGGAACAAGAACAGCAGAAGAAGACCTAAACAAGATGAAGCGGACGCTTTCACGTTGACTATAGTACCGCTTCGGCTGGCTTGGAACCAGGGGCAGATGTGATACCAAATAGTACCTGATATCAGGTACTACGTGCTAGTGGAAACACGCAAATACCGCGCCGTACCGTGCCGTACCGCGCGGTAACGTGACCGTGGAAAAGGGGCATAAGACTATGAGTGCAACTGAGACACAGGAGCTAGAAGACCCGCCTGCTACTTTCAAAATCAGCTGTGTGGGAAAAATTGTCGGGTTCTCAGTGGACTACAGCGCGATGGAGATCTGTAAAGAGAGATGAAGCTTGAGTACGCTTTAAGAGATGCATATGACCTTTCAGACTCACAAGTTAATCACAAATGTGATACATTACTCCTAAAGGCACTGATTTTAATTTTATCTTCATATTTTGACATATGTTGTATTTTCAGCACCAGGAGATGTTATTCAAGTTCTCTATTGCTTTTTAATTTTGCAATCAGCCCTAGGCCGAAATAATTGAAACACTCCTTGTTATTATTTATTTTGTAGTATTTTCAGAAACATGAGAGCTGGCTTTTCAGTTTTGGAGCTTATTGAACCTTTTAGTTTGACGTCATCCAACATAACAATATGGCCTATGGGGACAGTGTATGTTTGCTGTTTACATTTAACTGTATAATAGCAGCATATGGAAAAGTTTGAGTTCTTTATTTTTATAATGAAGTTACCAAAGTTGCCAGTTTGCAAATACTACCTGGCTGTACCTGGCCTGCTACCTCAGTACCTCCCTACTAGCAGGTTTTGTTTTCCTCTGTCTTTTTTGGGAGGGTTGGGCTTAAGCTTTGAATGTTTAAATATAGCTTAAGTGGAACAAATTGAAACACTGTACAAGTTTTATTTTTTATTCTATTTATTTTGTACTTTTATAACATAAGAGATGCTTTTCAGTTTTGTAGCTGATTGTGACCAATTGCTTTTTGTTTTTTTTTATCAGCCCTACATAGAAATATGACCGATGCAAGAGTGTATGTTCACTGTTGTGTTTACTGCTTGATACACTACAGGGCCAGACTGTACCAACTATCTCAGGGGGGACTATACGACACTAGGTGGAACTAAGTATAACTTGCACTACTGTCTGTTCAAAATAAATGAAAAGAAACCTAGCCTTATGCATTTGGGATTTTTGTTGCTTTTTTCCTGTTGTACCGAACTCGTACCGAACCGTGACCCCAAAACCGAGGTACGTACCGAACCGTGGCTTCTGTGTACCGTTACACCCCTAGTATCTACCGCTCCGACGAGATCGAAGGAGACAGAACTCTGAGGCATCGCATTAGCCAGTCACTGGAAAGGCAGGGGGGGAGAGAGAGAGAGAGAGAGAGAGAGAGAGAGAGATAGACAGCGAGAGACAGATACAAAGAGAGAGACACTGAGAGAGAGAGAGCGAGAGAGAGAGAGAGATTTATGATGGAGACATCCCAGGGACCCACCCAAAGATTACCAACGTATAAACAACACAGCCGCGGTCCCAGCAGTCGATGGGCGCGGGAGGAAAAAAAAACACCTATCCACCTGTGTGTGTGTGTGCTTGTGTATACGTGTGCGTGGGTGTGCGTGCGTGCGTGTGTGTGTGCGTGCGTGTGTGTGTGTGTTTGCGCGTGTGACGTCTACGGATGATATGTCGCCGCAGGGACACCTCCGGTCGTCAAACTGCAATTAAGGCCGCGTGGGTCCCTCCCCCGCCCCTCCCCCCCCCACCACGTCCCTCCATCAATATCCCCGGCGCTTCTGTCAGGGGCCCGTTTGGGAGCGTCGGTGGGAGACGGCGTTATGGAGATGTGATTCATGGCAACTTCCTCCTTTTTTTCTGTTTTTTTCCCCGTTTTTTTTTCCTTCTTCTTCTTCTTCTTCTGCCTACTTTGAAGCCTTCACAGGGGGCTCACACACACAGCTGTTACACAAACGGCAGTTTAGTCTATCCCGGCAAATTTATTTTTATCTTTTTTTTTTTTTCCCGGTAGGAGCTAGCCGGAAAAAAACTAAAAAGAATCACATGAGGGGATGTCAGTGAGATATGGTGGAGAATTCCTGACGGCTGTTTTTTATTTTTCTTTTCTCCTGACCATGGATGGACGTGTGTGTGTGTGTGTGTGTGTGTGTGTGTGTGTGTGTGTGTCGTGTGAGTGGTGTGTTTTGCCATCCCTCTCGCGGGTATTGGTGATTTAGCCTCGTTTTACGGTAGTCAGTCAACACATATCACTGTAAATTACCGCCATGGCGTGCGCTAATATCGTCACGTGTGCGCGCGAAATGGAAAGTGACGCCGCGGAACCGGGAAACATGTCTCCGGGGATAAACAGCGGAATTCATAATGATCATTCTTACATGCATCTTTTATGTACTCCAGGGCACACACGGCTGGTTTTGAATGCAGAGTACATGAGAGTCAATGTTTTGTTAGGCTTGCCTTTACAATGACATTAGTTCACTTTTGGCCAAATTGGCCACAATAAGTTAAAATGCATTAAAACAAAAAAATGCATAAAAAAATAAAACCCCGACCCTGTGGTCAGTTCATCTGTTGCTCTCTGTTCTGCCGAGTCAGGTCTAGGGAATTATATCTGACATTTACAATTGGACTGTAATTCAGGTAAACACAGACAGACGAGACTGCATTTCAGAGATGAATGCGGCAGGGACTGAACACACAAGGCACTTATTTACCACGGGAAGATCATATTTGTGATATTTTGTTGGCGCTAGCAATAACAAGGGGGGCAGCACAAGGGGCCAGTAATACCGGCTAACGGCTACTCTTGTGCTAATAACTTGTTCGTCCACACGTTCCCGGCGCATTCATTCGGTGTGCGTTGTCCTCCCGACAGTTAAGTTCCTCTTTCAAGGTTTGGCCGACCGCCGCGTCTCCTCCTCCTCCTCCTCCTCCTCAAGGGAGAACAGGGTGAGGAGGAGGAGGAGGAGGGAGGTGGCGGTGGTCGAGGAGGAGGAGGAGGAGAACCAGCTAGTAGCCACCGACCCGGGCCCCGACTCTGGGGCACAGACACCACGCCTATACATCATCAAGCCAACAGCTACGGTCGAGCGAGAGGTTGTCCGCGCTGCTCACACAATGGCTCTCTGTCTGGCCGGCACCGCAAGTGGGCCATTGGGGCGGCGGGGGGCGGGGCAGGGAAGCGAGCGAGTGCGGGGTTAGGAGGTGGGGACGATGGGACGTTGGCAGGCGCGGCGGCAACGGAGTTGGATTGAGGTGCTGTGCATCCGTGTGTGTGTGTGTGTGTGTGTGTGTGTGTGTGCGTGTGTGTGCGTGTGTGTCTGTGCGCGTGGTGGTGATGGTGGTGGTGTGCCTGCCAGTGGCACCCCCCCCCCCCCCCGTGCATGGGGGGGGACTTCTTTTCTTCCCATATTTAATGTGCCTCTGGTGAGCGAGGGCACCCCTGGGATTCATAAAAATGATTGTGTACCTTTTCTCTCCACTCTCTTTCTTTCCGCCACCCCCTCCCCTCCCCTCCCCACCACACCGTCCCCCGCGCGAACACACACACTGTACATTACCCATTACCCACCCCCGCCCCCACCACCCCCCCCCGATCTGTCGGTGTGTGAGCGCGGGCAGCGGGGCATGCTGGGCCGGGATGGTGGCGGGGGGGAGAGATGTGCGGGGAGAGCTATTGAATTTTCACAGGAGATTGGATAAAATCGACTGCGGGGTGCCCTCCCTCCCTCCCTACCTCCCTCCCTCCCTCCCTCCATCCCTCCCTACCTGTACGCGTTTTTCTGCCGACACAAAAAGTGTCAGTCAAGGGCGACGGGATGTGTGTGTGTGTGTGTGTGGACTCGTGGACGTGCTGCTGCTGCTCCTGCTGCTGCTGCTGGGATGATGACTCTGTGAGATCCAGCATCACAAAATCGTCGGCGGGATCACACGCGGATTCACGCGCCGAGGAGAAGAGCGTTTCCGGGGGAACAACAAATTGAACAACAAAAAGTTCTTCCCCCACGACTTTCAAAGACACGGGGGTGCAGTGCTCCCATCACATCTTTTTGACATTTTGTCTCTCTCCCTTTTTTTCTGCGCGTTATACACACGACGACGACGAGAAGCTAAACTTAAGTGCTTCCGCACAAACACACAGACACAGATGACACAAGCGTACGCTACAGCAGGAAAACTCTGTGCCGATCGCCATGTCATACCTTGACACTTGCTCCTTGAGGTCCTGCAGACGAACCCTGAGAACAGAGGAAACATTAGGATCAGTCGCCAGTATTTTCCCGCCAAACACACGGTACTGAAGAGGATGCACGACACCCAACGCCTAAATTAAACACCGGAACACGGACGCTCGAAAAATACACTCCAAAAGTACTCAAACCTTTAACTACCTATTCTACCGCCTCTCAGTCACTCTAGGCCATTGTGCATCCCTTCGGCCATATTTTATTTTACATTTTTCCTCACCCTCAAATGGCGTGACTCACATTTGACCTTGAAGAAATAACTTCTCGGCGGTCAACACCGCCTCGTCCGCCCACCAGAGTCCGGGAGGCAGGGGGGGGGGGGGGGGGGGGAGGAGCCACTGTATCAGTGTGTGTGTTTTGAATGGCTGATTTAGCCTCTGGGATCCACCTCAGCAAAACAAGTGAGTCATAAATGCCAATTCGCGCGGAAAGGGGAGCGGCACTGGCGCGCGCCATAGGTATTATCGAGACGCTGCCATTTAGAAATGTCACACCGCCGCCGCCGCCGCCACCACCACCTCCTCCTCCTCCACCTCCACCACCACCTCCTCCTCCTCCTCCTCCTCCACTTTGCCTTTTCTCTCTCGCTCCCGAGACTTGCAGTGCTCCAACTTTTATGAGTTATTAAGGGTGAGCAGAGTATTGGCCCGCACCATGGGGGAGAGCTAAGCAGTCAGTGGCTCAATTACACTAAAGATAATTGAACCCACGGAGCATAACGGTGGGGGGGGGGGGGGGGCATCCCAATTGGATGTTACCGGATTCCGAGCGGTAATAGAAAATCTCCTTGTCGCAATGCGAAGTTTAATCAGCGCAACAATGCATGGAAATAAGTGTACATCGGAGAGAAAAAAAAAAAGCACGGAGATCGGTGGTATAATGTCGCTTTAATGAACCCAACAAGGTTGTGTTCGTTATGCATTGTTGCTGTTGTCGTTGTTGTTGTTGTTGTGTTGGTATTTTTTTCGTTGGTTTTTTCCGTCTTGTGCTATCGCGTCGTCATGTCGTCATTGTTGTTCTGTGTTGACGTTTGTTTTTGCGAGGTTTGTTTATCACCCCCCCGCCCCCTTGTTCCACGCCAAATTCGATTTACATAAAAAGAAGCCGCTAATGAATATGAAACGACATTTTACATATAATTAAAGATGATGTGTAAAAATGTCAACAGGCCTCACGGGCACACTTATCACACTTATCACACTTATCACACTTATCACACTTATCGATGAAAGCGTGCTCGGGTGCTGGCTTAATACACCCCCCCCCCTCCCCCCGCGGTTCACATGAATAATAACATCTTCTTATAGCATGAGGGGGGGTGGAGAGATGCTATGGTTCAACATACCCACCAACACCCACCACCTACCACCATCCCCATCCCCATCCCCACCCACACACACACACGTGCACACAGTCACGGTAATTCGAAGGTAAACATAATTTACATTCCTCCCCGTGACGCTTTACAGTGTGGCCTGCGGATGAACTCCGGCAGTCGAAGACACACTTTCAGTATATAAATCCTATAAAGTCTGACGTTTTTGTTTGGGTTTTTTTGCATCTGTGACGCCGATACTTACAGATTGGCCAGTCTCCCCGTTCTTTCCTCTGCGCCCCTAAAGGAAAAATAAAAAGGGGAAAAATGTATTAATAATTCGAAAAATGTCAACAACACGCGCAAAGTCAAAGGGGAGAGAAGGAGGGCGGATGAGGAGGAGGAGGAGGAGGAGACGAGTGCGAGGAAGAGTCTCCCCAGCACGAGGCGGCGAACACACACCGTCGCTCAGGCTGCCGCGGCACTCGTCTAATTTGCTTTTAATTAACAACAAGAAAACAGCTTAATCGCTGCACCCTGTGTGGCCCAACACGCTTTGTGCCCCCCCACCTCCCCCACCTCCTCCTCCTCCTCCTCCTTCCCCTCCTCCTCTTCTGGTTTATCACTTCCCGCCCAGCTGTGCCAGACGCAGGCCACATCAATCAAACCCAGAGCGGATACGGCGCAGCGAGCGACTGCAAACATGGCCGCCGCCAATGTGCCGTTAAGTTCGACATCCAGCGAAACCGGGGTCATTTTGGAACTACCCCTCCTTCCCCCCTCCACTTGCGCCCCCCCCGCCCCCGCCCCCACCCCCCACCTCTCCATATAACGTTTATCCTGAAGCCAGAACTCGTACACTCGCTGCAGTAAAAGGATTTGCTCGGGGAAACGGCCGAGCTTTGTAGCGCCGGCGTTTCGCCGAAGACGCGAGGGCGCCGTTTTTTGTTTTTTTCCCGAAATCTGTCTGAAAGTTTTCTATAATTCAACTCAACCGGATTTTTTTTTTCTCCCTTTTTCTCTCCTCGCCCGCGGAGCGAGGAGAGGATCAAGACGCGCAGAAGACGTCTTCAGAAGAATCCTATCTACTGGCTGTCCCCCAGGCCACCGCCGTGAAGTGCCTGAGAATTAGCCGGCTTTCATGCACACACCGGGGACGGGAAAATCAACTCAATTAGCTCAACAAAATGAAAATAAGAGTCTGGCCAATGTTCAATTTTCACCCAAAACGACGGCAATACCGTAATCAACACCGCGATGACGACAACGACAGTGACAGCGCTAGCACACACACTAACAGAACGCCTGGAGATAGTGATCGTTAAGGTGTACAGTTGAAATATCGCCGAGGTGCAAGTTTTCTGTATTAAATTGTGATGTTTCTGCACAGCGGCCCTGTGGGTTACGGTGGGGGGGGCGGGGGGGCTGATGCAGCGGAAGGCTTCCCCCCCCGTGTGGAATACGAGGCTGTGAGGATTTTTTTTGAGGACGACTCGATCTCTGGCTGATGAGAGAATAGAACCAGAGATTTGTGGTGCAACAGTGGACCCTCTCCTCTGACGGCCTCCATCTACACAGCCCCTTTGATTAGCCGCAGAGGAGCCCAACGGAACATGGCTCCCGCACACACACATGTGCGCACACACACACACACACACACACATGTGCACACACACACACGCACATACGGACACACACCTGCATGCTCACACGCACACACGTGCACACACATGTGCACACACATGCACGCACACACATGCATGCACACACACACGCGCACATCCATGAATACACACAAACACACACACACACACGGACACACACACAGAGGACACAGGAAGAAAGAACATCTTTTCCAAGGTTTCTATTTGATTCCATTTCTATTTTTTTTCCAGTTGTAGCAGTAGTAGTAGTAGTAGCGGGTGTGTGTCGTATTTTATTTTTAGTCAACCTTTATTTAACCAGGCAAGCCACAAACAACAGATTCTTATTTACAGTGGCGGAAGGCAAAGTCTCTTGGGGGAACGGGGCAGGGGACCGTCGGTGTATGTGTGTCGGTCGGTGTGTGTGTGTGTGTGTGGGTGTGTGTCGGACGGTGTGTGTGCGTGTGTGTGTGTGTTACAATCTTGGATAAAACAGGATTTTGTCCATCCTTTCCCGCTGAAAGGAAAGGAACAAATGAGTGTGTTATGAGCACATCAACGAGTGGTGCAAGTGCGCTCTAAGATCCAAGCTATTTCTATTTTCCTGGGCCACCGAAAGGCTGTGGCAGTCGACCACGACCACGATAAGTATACAGTATGTCAAGCTTCAAGTTGTACGCCCGGTGCACTCTTGGACCAAAGGACGCGGAGATGGTGATGGGTGGGTCACGGGAAGACCATTACCTGCTACACTGCCTGCTGAACGCTGCAGGGAGGATCTTGCTGCAGGAGTGTGTTTGCCCTGGCCTCACCCTCACCCTCACCCTCACCCTCACCCTCACCCACCCCCCCGGTCCACTATATCCCCCTGAACTCCAGGCAACACAAGCTGATTACACCGGTATGTGTTTTAGCTAATGCATATTTAATAGGATATTATTCCAAGCAGCCCATGAATAATGCAAACATCCGCAATACATATATTTATATATATAGAGAGATATTGGTTTTGTTGTATTCTTGTGTGCCTGTGTTTGTTGTGGCATATACAAACCAGACAGCGACTAAAGTCACCTTAAATACTATTCCAACAACAACAACAACAACAACAACAACAGACAAACAGACAGATCATAGCAGGCTCGGGGCGCGGGATGCCAGCGTCTTGTCTGTTAAATCAAACGGGGGACTGGAAAAAAGGAAAGAACAAATAAGAAATATTTCCTCTTGTCCCTCCAGCCTAAGCGACCCCCTGTGTGGTCTCTCCATGAGCGATTTGGCAGCGACTCCCTGTCACGGGAGCCACTGAAAAAAAGAGTCTCACACAGCCCCTGTCCCCACACCACCACCACCACCCACCACCAACCACCACTGCAGTGTGTGGGTCGGTTTATCCACATGGCCGGAGGAGGACCCCTCTAATCCCCCTCAGCTCGTCAACACAGCCGATAACAGAGGAGCTGTACTGCTTCTCTACTAAGACTGCTACTACTACTACTTACTCTCTGAGGGGAGAGAGGAGGGAGGAGAGGGGGCAGAGGGGGGCTTCTCATTAAGCACCCAATGAGTGCATCCGATCCCGTCCTCCTCAGAGCATGGCCAGATGTGACCGCGTCCGCACCTAGCTAGCACCTAGCGGATAGCGGCTAGCGCGCCGCCGATCGTGTCACGGCAGGACAAGGCGCGCTCGCTCTCTCGCTCGCTCGCTCGCTAGCTAGTTGGCTTGGCGAGGAGGAAAGAAAGAAAAAAAAAGACACACACGCACAGCCGGGCACCACCACCACCGCCACCGCCACCACCACCACCACCACCGAAATCCACCACCGCCGCCAACGCCAATATACCCCACCCCTTGGCCACGGAGCTCTCCCATCTCCCAGAGTTGTCTTTTGCGCTCTGCGTTGAAGCCTCAATAAACAGGATTTGTTCCAGTTGTTTACGGAGGGGTTAAGAGTAGCGGCCGGGGCAGAAGGCGAGCGTGGCACAGAGCTGACAGCTGCCTGGCAGGGGCTCAAATTGCAGCTTAGCTTGCTGGGGTTTTTTTTTTTCTTCCCCCTTCCCATTCCACCATTCTGAGTGGTGCGCGCATACAATGGCCGTCTTGAACTCTCCCCACCCGCCGCCATCTAAATATTTCCGAGGCGACGGGTGGCGTCACGACGGGCGACTTTCCGAGACACACGGCTCCGTCCCTATCCCCACCCCCCACCAACCCAACCCAACCCCCCGAGGTTACGGTTCTGGTTCTGCGCGCGGGCGACGAAGACCGACGAAGACTTC
>PIJE02000635.1:0-7500 GCA_002895965.2 Coryphaenoides rupestris | reverse complement strand
ACGTTTCGAACAGGCACAAACCAGCTATTTGTATATAACAAGACTCTTCGTCGTTGATATTGCACATCATCAATAGAGTGAGTCGATGCTCAAGACAAAGAATCTGTTAGCTCCCATTACATCATATATATATAATGATAAGCCAGCACTTGCTCATATTTTTGTCAATGGTTTGTCAACAGAAGTAACTTAAAGTTTTGACTTGACATCATCTTTGACATAAACTTTGGCCAAAGGGTCTCACAGAGCAACAACAAAAAACTTGGAAATAACAGCCAGGCCCTCTACAATGTGTGTGTGTGTGTGTGTGTGTGTCAGCGTTAACGCCACTAAACTTGCGATCAACTCGAAATTACATGTTTGCACATTGAAATGGAGTTTCGATTACACTTGACAGTGAAATCTGTCTGTCTTTCCCACGGCTTGGCAGGCGAGTGTACATGTAACACTGCATCTTATATACGCTAACGGTTCACGCAACTGTTGGATGTTGCCTGTTGCCATGGTAGCACATGAAATAAACGTCTCCCGTGTTAACGAAACATCTCAAGGGCAAACAACACGGAAGCGCGCAAAAAAAAAAAACGCTGTCGGTAAAACAACTCGGTTTGTTTACAGGATCCTCCTCCACTTTAGTGCTCTGTTATATTATCCTCCTGTCAGCCAAACTTTTTTGCGAAGCGAGTTCCCCTTGTCTCGCTTGAAAGAGAAAATATTTGCAATCTGGTTCAATATCACAATGGAACAGAAAAAAACGCTTGATTGACCAGTTATCATGCAAGAACAGGCAATCCACGGCATTATGCAGTCCGGGTTCCCCGAATGTCACCGTGCTCCACAAGTGTGGTCGCCAGCGCCTTTGTGTGTCACTTCCACGACCCGATTATTTTTCCATTCATTGGCTCGTTTTCGAGTCACGCAGCAGACGCACGCCGGCGGAGTCTGAGTGGAGTCAGACTGGAGGAGCTGAGGGAGAGGAGAGGAGCGACGACTCACAGGAAACAGGCGACGCGACGGAGAAGTGGTCGGGAAGCTGTCTCTAGGCAACCAGGGCAACATGCGATCTAAAGTTGTCGTAATCTTTTTCTTACCAACAACCACAACAACAATAATAACAATAACAACAACAACATCAATATCAACATCAAATAGGACTCGGAAATTTCTCAGGAAACTGTTTCAGCGCATGAAATGGCCACGCTTAAGTGTGAACTCCAGGGCACTAAGTGGCTTTTTCCCCCTTTTGTCCTCTCTCTCTCTCTCTCTCTCTCTCTCTCTCTCTCTCTCTCTCTCTCTCTCTCTCTCTCTCTCTCTCTCTCTCTCTCTCTCTCTCATATATAACCGGGGTGCCTGTTAGATCACCAATCTCTTGTTGCTATGCAACCCTCGGTGTCTTATAAATTTGACAACAGCCCTGTGCTGGATGATTATTTGAGTGTTGAGGTGCGATGGCAACCTTCAGGTCATCGCTGTATGTTACAGGGGAGGGTCGCGACAGAGGCCGGGACAGAGGGTGTGTGTGTGTGTGTCTGTGTGTGTGTGATGGATGTGACGGGTGACGCATGAAGGTAGCTTGGGGATTAAACCCAGCCGGCGGCAGGAGAATATGCGTCTGAGAGTTTTCTCGATTCTGTTTAGAAATGATGGAAGGATTTCGGAATCCTCTGTAAGCATGTGTGTGTGTTGCATGTGTGTGTGTGTGTGTGTGTGTGTGTGTGTGTGTGTGTTGCAACCAGAAACAAAGACGGGGGGGGGGGGGGGGTTGGCGGCGAGGGACCGGGCCTCAGCACCACCGTGGCGGCTATCAGTGTATTGTGAACATCCGACTTAATCCACATGGAGCCCACATCAGCTCTGCTGGGGGTGGTGATCGATAGGGAGGTGGGAGGGGGGGGACAGAGACAGAGACAGAGACAGAGAGACAGAGACAGACAGAGAGAGACAGAGACAGAGACAGAGAGAGACAGAGACAGAGAGACAAAGACAGAGAGAGAGAGAGAGGCAGAGAGAGAGAGAATGAGAGACAGAGAGAGAGACAGAGACAGAGAGAGTGAGACACAGAGACAGAGAGAGAAACAGACAGAGAGAGACAGAGAGAAAGGGGGAGAGGCAGAGAAAGAGAGAGAGAGGGTGAGAGAGGGAGAGAGAGAGAGGGAGAGAGGGGGGGGGCAGTGCAACAGACAACCAAGTATATGCGCTCCGTATCCGTAATCCTCATCCCAAATGTCAACACGCGACACAGTACCGTTCGTTCGCTTGAAAGAAAGAGTCGAGTAGAAAAACCTAAAAAGGAGCCAGCGATTTGAAGTGGCCGACTGGCAGGAGGAGGGGTCTCCGTTTCCACAGCAGATGCCTTCGGACCCCACCCACCACCACCACCACCACCACCACCCACCACCCCACCACCCACCCACCCACCACCACCCCCTGCGTAATCCACCTGACACATGCTCTAGTCAAAGGGAGGTCAGCAGATAAGCTGGCAAAAGCCCACTGAAATAAGCACCATTAGACTCCATCACGGCACCGACCTCAACAGCGTGGAGAAACACTGGACCGGGCTCGACATTATATAGACATCACAGAGCCGACGTTTTGTAAAATCGATGAAATTCATTGAGTGAGCGTAATAAAAAAAGGGAAAAAAATAAAGGTAATAGCTAATACTGTTTGCCTCTTTTTGGTCGGGGGGGGAAATGCAAAGGTCACGTGCATTACCGGGCACTCCTGGTCGGCCGGTCGTAAGCGAAACTCTAATAGCATGGGGGGGGGGGGATGTAGCCTGAATAAAGACCAAAACAAAAGCAGACATCTCCATTCAAAATGTCCGCCCAGCTTGCACTGAGCAGACGGAAGTGTTTTTGTGGGAACACTACGGCGCCAGCCCCGCCTCTAGAATGTTCTTAATGGAGGCTGGTGGTTTTAAGTTTTGGCCCTGGGACCGCTCTCCTCTCAATCTCTCTCTCTCTCTCTCTCTCTCTCTCTCTCCTCTCTCTTGGAGGTGCGCATCGCTCACTGAATGGAAATCGCTGGGATCCTGTGTTTACACACACCGGAGTGTGTCAATTCGGCATTATCCCAGGAATAGCATGCGAGCGGTGCAGACAGAAAGACAGCGAGAGAACGAGAGAGAGAGACAGAGAGAGAGAGAGAGAGAGAGAGAGAGAGGGGAAAAATCCACTTTGAATAAACCTCCGGCTCGTTTTACAGAACAAATATTTGAGGTCAGAAAGGAAGAGAATATACATCGCAGAGATCCACAGGGCACTTATGCCGAGTAGCCCCTGGGTGAGACTTATGCTTCATATCACTCAGCACGCATAACAGATTACAGCGCGTTCCCTCAGCGCCATCTGTGTAATATCAGGACACTGTCATGGAGGTGCACTGGCTCTTTGGCAACGCTATTAAAGTGGACACAGATGAATGTGTCTAAATCGGTGGCGGGTGGCCTGGGAGTGTGTGGAGAAGGAGAGAGAGGGTGGATGGTGGGGGTCTTATAGTTCATCTCCACCACCACCACCACCACCATCATATCGGTTTCCAGCACCAATACATCCACGACCATCATCATCATCATCATCGTCACCACCACCATCCCCAGCACGACATCCATCGCCATCATCACCATCACCACCACCTCCATCACCACCATCCCACCCCCACCACCACCCCATCACCACCACCACACCCCCACCCCATCCACCACCACCACCACAACCACATCACCACCATCACACACACCTCCCACACCATCACTCCCATCCCCCGACCTCCCACCACCACCACCACCGCCATCATTGCAAACCACCACCACCCACCACCACCACCACGACGTGCGCCAATACCTCTGTGTCGTCTCCCGCTGGGAGAGGCGAGCCGTCCTCCCCCTGACTGGGGGCAGCAGAAGCCATGGGGGCCGTGGGGTCTCCTCCGTGCCAGCTAAGCCCCTCCTGCCGGAATCACAAGCAACGGGCGCGCACCCACCCCCAGGTGAGTTTCAACTGCTTGACTCGACTGACTGAGAACACTCCAGGGGGCATGTTGGCATGTTGGCTTCGGCGCGGCATGAATAATGTTATGCTATCCACATGCACACTTACACGCACAAACGTAACACACAAACCTGGGTCCTGACAACTGCCACAAGACGACGCACATCTGTCTGTCTATCTGTCTGTCTGTCTGTCTGTCTGTCAATGAGCAGAAATATTTTATGGCGGTCAAAAAAATAGAAAACAAAAGAAAAGAAAGGAAGTCTCATTCATTGTTTGGACAAGTGGGGCCACGGTGTGGACACATATTACCCGGAACAGGTTGCCCTAAGCCACGGGGTGCGGCCCAGTCACCCCAATTCAAATGACACACCTGGACGTGGCACCTTCACAGGGTCACCCGACCCCCATCTGACACATGACATTCTATTAGTGTCCCGCGTGACCCGCCGGACACGGGATATACAACGTTTTGAAAATGCTGGCTGAGGTATTAGACACGGGGGTGGTATGGGTGTGGTGGGAGGGCGGACGGGGAGGGGGGCCCCTGATGAATTCTGACATGGGAGCCGCTGGGGCCACATTGTAGTACGCGTCTCGATCCGTCTTCCCCCCAGAGCCGCCGCGGCACACACACACACACACACACACACACACACACACACACACACACACACACACACACACACACACACACACACACACCACACACACACACACACCACACACACCACAACACACACACACACACAGGGCTCTCCAGCGTGTGTGGGCGGGATCACGGATGTGTGAATGAGGGAGGGGCCAATGACAGCACCAGGGCCCCCGTCTTGGGCTCTCAGGATGCCTTGACCTACATTACCCCCTTGTTGAACATGACTGAGGAGTGAGGAGACGAGGAGAATGGAGAATAAAAAAAAAACAACCACGCCCACCCCCCCTCCCCCCCAAAAAAAAGAAAGTGTGTGTGTGTGTGTATACCGCAGACACCACACATGTACATAAGCGCAGCAGTAAGGGCCCGCTGAACAATGTGCAATCAGAAGCGTGGCCCCCTTTGCGTGCCGCTGTAATTAATTGGCCGATGAATGTGTGTTTATTCTGGACACCAGTGGATCCAGCCACGCCGCGGCCTCACTGGGAGAACACTGGGAGACAAGACTGATAAATCACAGCACCCGCGTGGATCTCCCTCCCTCCCTCCCTCCCTCCCTCCCCGTGGACGGGGGCCCCCCCAACACCACCACCATGGCCACCCCCACGACCACCACTACCACCACCACCCCCACCACCACCTCCCCAGCCCGCCACCCCCCCCCAACCCCGGTAGACCCTCTTCTCGCCAAACCCGGCTCAATTGTAAAAAAAAAAAACCTTCCCGTAGCAAATCAGGTCAAATCTTTGTTTCATCCACCCTCCCCCCTCCACCCCGCTTCGCATCCCACCCCCCCAATACACTTGACATTGGCTAGATTAATTGCCTGGTGTGCCGGGCGACTGCATTACTTCCCAGTGTAATCTAGGCGTCAAAAACACACACACACACATCTCTCTCTTGCTCTCTCTCTCTCTCTCTCCACTGATGCCCTCAAAGTTGATTTTTTCTGGAAGGGGGGGGGGGGGGGGGTGCCGAGTGGAAACCGGAGCCATTTTATGCATGACAAAAGGTTGAAGCGATGTGCCCCCCCCCCACCACCCCACCACCCTCGTCTGTAAAATAGCACGAGGGTGTAAATCTCGCTATAAAGTCTCAGCTGTGATGCCCGGCCGACCTGTAAATTCTCATCTCGGCGTAGTGCGGCGTCGCGGGGTCACGGCGGACCTTTAACTACATATCCGCATCGCGCTTCTGTATTTAAACGTCGCCTTTTTAAAACGGCCGTCTCTCTCTCTCTCTCTCTCTCTCTCTCTGAGGTTAGAACAACCACGCGTTGTTATCGCGTTACTACGCCGCAGTTTAATGAGAAACGTGGTGAAGGCATAGGCTTAGTGATACTACCTGCTGCGACGAAGAATTCAAAGTCGAATCATATTTAATTTTGGGCACAAATGATCGCACGAGAGAGAGAGAGAGAGAGAGAGAGAGAGAGAGAGAGAGAGAGAGAGAGAGAGAAAGAGAGAGAGTAACTTAACCAGCGTCCAGAAAGTTACGCCTGCAGGGAATACCGCAGATCAGAGGTGGCCGACGCACGCACACACACACACACACACACACACACACACACACACACACACACACACACACACACACACACACACGCACACACACACACACACACACTCACACACACCTTTAAGAAACCCCCTCCCCCCCCCCACTATTCTCTTATTGTAAAATGATAATTCTAGAATAGGACTCTACACATGCAGCAGCAAATTGTAGTCCAGCGCCTTTAACATGTCTAGCAAAGCAATGTTCCCCATTGGGAACACGTGAATATTCTATTAAAACCGAATGAAAAAAAAAATCTGGCATAACACTTAATTATGGAACCGAAGATAAATCAAATGCCAGATACTGTATAACCACGCAAACAAACGTATTTGAATAATCGCAAAGCAACAGGCTGACGCCGCACAATGGCCCGACACACAATGCCCCGATGAATTGCAATTTTTTTTCCCGCAATTAACAAATGAATGGCGCGAAATCGCAGGTCAGAACGCGCCGTGATTCATCCGGTTGAACTCGCAGTCGCCAGCCTTCACAACACTGACCACCCCCCCCCCCACCTGACAGCCCCGGTGCTGGCGTACTTCATAATTCAGCTCTGCGTGGGCTCGGCCAGAGGTCAACCGGCTGTCACCGCCTCATCTGCGCGTCTCCGTGCCCACACCACCACCACCACCACCCCGCCTCCACCCACACCCCACCCCGCCTCCACCCACACCACCACCACCCCCGCCACCACCACCACCTCCGCTGTGGAGCCACGGTGACCACTGCCAAGCCTCGCGTCCCCCTTCTAACCGAGTCATAACTCGCCCTCTTGTCAGTGTCACTACCTGTTTGCGTCGCGGAGCGGAGCCACTCGGTCCATTCTAAAATGATGAACCCCCCGCCCGCCATCGCCCTCGGCACCGTAATGTAATACGAACGCACACATGCTGCGCGGGCCCCTGATTGTTCCAGAACAACAACGTTTGTCATTTTGTTTCTCAGGCGAGCAGAGGAGGAAGAGGAGGAGGAGGAGGAGGAGGAGGAGAACCAGGACCAAAAAAACTAAACAAACATCGTCATTCTGCTAACAGCGCCCATTACGATTGGGAAAAGATTGGTTTAAAAAGCAAATTAGCTTAAATGACAAACAGTGTTTGTGTTCACGATGAGAATGCCGAGATTTGCCTCGAAGTAGATTCATTGTGACTAAAGTGACACTTAAGTGCCGGCTTGACACAGTTAAAATTAAAAAATAAAACAGGGCAACCGTTTCAATGCGGGGTGACACCAAGCCTCGTTCATCATAACCGCAACAGAACAATGCAGAGCACATTCGTCCACGGC
>PIJE02000634.1:244108-267980 GCA_002895965.2 Coryphaenoides rupestris | reverse complement strand
CATTCGAAAGTAACAACCTAATAAGTACAGTAAAAAGTGTTCTTTTAAATAGTAGTCTTATAAACATAAATTGTAAAAACTCTGAACAATTGGTTGATTGGCGAACTGCCAGACTCAAATGGAATGGAACTGCTTTCAACTGGGTCAGGGGTTTTTCTAAAATACAATTGATTTGATGATGCCACAATCCATTCTGTAAAAATGTAAATTGTAACGGTTGTATTGATTTTATATATTTTTATTTATTCATCTGCTTCTGTGGTTTTCAGGAGGACACCAAGGGACACTTTGAGAAGATCTTGCTGGGTTTGTGTGGACCCTACTAGGAGTCAGCGGGTATTATTGTTGATTGCCGCCATGGTCGTCTCTTTTGAAAGGAAAACACAAAAAAATGTTGCTGCTGCTGCTGCTGAGAAATATGAGTCAATGTGATTAAATATTTACTCATTGAAAACGTCATGTGAGATTGTGTCTTATTTACCCGTGCTCCTCATCACAAGACTTCCAATGCAGTTAGAACACAATTTCCATATAATTTGTACAAAATAAAGTTACTGTGTACAGTTTTGGGCTATACGATGACTTGATGCTTAATGCACTCTAGTAGTAATACCCATTTTCCTTCCCCCTCCTTAATGGGTAAAAGTGATAAGTATGAGTATCATTTTCTCCCCCCCATAAGATAAGTATGAACAGTGTGGTTGATGAAGGCTATATGTGTGAATGGCAGTTCTACAGATGGATGCTTCTTGCTAAATGGATATGAATTCAGAACTGATAAATAACAAGATATAAAATTTAGTTTGAACACCAATATGAAGTGTACGGTTAACTATTTTAAAAGTACGTTTCTTGCTGTAATTAACATTTCCGATGACCTTCATTTATTTTAATTGGCATTTGTGTTATGTAAATTAGGTTGTTTCCCAATATAACAATTGATAGAATATTAAAAGGTATAGGCTACATTAGTCAGGGTGTTTGTTTTTCCATTTGTCAAGGCATGGTTATAAGCCGGACACATTTAGTTGTACAGTATTTCATGTCACGTCTAACAGAATATGTAGATTTCCTTTTAGTGTACCAAAGATGGAATGTATATCTTCCGGTTAATGTATCGTTGGCCACTTCAAATCTATTAGTATATTTTCTGCGAATCCATTGGTTTATATTCCGTGTAGTTTTGGTCACTGGGTAAAAACCAACAGTATCTATGCGTAAATGTGTGCCGCTTCCCTCTCGAATGCTGCGTCATCATTTACGCAAGCGCAGTGGGCCGCGCAAGAGCAACGTTCACGAATAAACTTGTATGACGTGGAGCGTCTACCGTGTCCGGAAGTGTGGCCTCAACAGATAGGATGTTGATGTTTGTATTGCCTGTATAATATGTTGACTTAAAAGAATCGAACCGTTGTTCAATGACACAATATTGTCCGTGTTTACACTAGGTCGATACGTTAATCCGCATTTTTTTCTTCTCGGGGTGACACGAGTATAAATCGTGTATTTGTACAGTGTGGTTAAATCCCAATGGCAGCCGGTCACCTAGCTAGCTCATAAGCTAGCACTGTCTCTCGGTAGATGCTGTCAGATGAGTGATTATTATTATATTCTATATTTGTGTGATATCTACTTTTATTTAACATGACGCGCATCGCTTCAACCACCAGAGACCGGGCGGCGCGTTCTAGACATGTGCCTTAAACGCGTCCCTTCCTCGGTGCACAGGGACAGCCACAGCCACCTGGCTGTTGCTGTATCTGTGCCTTGGTTGAAGTAAAGTTGTCCCCCCCACGCTCTTACGTTTCCATACGTGTGAAGATGGATGAGAAATACAGTAGTAATGTTCTCTCCAGTGGGAAACTGGGAATGGTGGAAGTGCCCAATGCCAGGTATGTTTAACCGCCAGTCAAACAGTCAACTTATACTCTATACTGTGGTGTTCATTGTGCTTTTATGTATCACAATGCACCATTAATAACACATTATTATGCAGACAGTTGATATTTACCGTATATGTAGAGCCCTGCCCATTGTCATAAATGGTTACGACCTTTCCCACAAATGTCTTTTCTTTTCTGGCAAAAAAGATCACTGTATAGAATGCAGGTCTATGTTGTGTATATAAATGTCAATTCAGCAATAAAATGAATCCACATTGATTGCTAATCAGGTGTAGGCCACAACTATCATAGATAGACTGAACTCTCATGGGCCCAGTACTTGTGTAGCCTATCTAGTGCAAAGATTATAATCTTTGCTCTGTCAATGTAATGTAGGTCTGGATTCACGGTCTACAAGTATTCTGAGCATCTGGTCTTTTTCCCTCAGATTAACAAGGTACATCATTCTACTGCTCATCTCCAAAGTCCTCAAGGCTCTCGGCATCTTTGAGTCGTACGACATTCTCAAAGTTGTTCATATCGTCCAGTTTATCTTTATACTGAAATTAGGGTAAGTAAGGCCCAGTGTACTGTCGACGATTTAATGTTGTTGTTGTAGAAGTAGTGTGTTTTATACCACATGAAACATGCTGTTAATACTTCTGACTATTTATTTTTGTTTTTCAGGAGTGCGGTAGTTCTGCTTTTCTTTCAAAAGCCTTTCTCTTCTGGCAAACCCATTTCCAAAAGACAGGTGTGTTGAATATCTAAGCCTCCGTTTCACTGTGAACGTAACCAATCATCATGAATGGACATGGAGAAATTGTTACTTAGGGTTGCCTGGTTATGGCCTATTTGACACTCCCATTTGAATGATGTGTCTGTTTGCTATGGATAAGACCAGGTATGTCCAGGTCTCAGGGTTTGAGTGCTGCTAAGAGATGGTCTCTTTTTCTCTGTCTTCTTTCAGTGGATAAAGTTACTCAAACATTCTGTGTTGGGATGCATCATTTCCTTATTGGGATTTTTCGGACTGACACTCTGCGGCCCACTCAGGTAAAGTGTCTTAAAGATCACAGTCATTTCATTTAGTACTTTCTTTCCATCATAATGTTGTGAGAATAATGTGCTTCCTTCTACACTATTACTACTATATAGTCATTACCTTGCTTCCTTATTAATGTGCCGTACAGTTGGGTGGGTGAGGCTGAAATCTATTATTCGTTGTTGTGGTGGTGCTCTGCATTCCCCTCCATAAGTTATGGTCTGACCTCCACAAAATTAGCTTTTAGAATTTAGTCTTTTTAGCTACCACAGTGGAAAGCACAGCCATTGTTTTAATATGTAACCCTGCATTTAACCCAATTTATCAGCCATTGGCTAGTGGCAGCGAGTGTTCATTTTTTGGAATTGGGACTGCCCACGAGGTGATCATCATGGTCAGTGTTTTCCTCCTCCAGGACGTTGCTGCTGTTTGAGCACAGCGACGTGGTGGTCCTGGCTCTGCTGGGCGTGCTCTTCACCTCCTCAGGGGGCGGACCCGCCAAGGTAGGACCCCCCCTTAGATAACAAACCGCTTTTAGAGTTAGCATTGTTTTCACTGATGCATGTATGTATGTGTATGGATGTGTAGATGGATAGTAAGGTAATCCTGTTATTATTATTATCTTGTCTGTATTATTGTTATGTAAGAAGAACATATTTAAATCAGTCCAACACAAGGGTAAAATTAGTGAGTCAACTATGGCAAATATTAACGAGAATAGATTTTTTGAAATATTTTGGCGGCCTTTTATGATGCTAAAAAATAGAATATGTGGCAATCATCATGTTGTTTAGATGTGTCCTGGTAGACAGGTCCTAATATCTCAGTTTCATCCCGTACCAGACCAGAGGTGCTGCCCTCTTCATCATCGCTGTGGTCTGCCTCCTCCTCTTCGATAACGATGACCTCATGGCCAAGATGGCGGAGCACCGTATCCTTATGCTTGCTTGTTTGTTGTTTACACGGGTTGATTTCTTGCAATTCTTCTTGCAGGTCTTCTCACTTCGTTTTATAATTAACTAATAATTAATTAATGTCACCCTGATTGTTGAACACACCTGTATATATTTTTTGTAATCGCATTAATGATTAGTTAGTTAAATAAGGTAATATTAGGGACGGGAATTGGCAAAGACCTCACAATATAATTCTGTAAATGCACTATTGCGATACGATATTAAGTTTAAATATATATGTATAATATAAGGTAAATGTATGTAAAATTGTAAAAAAAAAGTAACATTTAAGTAACATTTAAATTTAAATAACTGCAGTAGACAATCAAAAAGAAGATAAATACAAGCATTTGCTTCCACTAAGATTACATTGACATTTATTTCTTAAAAAGAAACCTGATGACCTCTCTTTGAGAGAAAGAGATTATTTTCCCCAAGAATATTTTTCCCCATCCTGCCATACGATTGTCTCTTCTCTTGGTTCATAGTATACTCTCCAGTGTAGTCGTTGTGCCTTGACTGTGTGTCACCAGCTGAGGGACACCACGACAGCGCTCTCACTCACTTCCTCTACACCGCCATCGCCTTCCTGGGCGTGGCCGATCACAAGGTAAGTCAGGAGGGGGGGAGGAGTGGATGGTATTACCACAGTAATGGCTCTTTGGTAGTATGCATCGTTGAGAATAAGCGTAATAAGGAGCGATGTTGGATAAAAAGCATAACACTGATGCCCTGATGCAGCCACACATCCACGCTGTGGTGTGAGATAACTGGGAGCATGCCCTCTTGGAAGCGAGGGTATGCTCATAAAAGACATACCAACACGTAGAAAAACAGCCATGGGTTCACTTTCAGTCACTTTCTCTACTTATGTATGATTGATAGTACAATTATTTTTCTTAGATCTACATTGTCAATGATTCATGTTTCCCCTCTCGTGTGGTGTCATCTGCCACCAGGGCGGGGTGGTGTTGCTTGTGGTGTCCCTGTGCCTGAAGCTGGCCTTCCACGCCACCTCTAGGAAGCTGTCGGTGGAGGTGGGTGGGGCCAAGCGTCTCTACGCACTGGACAACCTGGTGTCCAGTGCCGTGCTGCTGCCCTGGGTCGTGGTGCTGTCCGCCACCACCGAGGTAGCCTCAGCCTCCGCCCCCTCACGTTACCGCGCCACACCGTGTGTTTGTGTTGTGTGGTGTGTGTGTGTGTGTGCGTGTGTGAGGGAGGTCATGTCAAATATTTACAAAAATAATATCTAGACAGGTTTTGAGACATATCCTTCATTGGTCAAGATATCCCACAACCCCTTGCGCCTGCTGTATGAGCATTTAAATGGCTGACTGTCAAAATGTACACTTGGTGGTGGGGGTGGGTCCACACAGAGCAAGGTGGAGTCGTGGTCGGCCCTCATCTTGCCGTTCGGCATGATTGTGTTCTCCGTGATGATCCTGGAGTTCTATGTGGAGGCCGTCTGCACGGCCAAGATGGAGGCTCCGCGCTGCGCCCGCTACGGCACCGTCGCCCTCTTCGTCAGCGCCCTGCTGCTCGCCCACTTCTGGACACACCCCCTCACCGACCAGCTGCTGTCCGTTGGTCAGCCAGCCGGGCGGGGCACTGAGCACGTGCTCTCCGGCGGCGTGGTGGTCAGTGCCGTCTTCTTCATCATGGGTGAGTATCTATACCCGTGGCTGCTCTTCCTCCTCGTCCTGTTCCTGCTCCTCTGCCTCTCCTCCTGCACCTACATGTCTTGCGCCTCCTTCTCCCTCTCCTGCCACTGCTCCTCCTCCCTCTCCTGCTCCTGCTCCTCCTTTATTGCAGTTTGTGTTTTCTAAATTGTGATGACAAGATTTGAGTTTAATTGCTACTGCTACTCAGCATGGGTGAACAAACCCGAGCCCTGACTTGGAGCATAACCTCTCCTTTCGTCCTTGTGGTGTTGCAGCGTCCAGCGTCCTGTCGTCGCCCTCCAGGAAGGGTCAGCAGGGCACCCTGGTGGGCTACTCCCCCGAGGGCACCCCGCTCTACAACTTCATGGGTGACGCCCTGCAGCACACGTCCCAGAGCCTCCCGCGCTTCATCCAGGAGTCCCTGAAGCAGATCCTGGAGGAGTACGACTCCCGGCAGATCTTCTACTTCCTGTGTCTCAACCTGGTAGGAATGGTGGACTGTAGGTCCGAGGGGCGGAGGGATACGAAGGCACTGAACAACCGAGTAATCAGTTCATTACATGCCGGGACTGATTTCATAAACCGGAGTCGAATGACTACAGTGAAAAGGATTTCGTAAAAAGTTAAGGAATGATGGTCACAATGAAAAAGCTTTATTATTGCGATTGTGATTACATTTTCCTTTTTGCGTTAACGTATTCATTGGTTTGCAAGAAGTTGGAATGTAGAAAAGTAAAGACCTTTAAAAAAATTATCGATGTTGTATCTAGTCCAATAAATAATCTTGAAAACATAAAACAACAAATACAACAAAACAATAAAATAACAAAAGTAGATGGGCCCAATGGAAATCTGGGCTTTCCCCATGTTTAGCACATTAACTTATCGATTCTTATTTAGTGATAGTTTCTTATTTATTTGTTTAGTAAGTAAGTAAATCTTTTCATACAAGAAATGTAACTCAAAGTGCTTTACAGCAGAGAAATGACATGCACTGAGTTCTTCACATACAATTTTTTACATAAAATGATGACATCAGAATAGAAAATGAACATTAGAAATAAACATTAAAAACCATAAAAGCATGAACATAACATAAAAACATGTTGGGTTCTACCCAAGATAAAAGTTGATGATTCAACAATACAAAGTGCAAGCAGGTGCAATTTAGTGATAATTTCTGATAGTTTATGAATAAAATGGACTGAAAAATGTTAAAGCCACCATCTAGTAGTCTAGTAGTATTTCTTCTTTGACTCTGATTATCTCAGTTGATATCCTCCCTCCTCCTTTCTGTGACTTTTATCTAAATGTGAGGTTTTATTTCTTCCGCGTCGCAGGCGTTCACGTTCGTGGAGCTCTTCTACGGCGTGTGGACCAACAGCCTTGGCCTGATCTCGGACGGCTTCCACATGCTGTTCGACTGCTCGGCGCTGGTGCTGGGCCTGTTCGCCGCCCTCATGACACGCTGGAAGGCCACCAAGATCTTCTCCTATGGGTGTGTGAGCGGCGACACCCACGTAATGACTGGGAGAAATGACATGCACTGAGTTCTTCACATAAAATGATGACACTAGAATAGAAAATGAACATTAGAAATAAACATTAAAAACCATAAAAGCATGACAAGCGGGAGGTTATCTAGATTGTACAGTTACAATCAGGAATCTATATCAGTGCTTCTCAAACTTTTACTCATCACTAACTAAGATACTTTATATTTACGAATGAACCCCCTCTAAGATATTTTATATGTACTAATGTACCACTTTAAAGTTAAAGTGTTATTGGAAAGATTTACCAAACTTCTTACTATGTAACTCAATTGTATTAAAGGGATATTCATCATGTCATCAAGTCCATAATGTCCATATATTCCCCCACGGTGACTGGCCTCAGTAACAAGACCCGGGACCCCCACTGATCCCCACTGATTTCCCCGCCCCCCTATGGACACTATACTACACATTATATTAACGTTTAACCTCACTGACTCCCACCCCACATGGACACTATACTACATGTTATATTAACCTTTAACCCCACTGACTCCCACCCCACATGGACACTATACTACATGTTATATTAACCTTTAACCCCACTGACTCCCACCCCCTATGGACACTATACTACACCTTATATTAACGTTTAACCCCACTGACTCCCACCCCACATGGACACTATTGCGTTACATTAACGCACATCTTTTCTTTAAATTGCACCTTTTATTTGCTTATTTTGTATACATATTTTTCAAATGTTTAGAATTTTTTAGAATTTCTATATTATAAGTTTCTTTTTAATGTTCAATGTTATGCACCAATTTCACAAAAGCACATTTCTTGTTTGTGAAAACTAAGGCAATAAAGCTGATTCTGATTCTGATATTGTCCTTATTGTTTCACGAACCCGAATGGACTCTGCTCTCTGCCTGCAGGTACGGCCGTGTTGAGATCCTCTCAGGCTTCATCAACGGTCTGTTCCTGATGGTTATCTCCTTCTTTGTGTTCATGGAGTCGGTCACGAGGCTGTTCGACCCACCCAACATCAACACGGACATGCTCACGGTGAGCACTCTGGGTCATGTAGTTTTATGAGACTGAAGTATACACACTAAAGACAAAATTTACTTGTATCTGCAATCGGCAGATCACATATTTCCAGTCAGTCACATATTTCCATATTTAAAAAAGCCCCCTGAAACCATATCTTCATTCACCCAAAGTGAAATATTTATTTTGTGTGTTATATCTTGTTGTGATTTGTATTTTTTTTAATATTCAATCAGAACTGGAAAACAATATTTGTGAAAGGCTATGTAATATAGTTGGCCTTTTGAGTGAAACAAATGGGAACAGACTAAAACTGCTTCTCCCATAATACATTAGTGTTAGTTATACATTTTTAGAAGAACATAGAATATGTATAACAGAATGTGTATAATTTAATTGATTAACTTATCATTTAATTTGCCCCTACAGCCAGTGTCTGTGGGAGGCCTGCTCGTCAACCTGGTTGGCATCTGTGCCTTTAGCCACGCCCACTCGCACGGTGGCAAAAGCTGTCCGTCGAGCGACCACGGTGGCCACGGCCATAGCGAACACTCCCACGGGGGCCACGGCCACTCCCACGGTGGCGGGGGCCACGGACACTCCCACGGAGGGGGGGGCCACGGACACTCCCACGGAGGGGGGGGCCACGGCCACTCCCACGGTGGCGGCGGTGGAGGGGGGATGAACGCCAACATGAGAGGTGATTGGTCTTCCAAGAACCCGCTCAGCGGATTACTTGTAGACAAAGATCAGACAGATGTTGTGATATTATGACATATTGGTCACAGGGGTGCAACAATAATGATAATCCTTCTGTGTCTGATTGCCTGGTGCTGGAGTGACTTGATGATGCACTAGCCTGTTATATGAGGGGAACTGTGAGGCTCTTGAGAACAGACGCCCAAGTCCATGTCAGCACCGCGGGTTGAGCTCAGCTGCTGATCAGTAACGGCTGCGGATGTGAAGTGACCGGTGAACATGTTTTGTGGCATATGGAAGTGCTTTGTGAACTGTTGCCATTGGAGATGGCAAAACAGTAATGAGAAACAAATTATAATTTATTATTATAATTATTAAGTATGAGGATTACAGACATTTTAAAGGCAATGGTTTACATTTAGGGCATTTGGCAGACGCTTTTATCCAAAGCGACTTACAAAGAGTACATTTGTTGAAGGAGAGGCAGCGATATATCACTGTGGTACATAAAGATAAGAATAGAGCTGTTTTATTTTATGATACACATAAAATTAACCAGTTTATTCATTTATTAAATGAACCAGTTAATAATTAATCAAACTACTTGAAATGAATTCACATTCAAGCTAGTTAAGCTAAATGTCAATTGACAATCAAACCAGATAACAATTGACGTCGTTAACACAATCAAGCTTGTTAGCAATTAGCAATCAAGCGAGTTAGCAATTAGCAATCAAGCTAGTTAGTACAGTCAAGCTAGTTAGCAATTAGCAATCAAGCTAGTTAGCACAGTCAAGCTAGCTAGCAATTAACAACCAAGCTAGTTAACAATTGACAATATAGGGCACAATTGACAATCAAGCTAGTTAACAGTCGACAATCAATCCATCCATGGGCGTCCAAAGTTATTTGGACGCTCCCACGGACGGAGCATTGATGCTAACGACACTCTAACAACGTACCCCCGCCCCTCCCCCCAGGTGTGTTCCTGCACGTGCTGGCCGACACGCTGGGCAGCGTTGGCGTCATCATCTCCACTGTGCTCATCCGCCAGTTCGGCTGGCTGATCGCCGACCCCATCTGCTCACTCTTCATCGCCGTGCTCATCTTCCTCAGCGTCATCCCGCTGATCAAGGACGCGTGCGAGGTGCTGGTGCTGCGCATGCCCCCCGAGCACGAGAAGGACCTCAATAAGGCCCTGGAGAAGGTCAGTAACCCGAGCTGGAGACCACTTTTTCCACCACATTTTTAGCGAAGCCGGATCCAGAAAGCCAGAAACGGATCCGGAAATGATCTCGACCAATTACGCCGCAGGGTGTTAAGCTATGTGTTGCACTCACCTGCCTGATTCCCGGGGCAGGGTATATTTTCATGAACGCTGTGTCATGATTGGTCGAATTTGGGCCCTTGTGAACAAAATTGTGCCCCATGCTGACAAAAGCTCCTTGATGTCAGGCAATGTAAACGGTAAACCGATTGCCTTTATATTGCACTTTTATCCAAAGCGCTTTACAGTTGCCTCACATTCACCCATTCATACGCCGACGGTGGTGTCAACCATGCAAGGTAACAACCACATGACACTTCGCTAGGCGGAGCCCGGGGATCGAACCAGAAACCTTCCAGTTGCCAGACAACTGCTCTTACCTCCTGAGCTACCTCCTCCCCAATCTAGGCAAGGTAGATGTAATCACTGGAACTGAACTGTTATTCCCCAAAGACAAAGTCTGGATAAATTGAATTCCAACAGCAAGTAGATATTTTCTTAATTAAGTCCTACCCCCCCCACCCCCCTGTCATGCAACTGAATTCCAATGACACATTTCTCAACTCTCGTCACGTGGGTGTAGATGGAGAAGATCGACGGAGTTCTGTCCTACAGAGACGCACACTTCTGGAGGCACTCGGCCAGCATTGTGGCGGGCACCATTCACATCCAGGTCATGGCGGAGGTGGTGGAGCAGAGGATCGTCCAGCAGGTACACGGATGCGTCGACGTACGGTGGACGATGGTGTCCGCTTTAAAAGCACTGAAAAGCGAGCTGCTAACGTGGAGATCGAGCATTGTGTGACGTTACCATAGGCTGCTAGCGTCACTGCACTTAAAGGACCAGTCTGAAATCACTGGAACCCTCTCTCCTCCTGACATGACTAAAACACGTTACAATAATGGTGCATTAATTAACCATTATTTAATGCAGTAATAAGCATTATTGTTAATTAACAGTCGGCTAATGGTCTAGTAATCGTTTACTAATGGTGTTTATGTCAAACTCACTAACACTAACCCCTATGCTAATGATATACTGTATAATAATGCGTATTGCTGCATTAATTAATAGTTAATTAATGTACCCCTATGATAAAGTGTGATTTCTCCATTATAGTTTGTCAGAATGACCAGAATGACCCCTATTTAGGGAAATCCTAAATAAGTGGCAAATATTGGTCATGTGGCTGCATATGTCCCGAGTGAGCAGGACATAGGAAACATCCTAACTAGGTCCCTAGATTTGGGCCGGAGTGTTTGCGTGTTCGCTTCATCTTTTCAATAAACACATGTAATAATGACATTAGTTAACTTGTCAATCTAACATCAACTTTATCTGACCGCTGTTGCATTCCTTTCACTTTTGAGTTATTTAATCGTTTTCAATTTAATTGTTTTCAAGTAAAACCCCCGAGCATAGTCCCGATAGTAAATACATATGCTCAACATAACTTTTCTTTTGGTCACGTGGTTCGGCAGTCTCACTTTGTGAAGGATTTTCACAAAGTAGCTCACATAAACACGGAGCCTTCCTAAATGTGTACATCAAGGTTATAGGACGCCTCCTGGCAGACTGAGACACAGCCGCCTAATGCTGTCCTAATCTTACCCATCGATGGGCTAAACATGTCCACATAGATCTGTGACCGCTTGTCTGTGACCCCCCCCCCCCCCCCAGGTGACGAGCATGCTGAAGGACGCGGGGGTGAACAACCTGTCGGTGCAGGTGGAGAAGGAGGCGTACTTCCAGCACATGTCGGGCCTGAGCACCGGGTTCCACGAGGTGCTGGCCATGACGCAGCAGATGGAGACCGTGAAATGTCTGAAAGACGGGACTTGTATCATGTAGCTTTGTTTATCTTTCACAAACATTTTTTTGTTCTGTGCAATTACGTTTGTCATGTGTTTTCATGTAAAATAAACCGAGTGTATTGATTTTATCCTGCTGTTGGTGGGATTTTACCTTTTTTCTTTTTACACTTTGAACCTTGAATTTCCTACACATCTAGCAGCTGCTGTGCTTGTTAGGGTCTCACATCAGGGTTACGGTTTCATATTTGCGTTTGATTTTAGGGTTACGGTTTCATATTTGCGTTTGATTTTAGTCTTAGGGTTTCACATTAAGATTAGGGTTTGGTACACACATGGCCAGGTCCAGCTCCAACACCATCTTCAAGTTTGCGGATGACACAGTGGCGGTGGGCCTGATCTCCGGTAACGATGAGCGCTACCCTGTCACTCTGGTGCCAAGACAACAGCCTCATGCTGAATGTCTCCAAAACTAAGGAGCTGATTATGGATTTTAGAAGGACACAACATCAGAGGACTTACCTGGAGGTACCTGGGAGTCCACATAGCAGATGATTTGACTTGGACTACACACATTGACACTATTCAGACCTTCTACGCTGGTGCGGTGGAGAGCATCCTGACAGGGAACATCACTGCCTCGTTCGGCAACTGCTCCTCTCAGGACAGGAGCGCTCTGCAGAGGGTGGTGCATTCGGTTGAGCGCACAATTGGCACTACACTCCCCACCCTGCAGGACCTGTACTCCAGGAGGTGTCGAACCAGAGTCTGCAGGATCATGAAGGATCCTCACCACCCCAACAACAACCTGTTCCAACTTCTGCGGTCAGGCTGCTAGAACAGAGACAAAAACAGACTTTCTTTCCGCAGGCCATCAGGACTGTGAACTCACAAGGGCCCCTCCACTGCACACTCCCATGCACATATGGGACACATTGCTGATACAATTTTGTATATTGCCCTGTTGTTGATGTGCCTACTTGATATTCATATGCCCTATTTCAGGGGTATTCAATTAGATTTCAAAGAGGTTCAGTTAAAGAAAATGTCCTGAAGCAAATGTCCGGAACATCATAATGACTTGTGTTATGATGTCATATACTGTAGCCTATATTGAAGTAGCCTAGTAATGGTATCAACATCTATAGGCTGCCACTATCTAGTTAAATCAAATTAATGAAGTACAATTCAATAATATGACAATATTTATTGAACGGGATGGATTATAAATATGTGCTCTAATAATAAATAAATAAGTAAATAAATGTTCTTTTCACATTTAAAGTAAAATAAGGAATGCATTTAAAAAAAAACCTGAGCTTTTGAAAAGTGTGAATCTTACAAATAAAGGTGCTTAATTTTTGAATAATTAAATAAAAGTAGTTTGAGTTTCCCTTTTACTTCCTTTTTGTTCAACTCAATTTCACATTTTAACAGTCTCAACCAATTTTATAAAGAACAATCAACACATCGTAACATGAACTTAATTAACTTAATTCCTCCATGTTCTCTTGCTCAGTGAGAGAAGTGAGCTCTAGCTTGTCCTGCCAGGATTTTAAATCTGGGCTGGAATGGTGTCAGGGCCATTCTCATGCAGATGTGTAGGTGCTCATTGGTGAGCCTGGAATGATATTTGTTTTTAATTATGTTCATTGTGGAGAAAGCTGCCTCACAACTGTAAGTGGAGCCGAACATGGTCAGGATGTATAGGGCTACTTTCCTCAGATCCAGAAAAGCTGTTTTGAGCCAGAAAGTGCCAGTGTCAGTTCCTCCAAAATTTCAGGGCCATATCTGCTTGGAGATCGACCAGTTGCATCTGTAGACGCCCGCCATTTGCCCACTTGAAGTGCTGTGTGACTTCCTTTGAGAACCCTCTGACATCTGTAAAGAGGAATGGGTTCTGAATAAACAGGGTGAGCAGCTGTCCAAGGCTGAAGCTGTCAAAACGTTTGCTGAATTTTACCATCGGCTTGTCAACAAAGTCAACAAAAGAAGATACTGTTCTCTCACCCTGAACCTGTTCCTGCACTGTTGGGAACTGTTGGGTCTCCCTGCAGGTCTTCCTTGAACACCAAGTTTCCTCTGGAAGGAGCGGACAGCTGCCATCAGGTCACAAACTGTCCTTGCCCTGTAGCTTCACATTCAGGTCATTCAGGTGTTAAGTGATAGCAACCAAAAGAGCAACAATATCTATATTCTTCTCGTGTTCTAAAAAGAGAGAAAATGCTGTTGACTTGACTGTTGGCTCTTCAGCTGTGCCAAGAAAGCTGATATTTCCCTTCAGATGGACCAAAAGTGCGCCCTGAGAAAGTTTATAATCTCATCATTGTGTTCATCACCTCATCATACTCATCTGACGGGGTGGAGCACAGGAATTATGCAATGGTAAGATATGACCTCAGGATTGTCCTCTTTCATTCTTGCCACAGCTCGTTTCTCTCTCTCAGTTATTGAAACCACTTGTTTCAGCTCTATTCCCCTCTTTGTCATCATCTCCTTTATGGCCAGATAGATGTCCTCTCCCGTGGGAAGAATAAACATGTACACGTCTGTCCAATCTTCATTAAAGGCCCTGTTCTCACTGTCTACCTTTCTCTTTTTGTAAAGCCTAGAAAATGCGCACAAACAAAATTGTATAATACTCAATAATTTATTGGTTATAGGTCCGGGTCCGGATAGGACGGTGTCTGGGATATTTGATTCAGGCAGCCAGCGTCTCAACGACACCTCTGGATTCGTACCCAGCCTCGCTGTCAGGAGAACAAACATGTCAGCATATATTCATTCATAGTTTTGCTCATCCCAACAGCTGCGTCAATCTCATAGACTGTAAAATATACGGACAAAACCTCTGTGATGTCACCCATTGGTCTCTGAAGAGCGGTTTTGAAGCTCAAATGGTCGCCATCTTGACAAGTCAGTAACAAGTACCATTTGCCAATTCTTGGGTGTTGTTGTGGATGTATTAACCTTGTGGGCCGTAAACCTTCCACTCTGCCTGTAGGCCTACATGGCTATTTAGCTTCACTCTTATCTATTAGCCCTGAGAGGCCTTTAAGATGCGCTCACTGTTCTTCGGCCATGGAGGGTGGCTGTCCTTGCCTCCCATGCTGGCTGTCTGGGACGTGGGGACAGTTACGTCTCCATGTGAGACCGTGGTGTCCTTGCTTCCCAGGCTGGCTGTCTGGGAGGTGGGGACAGTTACGTCTCCCTGTGAGACCGTGGTGTCCTTGCTTCCCAGGCTGGCTGTCTGGGAGGTGGGGACAGTTACATTTCCGTGTGAGACCATAGTGTCCTTGCTTCCCAGACTGACTGTCTGTCTGTTGTGTCTCCACATAAGACCATAATACTCCTAACTTCTGCTGTCTTTTCTCCCGTCCCAGAGGTGTGACTAGCACATCCAAAACTGTATATATATGCTCTATGTATCTGAATAAACTTTGAATCATTCTGCGTGATGCTGCCTTGTGTCACGTTGATTCCCGAGCTCGCTGCTTTGCTTACAGACAATCCAGAACCTGAACCTGAACCTGAACTTCAGCCACAGCAGATGACTGCTGGAAACTGCGCATAACACCAATGTTACCGTGAATCTGTCACATTTAAGAACACCAAACACCAGTAACGTTAACATCATAAACACCTAACTAACAATTTGTTGGAAAACAATCAAAGCAAGTTACGTTTTTCACATAACTAGTTAGTTATGAACGAGTCGTTTATTTGGGTGTCACAGACAATCACACAGACAATCACACATTGTCTGTGTACTTTTTGGGTTAAAGACAGCCTACATGTCAGGATGATTGCTCAATTGTCTCATCCGATGGAATAGGGTTACTTAATAAGTGATGATTAATAAGTGATCTGATCAATGCAACTCTATAACAATGGCGATTGCCTTGGGCTGCCTCTAACATATGCCTGGTATAGGTTTCTGTACATTGTGGTTGAAGAACGAATCAAAGTCAAAGTGTTTTATTTGTCACATGTCCATCACAACACAGGGACATTCTGTACAGTGAAACTCTAGCAGTGTATACGCCTCCCCTGCCCGTTTTGACATATAAGTCCGTAGGGGACTGGAACTTATGTGAGCTGCAGCTTATTATCTTGAATATGACTATTGAGAAAGAAGGTCACTTTATATAAGATAAGATGAGATAGAACTTTATTAATCCCGAAGGAAATTCTTTTGTTACATGTTATTTGTTACATTAACAGGTGGCCATTAACTTCTTCATAATGGCCACCTTCCATTCCACCGCCTTGCCAGCTACACACAACGAAGATTGTAAGTATCAATCTTGGTTACATGATTTTGGACAGCTGTACACAAATGTATTTTAATACTGTCAACCTATAGTGAATTGCATGACGTATTTTTCATCCCTAATTGGGGACAAATATGTACGTCGTGCTTCCCAGAGATCTGCAGGAACCATGGGAAGCCACTTCAGCGTGCCGGGCATCAGTGTCTGCTGGTTTGGCTTGGGTGGACTACGGTGGAAAGGCCTTCTCCCCTTCTTTCCCATCTCACTGCGAGGAAGAGCAGCACCGGATGTCCTCATCACCACTGTGGCGGCAACAACATGGGGGCGGATGTGTTTTGAATGTGTTTTTTAATAACAGTTTAATACCAATACAACTGGAACATGAATGTACAGTATGCAGTTCATCCACATTAAAATATTGTATTGTTACTATGAAAAGATTATTTAACTGTTCTTAATGTGCCACTGTAAATGTGGCCACTGTTCGTGTTGCCACTGTAGAATCATGTGATGTCTCACTGGGCGAATCTTTTTTTCCCATTTCATCATAGACAGCAGAGGAAAAAGCAATTCTCACTGGATGAGATAAGGCATTTGCATTGAATGCACTGAAATTTGAAAGCAAAAAGTGAGCAAGCTATGGCCTAAGTCATGTATAATGTAGTGTAATGTAATGCAATGTACATATAATATATGAAACATACATATCAATTTAAACCAGTAGGTGTAACTCACTTTGAGGTTTTGAGGGCCCGTAACAGCCAAATGCTATTAGCAGGGGCCGGACAGAACAAAACTTCCACGAAAATAACCAATAAATCTTACGATTTGTGCCAGCTTTAGTGGTTTATTTTGGTAGGAAACTACAACATTTTTGATTTGGAATAAAAGTGAAACAATCATCAGAAAAGATTAATCCATCCATCATCGAAACATTTTATGAATTGGCTCGGCCGGAATTGGATCCGCTGGCGGCCGCATGGGCCCCGCCGGGCCGCATGTTTTGACACCGATTTAACCAATTAGTGTTGCTATTCTTTGTAAGATATGAAATGGTCCTCACTACCGGAGTCAGTGGCTGAAAGTGATGACCTATTCAAAGTTAATGTCTTGGGTGTTGAGCAACCACTTCACTAGAGGACACCTTTTACATAGACAAATATACAATATGTTAAGACTCTTGCACAGAACTTTTATATCTAAACAATAATCATTTATAATTCAACTACTAATTGAACAGGTCATGGACGATGAATTAATAATTTTTAAAGAGAAAATAAATGAAATAGAAAACACCCACGCCCCCCTCAAAAACATAGCCTTTCATATTAGATTAATATTATCATCTACTATCAGAGCACAGACAACTGTACTTTTATCTTGACAATTTTTGGAAAACATTGGCTGGTTGCACAGACCAAACCACGTTAAATATGAGAGTCTGTGCAAGATGTCGGCTGAATGTGAAAACGTAGCTGGAATTCGGAGTGTCTATGGGTAGAAAGGACACTCCCATGTGGACAAAATATATACTGCAGATTGAAAAACTCAGCAAATGTAATTGGTGACTCAATTACAATTCTATGGGTCTTGACCCCTACCTGCTCCTTAATGAGTTAGGATGAGGGCCTACACACCAACAGACTACTGACACTAATTAATGACACAATAAACTCTACATCTAAAGAGACTCTTTATCTAGTAGATCAGAGTTCTCTTCATGAATCACAAATACATGCAGCAGCTGGTAAAACTCATCATCGGCTTTCCTTAATTATCCAGTATTAACAAAACACACACGCACCACACACACACACAACACACACACAACACACCACACTTTTAAAAGACAGGCAGTTAATATATTGAACCGTTGAGCCCTGAACCTTTATTTCAAAATATTGATATGATGAGGCAGCAGTAGCTCAGGAGGTAGAACAGTTCTCTGGCAAATAGCAAGAGACCCTAACTGCTTCTGACCAGCTGGCTGTTTCCTTGCATGGTTGACACTGGCATCTGCATATGAATGTGTGTATGAATGGGTGAATGTGAGGCAATGTACAGCACTTTGGATAAAAGTGCCCTTTACGATAATGAGACAGATACAGATTCAAGAATTTCCTTTGGGATCCATAAAGTTCTATCTCATCTTATCTTATCTTACATACCTTTATTTCAAAATATTCAACAGATGTTTACCTTTATTTCAATACATTGATATGATAATGACAAATACGTATGACTACCTGTATTTCAAAACATTGATAAGGTAATGAGAAATATACCAAAGAGAGAGATAAGAGAGAACCATGCATCTTCATCACTTTCTGAAGAGAACCATGCGTCTTCATCACTTTCTGAAGAGAACCATGTGTCTTCATCACTTCCTGAAGAGAACCATGCGTCTTCATCACTTCCTGAAGAGAACCATGTGTCTTCATCACTTCCTGAAGAGAACCATGCGTCTTCATTACTTCCTGAAGAGAACCACGGCTTTGTCCAAAATGAAAGGCAGCTGCCTGCTGTCTTGTTGTCTGGCGAGGTAGCATCCTGTGGGATACTGGGACCCACTGGATTGGGACGGACTTCCAAGGCAGCAATGCATCCTTAAGTCACCAAAATACATGGACAATTGACATCCTCAATTGCTACCACCTGTGTAGTGGTGTGTAATGGTGTGTAGTGGTGTGTAATGGTGTGTGCTCTGGCGAACACACCAGTGATTTCATTCCTTTCCTAAAATAGCCCAACAGGTGCTGATCTGTGTGTGTGTGATAAGTAGTCAGATATGTGAGTGTGTGTGTGTGTGTGTGTATGTATATATATCTACACACACACACACAAGTAGAGAGAGAGAGAGAGCGAGAGAGAGAGAGAGGGTGACTACTGACGACAGCCAAGCTCCCAGCTGTGTGTTACTATGAAAAGATTATTTAACTGTTCAATGTGCCTGTAAATGTGGCCACTATGTGTTGCCACTGTAGATCATTATTCATGGATTTTCCATTTCATCATAGACAGCATAGGAAAAAAGCAATTCTCACTCTGAGATAAGGCATTGAATGCACTGAAACTTTAAAGCAAAAAGTGAGCAAGCTATGGCCTAAGTCATGTATAATGTAGTGTAATGTAATGCAATGTACATATAATATATGAAACATACATATCAATTTAAACCAATATGTTGCCTACTTCTTTGTAAGATATGAAAAATGGTCTCACTACCCTGGAGTCAGTGCTGAAGTGATGACTCTCAAAGTTATGGCTTCTTGTTGTTGAGCAACCCACTTTCACCTAGAGGACACCTTTACAGAGACAAATAGATATGTTAAGAACTCTTTACAGACTTTATATCTAAACAATATCATTTAAATAACTTCACTACTTAATTGAACAGGTCATGATCAATGAATTAAATAATGTTTTAAAAAATTTAATGAAATAAGAAAAACACCACGCCCCCCTCAAACAACATAGCCTTTCATATTAGATTAATATTATCATCTACTATCAGAGCACAGACAACTGTACTTTTATCTTGACAATTTTTTGGAAACATTGGCTGGTTGCACCGACCAAACCACGTTAAATATGAGAGTCTGCGCAAGATGTCGGCTGAAATGGTGTAAAACGTAGCTGGAATTCGGAGTGTCTATGGGTAGAAAGGACACTCCCATGTGGACAAAATATATACTGCAGATTGAAAAACTCAGCAAATGTAATTGGTGACTCAATTACAATTCTATGGGTCTTGACCCCTACCTGCTCCTTAATGAGTTAGGATGAGGGCCTACACACCAACAGACTACTGACACTAATTAATGACACAATAAACTCTACATCTAAAGAGACTCTTTATCTAGTAGATCAGAGTTCTCTTCATGAATCACAAATACATGCAGCAGCTGGTAAAACTCATCATCGGCTTTCCTTAATTATCCAGTATTAACAAAACACACGCACACACACACACACACACACACACACTTTAAAGACAGGCAGTTAATATATTGAACCGTTGAGCCCTGAACCTTTATTTCAAAATATTGATATGATGAGGCAGCAGTAGCTCAGGAGGTAGAACAGTTCTCTGGCAAATAGCAAGACACCCTAACTGCTTCTGACCAGCTGGCTGTTTCCTTGCATGGTTGACACTGGCATCTGCATATGAATGTGTGTATGAATGGGTGAATGTGAGGCAATGTACAGCACTTTGGATAAAAGTGCCCTTTACGATAATGAGACAGATACAGATTCAAGAATTTCCTTTGGGATCCATAAAGTTCTATCTCATCTTATCTTATCTTACATACCTTTATTTCAAAATATTGAAAAAATAATTAAAACAGATGTTTACCATTATATTTCAATACATTGATATGATCTGACAAAATACGTATGACTACCTTTATTTTCCAAAAATTGATAAGGTTAATCGAGAAATTATACCAGAAGAGAGTAAGAGGAACCATGCGTTTCTTATCACTTCTGAAAAGGAACATTGCGTCTTCATCAACTTTTCTGAAGAGAACCATGTGGTCTTTCATTACCTTCCTGAAGAGGAACCATGTGTCTTCATCCACTTCCTGAAGAGAACCATGTGTCTTCATCACTTCCTGAAGAGAACCATGTGTCTTCATTACTTCCTGAAGAGAACCACGGCTTTGTCCAAAATGAAAGGCAGCTGCCTGCTGTCTTGTTGTCTGGCGAGGTAGCATCCTGTGGGATACTGGGACCCACTGGATTGGGACGGACTTCCAAGGCAGCAATGCATCCTTAAGTCACCAAAATACATGGACAATTGACATCCTCAATTGCTACCACCTGTGTAGTGGTGTGTAATGGTGTGTAGTGGTGTGTAATGGTGTGTGCTCTGGCGAACACACCAGTGATTTCATTCCTTTCCTAAAATAGCCCAACAGGTGCTGATCTGTGTGTGTGTGATAAGTAGTCAGATATGTGAGTGTGTGTGTGTGTGTGTGTATGTATATATATACACACACACACACACACAAGTAGAGAGAGAGAGAGAGAGAGAGAGAGAGAGAGAGAGAGAGAGAGAGAGAGAGAGAGAGAGAGAGAGAGAGAGAGAGAGAGAGGGTGACTACTGACGACAGCCAAGCTCCCAGCTGTGGCTGTCTATCTCACACACAGACACACACACACACACACACACACACACTATGTGTCCTGAGTGCAGTGACAGAAGGTTTTTAGCTCCATGGGATCGTAGCGTTGCGGAGTTCGGGAACAAACAACACCTCGTAGAGCCAGCTAGAAACAGACAGAAAGACATAAACAGACAGAACCAGCTAGAGGATGAGGACGGGAGGAAGTCTGAATATCTACTTCCTGTTGATACTTGTGGACTGGAGCTATGCTATTCAGAGAGGTAAACTCCATCTATCTATCTATCTATCTATCTATCTATCTATCTATCTATCTATAGTCTCTGTGTGTGTGTGTGTGTGTGTGTGTATGTATATATATACACACACACACACACAAGTAGAGAGAGAGAGAGAGAGAGAGAGAGAGAGAGAGAGGAGAGAGAGAGAGAGAGAGAGAGAGAGAGAGAGAGAGAGAGGTGACACTACGACAGCCAAGCTCCCAGCTGTGGCTGTCTATCTCACACACAGACACACACACACACACACACACACACACACACTATGTGTCCTGAGTGCAGTGACAGAAGGTTTTTAGCTCCATGGGATCGTAGCGTTGCGGAGTTCGGGAACAAACAACACCTCGTAGAGCCAGCTAGAAACAGACAGAAAGACATAAACAGACAGAACCAGCTAGAGGATGAGGACGGGAGGAAGTCTGAATATCTATCTATCTATATGTCTGTCCTTCTGTATTTCAGTGGTACTTGTAGCACTTGTAGCAGGGACTGCCATCAGGTTAATGGGGAACATTGCAGATTTTCAACTGACCTTTCAATGTGGGGAGTACAGTATATGCAAATGAACAATCTTTCACTCCTACCCACTACTTTTGTCTGTGGGCAGTAGTAGTACTTTTGTCATCTGGCATCATCTTACCCACCATCAAATAATATTTTGTATCTGCGCTGGGCTGCATCCCAGAGACACAACACAGAGACGGGAACCACTGCAGATGTATTTCACACTAGGCCTATATCCCATCATGCAGATAGATAGAGATGAGGTTGAAATCTTTTAAAAGTTATCCTTAAACTTTAGCTGGACATCGCATTTGATGTCTTTCCAAATGATAATAATAAAAATAAAAATTTTTTTTATTCATTTTATTTTCAATTTGCGGAAAGGTGCAATTGGTAAATTGCTTATGTAGAATAAATAATCAAAAGAAACTAGACAATCTCCCCAAATACATTTTTGGTGTGGGCTGGCGTGGTGCGTATTCCAGGAGTGTCGACGCTTATTGAAATCCGCCAAGCTAAGTGTCGAGGTGCCCTGAGCAAGACACATGCAAGCTTCTTTGCATTTGCAAACAACCTTGGTTGGCAGCATGGTTGGCACCGCCGTCGGTGTATGAATGGGTGAATGTGAGGCAACTGTAAAGCGCTATATAAATGCAATCTATTAACTAGCCTGTAGCCATAGCGTTCAGTCACTGGCAGATATGCTACACTGCAGGCCCAAAAAAGCTGTTTGGTTTGTTCTTTATTTTTTACCGGAGTAAACTGTTCCAACTGTGAAAAGACCAGCAAGTTTTTGTAGTGGTAAATTCTCGGTTATTAGACAAGAGAAGTCTGAGGGCGAAGTACCCCGTTTCACTTTTGACAGTTTGCAGGGAGTCGTTTTGGTCGACTCCCTGCAAACCACACAGTTTTGTTTTGAGAGGATAAAGGGCGATGGATTCCCCTTTAATTTCCAATATCGACAGACCGCCATAAATACTACAAACGACATACCCAACCTCTCTGCCAAGAGGTTGGCAGAGAGGTTGAACTCAACTCAACGCAGTTCTTTGGGAAAGAACATGCATACATTATTTAATGCATGCAACATAACGCTCAGAAAAATATGTCTCCAAACAAGACAACTTTGTGCAGTTTTTCAAATTTGGTCTATACTCAAATAAAAAGTTGATGGGTTGTCTTCAGGCTGTAGAGTAGTAACAGTGTATGTTCCTTCACCTGCAGGTAATTCAAACATACATATAGAAAATAGTTGTACTCCTTTAGGATATAAAATGATTCATGCATTTCAACACATCAGGGAATAAACACATCAAAAGCATAAATGATAGGTAATGGTTGACCCATCAATTAAATTGTTGATGGGAATAAGTTATTCTAGCTTTCATGTGTCTTGTAGAATAGAATAGAATAGAATAGAATAGAACTTTATTTATCCCAAAGGAAATTATTGTGCCAGGTTACATAGCGATACAGTATAAAAACAGAATGATGAAAAATAAACTAAGAATAAACTAAGCGATACAGTATAAAACAATGATAAAAAATTAACTAAAGGATTTGCAAATTTACAGTTAAAATATACAAGTTTGAAGGCTTGATAAGATACTTGACAGCAAAAACTATTTGACATGATTGAAGTGAAATATTGTTGGACATGACATTAAGAATTAAGAATATTGCACATGATGATGAGAATATTGCACATGATGATGAGAGGAGAAGAGGAGATGAGAGGTAGTGTTATAGTGTGTAGAGTATAGATTATAGACAGAAGGATAGATTATAATAATAATATAGCACATGATAAAG
>PIJE02000634.1:139134-241063 GCA_002895965.2 Coryphaenoides rupestris | reverse complement strand
AATCCATTTTTCCGCTTATCCGGGTTCGGGTCGCGGTGGCAGCCGGCTAAGCAGGGCCCCCCAGGCTTCCTTCTCCCCAGCCACACTCTCTAGTTCCTCCTGGGGGATCCCAAGGCGTTCCCAGGCCAGACGAGATATATAATCCCTCCAGCGGGTTCTGGGTCTGCCCCGGGGTCTCCTCCCAGTTGGACGTGCCCGGAAAACCTCCAAAGGGAGGCGCCCGGGGGCATCCTAATCAGATGCCCGAACCACCTCAGCTGACTCCTTTCGATGCGGAGGAGCAGCGGCTCTACTCCGAGCTCCCTCCGGATGTCTGAGCTCCTCACCCTATCTCTAAGGCTGAGCCCAGCCACCCTGCGGAGGAAACTCATTTCGGCCGCTTGTATCCGCGATCTCATTCTTTCGGTCACTACCCAAAGCTCGTGACCATAGGTGAGGGTTGGAACGTAGATGGACCAGTAAATCGAAAGCTTCACCTTCCGGCTCAGCTCCCTCTTCACCACAACGGACCGGTACAGCGCCCGCATCACTGCAGACGCTGCACCAATCCGTCTGTCCATCTCCCGCTCCATTTTGCCCTCACTCGTGAACAAGACCCCGAGATACTTGAACTCCTTCGCTTGAGGCAGCAACTCACTCCCAACCCGGAGGGAACACTCCACCGTTTTCCGGCAGAGAACCATGGCCTCAGACTTGGAGGTGCTGACTCTCATCCCGACCGCTTCACACTCGGCTGCAAACCGCCCCAGTGCATGCTGGAGGTCACGGTCTGATGTAGCCAACAGAACCACATCATCTGCAATTCTGAGGTCCCCAAACCGGACACTCTCCTCACCTCGGCTGCACCTTGAGATTCTGTCCATGAAGATCACGAACAGAACCGGTGACAAGGGACAACCTTGGCGGAGTCCAACACCCACTGAGAACGTGCTTGACTTTGTGCCGAGAATACGGACACAGCTCGCACTTTGTTCGTACAAGGACCGAATGGCACGTACCAACGGCCCCGGTACCCCATACTCCCGTAGTACCCCCCACAGGATTCCCCGGGGGACACGGTCATAGGCCTTCTCCAAGTCCACAAAGCACATGTAGACTGGATGGGCAAACTCCCATGCCCCCCCAACAACCCTGCGAGGGTAAAGAGCTGGTCCACTGTTCCACGGCCAGGACGGAATCCGCATTGTTCCTCCTGAAGCTGAGGTTCGACAATCGGCCGGAGCCTCCTCTCCAGCACCCTGGAATAAACTTTCCCGGGGAGGCTGAGCAGTGTGATACCCCGATAGTTGGAGCACACCCTCCGGTCCCCTTTTTTGAAAATGGGGACCACCACCCCGGTCTGCCATTCCACAGGTACTGTCCCCGACCTCCACGCTACATTGACTAGGCGTGTCAGCCACGACAGCCCGACAATGTCCAGAGCCTTCAGCATCTCAGGGCGAATCTCATCCACACCTGGCGCCTTGCCACTGAAGAGCTTTTTGACTACTTCAGTGACCTCTACCAAGGATAGACCCAGAACCCGCTGGAGAGATTATATATCTCGTCTGGCCTGGGAACGCCTCGGGACCCCCCAGGAGGAACTAGAGAGGCTGGGGAGAAGGAAGCCTGGGGGGCCCTGCTTAGCCGGCTGCCACCGTGACCCGACCCCGGATAAGCGGACGCAAATGGATGGATGGATAATGGCTTTACCCTTTTAATGGTTTGGCCCAATTACCTTTTTGGTTATAGCCTTATATAAGCCTCTCATTCTGTGGTGAAGGGTGGTGGGAATAGATCCGTGTGGATACAGCAGAGAAAACAAGATAGAATAAAGTATTGATTGGAGTTATCTTTTGGAGTTATCTTTTCTCATTTGCCTCTTTGGCCGCTTGGGCAATCTGACACCAAACACCTCCTTTTACTTCTCCTTCATACATTGGTAATCACACTTTACATCTGCAGGAACGCTGTCCCATAGCAGGAAAGCCGCCCCGTCAAGACTAGTCGGGAGAATGTTCACCAAAGTATCAGCATAGCTTGTGCCTCTCATCCTTCTCGTCTGAGCGCACCGCGGCTTCAAGCTGTTTAATCCACGGCGCAAATGGCATCTCCCCTTGTCACCATCCATGTCCAAACATGACCAACACAACCGCACGAGTGCAGCTAGCCAGTGGAGCTGACTAGAAAGTTCAGTTATTGTCCAAAGAGAAAATTAATCCTAAAGCAACGACACAATCCAAATACTGCTGCCACCAATGTAGTGTCTGAGGTGTGTGGGCTTCAAGTAGACTCTTAGTAGGAACAAAAACTGAGGAACTTGTACTCTTGGAGCACTAGGTTAACGTGTTCATTTATTACGTCACAAGCCTATTTGCTCCAGGCATTAACACTTGAATGGTGTTGCTAATGGACGAGATGGGACTAACATTTTTGTCCCGTCTCATCTCGTTCACGAAAACAAATCACACTTTCGTCATAGTTTTTATTATCAAAGATCTATTTTTAGCTCGTCTCGTCTTAATCTTGGAAAAATGGTTCTTGATGAAAATTTTTCATCATAGTTTTATTCAACGAAATTAACAATGGTCATAATAAACCAAAGGTTTTATTGAAATAATCAAAATAATCAGATAGGCACAGACTGGAGCTGCTGGGGAACAGCCAAAAGAAAGCATGTGAATGTGGCAGTGTTAGGTGTGCCACAATGCCACGTTCCCTGGCTTAGTCAGGGTTCTTGAGGAGAGACGGTAGTAAGGATGATGCAAAATAGTCTTTAATAAGTTACCAACAAAAGATTGCCCATTGGCTTAATAAGGAATAAATCACAGTAGTATTGTAGTCAGCGTCTTAGGGTTACAGTTTCGGCCTTGTGTCAGGTTCTGCCACTCCGTCCATACCCAGCCGCCTACTGTAGGGAGAGTAAACACGTGTGAATATGTACATCAGTGTAATCACACTCTTCCCCTACAGCTGCGTCAATCTCAGGCATTTTGCCGCTCTGCTCCCCTAGTTTCACCTGCCGACGCTAAACCACACCCCCCTTCATACCACAGGGAATAACAATTATTCTGTATTACAATAGTATCTAAAAAAAGGGCCTTCATATCAAATCTAAAAACCTAAAACCTTCAAACTACCAGTCCACATAAACCAAACAGAAATGGGGGAAAAGTGAGCTGAGGCCACTTGTGGAGAGGCAGAGAACATTGAAGAGTGCCCAGGGGTGCTACCGTATACTCACCTCAGGTGCCACAGCAATCCTCACAGCAAACAATGGTGCGATCTACATTCGTGTCCCGTGCATTTACTCGCATGCATAAAGTGAAGGGACCTCACCATGAGTGCCTAGCCTACAATATAGCACTCTGCTTCACTGAAAGAAAGAACGAATAAAATAAACAAAGAAACAGTAGGCTACAGACAGTAGGCTACAGACCAGAAACAAGAAGGAGCAATAAGGAGCAAAACAGTGGCAAAACATCAGCAGGTGAGCCTACAAAAGGAGGACAAGGATCGGCAAGGCTCACCATGATGTCTATTAAAATTCTGGATTTAAATGTGATCCTACTCACCACCTCTGGTATGGCCCGTTAAAACACTGGATCGCTCAAGGTGGGCAGGTTCCAAACATCTAAGCAAAACTAAAACAGAATGCAATTAACTATGTACTATAAAGAAGGCTGACTTATGCATCGTAAGTGATCACTGAACCTACATACCTGTAACAAGAAAACACCAGCAGCCACGACACAGACACAGGAAAGGAGCCAAAAGGAGTAAGCATAGGCCCACTGGTGCCTTAGATTACATGGCCCTGATTAGGGAATTGGTTGGGGAGGCATCAGGCTTGGGCTGCGTTCATCAACACTGCACACACTAGGGGAGGATTCCCTACCACATATCTATCTATCTATGTATCTTTCTATTTATCTATCGGTCTATCTATATGTCTATATATCTATATATATATGTATCTATCTATCTATATATGTATCTCTTTCTCTCTCCCTCTCTATTTATCTCTCTATCTGTCTCTCTATCTATCTATCTCTCTGTATCTATAGAACCTCAGATTAAACGTCCTCCTACCAACCTAACTCTACTGCTGGAGTCAAAGGCCTTGTTGCCGTGCGTAACCCTCGGCAACCCCAAACCTGACATCACCTGGCTGAAGGATGATGAGCTCATCCAGGTACTGCTAGAAATACTGCACCTATACTATGCCTATAGTAGTACACCTACACTACAACTGTGCTACAACTAAACCATAGCTATACCAGAGCTTTACTGCAGCTGTACTATAGCTGTACTACAACCATACTACAACTATACTGCACCTATAACTATACTACTATTAATATATATATATATATACTATAACCACAGTAAATATTCTGCGATAAAATACATGTAGACTGTAGACATTGGGGAACAAACCCAGTACACTATCCTGGTGTTGGCGCAGGTAAGTTTCGGTGTCTACTCATGTTTGTTTCGGTGTGTTTGAGACCGTTTCTCAAGACCGAGAATGCAAACTTGGACTTGTGTAATTGGGGAGAAGGTTCTTGCTAGTCGTCCTTGGAAGAATGAACTTGCAGGGTCACGAGCACACTGAACGCTCCTGACAGTTTGAGACGATGCGTTCTTCCGGGGACGTTTCTCAATACCAAGAATGCAAAAGACGGACTTGTGTACTTGGGGAGAACGTTCATTTTCAGACGATGCGTTTTCTTCTGGGTATTGCGCAATACGTGTCGCGAGCCAATAATTTCACAAGCCAACGGTATAATATAATGGTATAATCAATATTGTTTTTCTGATTAATTAAAAAATATTGTGTATATGGTAATTAACTGTTTTGTTTTTTTAAATACACACCTCATAAAATGACAATGGAAAAAATGCATGTATTAATCTATTAACTAATTTAATCAGAAAGAAATATGCCAAATGTGATGGCTGTCTCCAATAAGTCAAAAGAGTGTTCCAACTATGAAGAAGGCATTGATCTGACCACCATTATAAGCTTTGGTGTCTCACCTTCAGTCTAAATAACATATGCCTTACCTGCATATTACCACTTTATGTACAACTGTTTATTTATCTACCATATAGACTGAAACTCGATTTTTTTTTGCAAGAACTCTCTTTATTTCTGAAAGAAAATATAATACAAATAGAACAAACAATGATCATGAATTGAAATATTACATTTAATTATATATATAATTTCGCCCTGGCTTGCTCATGTGTTCCTTGATATAAGTGTAAAATAATGGTATATAGCGGGACAAACATAAAAAATATTCGCCTCTCCCTTGCACCTTTCCGCTCCTCGCCTAAATGCTGAAATGCATGATGGGATATTTGTGCTGTCAAGTTCACACAAGTCACCATCTGATGCATCCTCGATAAAATGTGCGGAGCAAGAAGACTTCCGGGACATTGGTCTGTACTTGGCTAGATGCGGACTTTGAATTGGAACAGTACTTGTGCTGCGACTGATGACGTTTCTCAAGTCCACAAGAACACAAGTACAGAAAATAATGCATATTGAGAAACGCCCTGAGCGTCTACGTAGTTTAGTTTAGGGTTGTGCCTGAATCTCCAGACTAGCCTGCAGCATAGTAGGATGTATTCCAAATGCAAATGCAAAATTCGTAGTGTTCAAATGATGGATACTACAGTCGCTTGGATAACCCACAATGAATTTCGACAACAGGACAACCATCTTCATAGAAACTTTTCAGCTTAATTAATAACCTATCAGACCTTAGACCGGCAACCCCAATGAACAGGCAACTCAAATTGCAATTTAAAGCGTTTTTATAATGCATGTATGTTTTTATTAACATTGTAATCACTTGGTGGGTTTCTAGTTGGATTGCAGTATGTAGTCATCAATGATGGCTGACAGCTCGAATTCCGTGACAACGTAGTATGTCCAAAAACATGCATACTTTTGTCTCACATATTTATAGCATCAGTACACACTGTAGTTTGTAGTATGTTACAAATGCCTGGCTCAGGGCAAAGTAACATGAAAGGGGAGGAAAGGACCCAAACGCAGGCAGCAAAGTAACTTAAATTATCTTTAATAACTAATACAAAACGAAGAATACCGGCATACAAACTGGCCACGGAAAAAGTTAATACACTAGTGCTGAAAACCTACCAAATTTGACACGAGCACGACACAGCTAACAGCACGACAACAGCAACCTGACAAAGAACACAGGACTGGTGCAGGTATACATAGGGAGACTAACAAGGGAAGTGAAAACAGCTGAGACAAAATGGCCGGCAAAACAAGGTCTAAAAACAGCAAACAATGAGCAGATACAATAAAACACCAGAGCATGCAAACTACAAACCAAAACAATAAACTAAATGAATACAAAAACACACAGCGAAAATACCAGGAAGGAAACAAACTATGACAAGTGGGGGCGTTGTCAGGGCCGTGACCGGTACGTGTTGCACAGTTTCAGACACAGCCTGTGTTGACCAAGGTGACATGGTGTGGTCTCTGAGTCCAGGTGAGCAACCGCATTTCCATCCTGGACTACGGCACGTTGAAGATTCACAACCTGCAGAGAGAAGACGGTGGTCAGTACCGCTGTGTCGCCAGAAACAGCTTCGGCCTGGCCTTCTCCAAACCAGTCTCCATACATGTCCAGGGTGAGTATGGGGGTGTCTAGACTAGCAGGGGCTAGTCTTGACTAGTTTAATAGGGGTGCATCTTGGTTAGTTTAATAATGGTGTGTCGAGACTAGTTTAGTAGGGGCGTTTCTAGACTGTCTAGTAGGGGGTGTCTACACTAGTCTAGAAAGGGCATGACTAGACTAGGTCATTAGGGGCGTGTCTAGACTGTCTAGTAGGGGGTGTCTACGCCGTGTTCGAAGAGCCTTTTTTGCTTAGCCATGATAAGGGCTGGTCGATTTCAATACATTCGACCTTCCTTTAGAAAAGGAAAGAAGATAGTGGCGTCCCACAATTCCTTGCGGCAGGAACATTTAAGTGACGCACCATTCGGCTGTTCGTGGGAAACAACCGATCATCATGTAAAAAAATAACTAATTGGGATTTATGTATAAGTGGACAGGAGGATGAGTGTGAGCAACCTTTCTCCATGTGACAAGTATTTCGTTTCACTTTTGTGACTGTTATATGGTTGGCTATATTGCTTTTGTATATCAATTCCAATGTTAGTAATGAATTTATATATTTCTAATCGAAGATGCACTTTTTGTAGTCCATCAGATGATTGCAGTTTCACCACAGCAGACCCACGACCATAACATGTGCCGTTGCATAATGACATATCTTAGTGTTAGTGGAATCGGCACTTTCCTTGGCCTCATGGCGGGTTTAAGGTAAAGCAGTTAGGAAAGGACTTGGGACCTATTTTTTTAGGACAATTCAAATGGGATCCTAGACTAGTTTAGTCTGGGTGTGTCTAGACTAGTTAATAGGGGCGTGCTTAGACAGCGGCTGCAGAAGTGAATGAATATGTGACATTAACTGATATTATGTTAGAATTAGGCTGCCACTCATTAGGCAGCATGGCGTGTCTTAGTGTGTGTGTATATGTATATGTGTGTGTGTGTGTGTGTGTGTGTGTGTGTGTGTGTGTGTGTGTGTGTGACCACAGCTCCAGCCAGGATTCTGAAGGTACCAGACGATAAGCGTGTTGCGTACGGAGCTCACGTGTCTCTGGAGTGCCACGCCACAGGAAACCCTCCTCCCTCCATCAGCTGGCTGGAGAACGGAGACACTGTACGTCTGTCAACTATCTATCTGTCTGTCTTCACAACTTTTTATCGGTCTGTCTGGATAGATCAATGTCAAAGTGTCACATGTACATCATAACAGGGCCATATATATATATACTGTATATATATATATATAATCTATGTAATCTATCTATCTGATCTATCTCTATCTCTCCAGGTGTCAGGGGCGTCAGTAGAGGAGACATCGGAGGGGGAGGTGGTGATGTCGGTCGTCAAGTTAACGGTGACCAGACCGGCACTCTACACATGTCTGGCAACCAACAGACACGCCTCTGGAGCTAACACCGCCAAGGTCACTGCAAAGGTCACGGTCACAGGTATCTAGGAGGCCCTACATGTAGATCTGTGCACTTAGTGATTTTTAAAGATTTAAGAAGTTGAATTGACACATGCACATACAGGATGTGCAGTGAAATGAAAATTGCTGATGCCCAGCGGAATGAGCAAGAGAACAATACAATACAAATAACATGAATTGGAGGATCAGAATAGCCACAATATTTACAGTATATACAGCAAAAAACGCAGCAGGAATGAGTTATGCCATAAAACTATTTGAGTGCATGTACTGTGTACTAACTATGTGTGCATGTGTGTATGTGAGAGTGCATGGGAGGGGCAGTATGGGGGGCTTTGGTGAGGTCAGAGTTCACAGTCCTGATGGCCTGTGGAAAGAAAATCTGTTTTAGTCTCTCTAGTTTAATAGCATGACTGTGGAAGCATTTACCTGACCACAGCAGCTGGAACAGTTTGTTGTTGGGGTGGTGAGGATCCTTCATGATCCTGCAGACTCTGGTTCGACACCTCCTGGAGTACAGGTCCTGCAGGGTAGGGAGTGTAGTGCTAATAGTGCGTTCAGCCGAACACACTCCCCACTGCAGAGCCCTCCTGTCCTGTGATTCAACATTCAAGAATTTGTCACATAGAATTGTCACATACACATACAGGATATACAGTGAAATGAAAAAGTGGCGATGCCTAGTGGAATGTGCAATATAACAATACAAATATCACAATTGAAGGGAAATAATCAGAATATCCACACTATTTACATCAAAAAGAGCAGTTTTTTTAGGAGTGAGACATAGGCAAATTAGGCAAAATAGGTAAGTAAACAGCAAATAATCAAATGAACAGCACATTTTCAGATAAGCAAGTCGGTATTTCAACAACAAGGCAATATAAAAAATGTAGTATCAAGTTATGCAGTCGGACTATATGGGTGCATGTGCTGTTTACTACCTATGTGTGTGAGTGTGTGCATGGGGAGGGGGCCGTGGGGGGGCCCTAGTGAGGTCTGCGTTCACAGTCCTGATGGCCTGCGTAAAGAAACAGTTTTAGTCTCTCTGTTCTAGCAGTGTGACTGTGGAGGCAAGCGCCTCCGCAGTCACAGTTGGAACAGGTTTGGTGGTGAGGATCCATCATAGAATAGAATAGAATAGAATAGAATTTTATTAATCCCGAAGGAAATTCTTGTGCCAGGTTGCATAGCGATACAGTACAATAAAACAATATGGAAATCAACAGAATGATAAAAAATAAACTAACGGATTTACAAATTTACAGTTAAAATATACAAATATGTGGAATAAGATATTCTGCCGGCGAAAACAATTTGGCATGAATGAAGTGAAATATTATATGATAATATTTATAGACAACATGATAATAATAATAATAATATAGCACATGATAGAGGATTGCACATGATGTTGGACAGTAATATTAATATTGCACGTAATACTGAGGAAAGTAATACTGACAAAAGTGCACATGATGTGAGGTAATATTGCACGTTCATTGTCTTGTAGGGAGGAGTTATAGGGAGGAGTTATAGAGTTTGATGGCCACAGGCAGAAAGGACCTCCTGTGGTGTTCTGTGGTGCACCTCGGTAGTCTCAGTCTACGACTGAAGGTGCTCTGGTATGACACCAGTGTGGCGTGCAGGGGATGGGAGGCGTTGTCCATAATACTGAGTAGTTTACTCAGCATCCTCCTCTCCGAGACCTCCACCAAAGACTCCAATTCCACTCCCAGGACAGAACCCGCTTTCCTGATGAGCTTATTGAGTCTGTTGGCGTCGGCTGCCTTCACCCTGCTGCCCCAGCACACAACAGCGTAGAAGATGAACGCTGGCCACCACAGAGTGATAGAACATCTGCAGCATGGTCCTGCAGACGTTGAAAGATCTGAGTCTCCGTAGGAAATACAGGCGACTCTGACCTTTCTTATACAGGTCCATGGGGGGGGGGGGGGGTAAGACGGCGCAGATGTAGTCCTTAATCAGCCTCTCAAAACATGCGGCAGCAGGAAAATGGTGGCAGGGTCCGACGTGCAGAACGGAGAAAGAGAGGCAGCCTTGTAACCTCTTTTGAATGGCTTATAGCAGTGGTCCTTATAGCAGTGGTCCAAAGTTCTTTCTCCCCTTGTAGCACACGTAATGTGCTGATAGGAGTTCAGCATGACTTTCTTTAAGTTGGCCCTATTAAAGTCCCCGGCCACCACCACAGCCATGTCTAGGGTTAACCTAGTAATTTGAAGTAATTATTAGCATAAAACTTGTTCTATCAACCTAGCAATTATGAAGTGCTTAAAACTTAAGACGAACAAAGAGTACATTTCTTGAAAGAGACAGCAATATATCGCTCTGGTTCATAAAGATAAGAATAGAGCAGGTTGACTTCCGGTTATGGCGGGCAACTGACAAGTTGCGTCAACTTAGCCTCTCTATATTTTCACATTTATTCATGATTTAACCAACGACTTAACCAACACCACTGGTTTGGTTAAACCATACTTCTGATAACCAAGCACAAAGCACAAAATGCCCAAGAAAGACAAGAAAGAGGGCAAGTTGGTTGGTGCAGCCATGCTAGCAACTCAGGTGAGCCCCGAAGACACGCAGCCACCCGCATGGTTTTGGCTGCCGGACGCTGCCGGAAATCCTGGAAAAACCTGGGTCCCGATGGGAAACAGAAAGAGCTCGCCGCACCCTGAGAAAAGGGAGCTCTTCCATGGCAATTCAAGAATCATGATTTTCCATGACCAGTCACCTGCGCTGCACAAGAACGTCATGGCGTTCAGACCGCTTAAAGGTAATATAAGTAAGAATCAGTGCATTCTAAACTCTGTGGCTTGAGACAATAACAATCAGAAACGAATATTAGTTCTAATCATAATTAAACCTTGTACTATGAAATATACAGCATATAAATATATAAATATATTTTTTAATTATCCGCGCTTACATCTCACTTTGTTCCTTTTTTCCACGAAATCCGACCTGACTCAAATATAAGAGAAATCAGCGCAAAAGCTGTCGGGGAAGCGCTCATGTTTTAACTTCAACCACAACCTGCTACAACCTGCTAGAACTAACATTAGTTTCTGATTGTTATCATCTCAACCCACAGGGCTCAGAAAGCACTGATTCTTACTTATAGTACCTTTAAGAAGTTGCTGAGACAGGCAAGGCTAGCATACAGTGTGCACTATCCTGCCATCCTGAGTATCGAGTTGAAGTCTGGAGGAACACATGAATTCAACTCTACTATTGCAGCCGAGGCATTCCTGAGGAAAGAGTTTCCTAACCTGGTGCTACCATCATAAAGGACGTTCCATGTCGGGTAACTAGTTGGTCTGTTGCTGGGTGAACATTAGCTCCAGCTCTGGCATATTTGACGATAGCCAGCTGCAGTAGCATTTGCTATTAAGCTGCAAATAGACTGGGAGACTATCTCATCGTTATTCTGTTGTTTTTATGTCCATCGCAAGAAATCCTGTTTCTGTTCATGAAGGTATTAATCTGTGTGGTGGGCTATTTAAACTAATATTATTTTTGCTAATTTACAACATGTATATACTAGAGGGGGGTTTGTTTACACTAGGCTAGCCAGGCTGTCATTTATTTCCTTGGGTTGTTAGGCCTGGTGATGTCATAATAAAAAAGACAGACAGGAAAGTTTTATTTCAAATGTTTTGTTTTGAAGTTGCTCATGGGAACTGCACTAGACACTGTGTGGTGGCTAATAATGTTATGCTCATTGTTGATGTATGCACCCCATTTTGGTAACACTCTTAAGTGTTATGGGGACATTTGTATTTAGATTATTCATAGTCAGAATTTTTTTTTTACTTGAAGAGAGGCTTGGTGTAACTGGTACACAGAAGTGAAAATGCTTCACTATCTAATCTTACAACTCGTGAAGTTACTTTTGGCTTTTTTAACTCTCAGTTGGGGAGGGAGTTGGGTAGGGTAAGTGTGCTAGCTTGCATGATTTGAAGTTTTGTATATGGAGGTTGAGGTCAAATTTGCTTTATTTTTCAGCTTTACTTTAGTTGTCTTCTTCTCTCACTTATTGCCACACTAATCAGTCATCTCATTCCATTTGTCAGCTTTTGTTCTCTGGGGTTGAGTACCCACAGTCGAGTACTCATTTTACTCCCCTGTCCATAACAGTTATTTCCGATGTATCTCCTCATTTTGCCTGCAAACATATTTAACATCAGGGTGCAAAATACCTGTCAAAGTCTATTTCTGACCACTCTCCTTGACTAGTAGATGTTCCTTCCATAGCTCTGACCCCAGACCCATGTGGTGTTGATTGTGTATATATGCAAATTTTGAGGTGAGCAAAACCATTCCTACAGCGAGGCTAGTTGAGGACCAGGATGACTGCACTCTGTCCCTAACCGCAGCTGACGTGAGGAGAGCTCTTAAAAGAGTAAACCCTCAGAAGTCACCAGAGTCAGACGGCATTCCGGGCCGTGTCCTCAGAGGGTGCGCAGACCAGCTACCGGGGGTATTCACCTCTATATCCAACCTCTCCCTGTACCAGTCTGCAGTCCCCACCTTCTTCAAACAGACCACCATTGTCCCTGTACCGAAGAAACCTTCCGCCACCTGCCTGAATGACTACCACCCTGTAACACTGAACTCAATCATCATTAAGTGCTTCCAGTGGCTATTTAGGACCCACATCTGCTCCACCTATCCGTGGACACCTTGGACCCCCTTCAACTTGCATACCGTCCCAACATATCTACGGACGACGCCATCGCCCTGACAGTACACACCGCCCTCTCCCACCTGGATAAGGAAAACACATATGTGAGAATGCTATTTATAGATTACAGCTCAGCAGTCAACACTTCTGTGCTCGCTAAGACCGTTCAAGCTCAGAAGCCTGGGGTTTAACACCTCCCTTTACAACTGGATCCTGGATTTCCTGAAGTGCAGACCCCGGGTGGTGAGAATGGGATGTCTCACCTCCTCTGTACTGACCTTGAGCACAGAAGCCCCTCAGCCCTGGCTGTGTGCCAGGGCTGCATAATCAATCCCATCCTTTACGCCCTGTACACATATGATGTGTAGCCACGCACGGCTCCAACACCATCCTTAAGTTTGCTGACAACACCACCATCCTGGGTCTCATCACCAGCAATGATGAGACTGCCTGCAGTGTCACGATCGCGATCGTGTCTCCGGGCTCCCGGGCGTCAGTGCCGCCCCTGGGTGGTTAGCGGCACCTGCGCTACTTTCGCGGCTGCCCGCAATGAACAATCACGCCCAGTATAAAGCCCTCGGGTTTCCACTCACTGTCGTCGGACCATTGCTAATGTCATGGTTACACATTACTTGTCAAATCGTTGGACGACCCGTATGAATGCCTGTCCGTCCCTCACCTGTCTGTCTGCCTGTATCACGGTAAATAAATATCACTCCGCACTGCATAACCCCGAGTCCTGAGTCTTGCGTTGGGTCCTCCTGCCCCACATCGTGACATGCGGAGAGAAGGTCAGGGACTTGGCAACATGGTGCCAGTGCAACAACATCTCTCTCAATGTCTGCAAGACGAAGGAGATGATCATGGACTTCAGGAATCGACAGGGGCATGCCCCCGTACACATTGAGGGAGCTGAAGTGGAGTCTCCTGCTTCAAGTGTGTTCATCAAAGATGACCTCACCTGGTCCAGGCAAGTGGATTCTGCTGTAAAAACTGCAGTGCTATGGTTAGGAGAGGGAAGGCAGAGTCCAGGTGAACAAGGTCCAGGTCCAAGAAGAGTCTCTTGCGGGAGCTGCTGAGCGACTCTGCTGTCCTGACGGGGGGCTCATTCCAACACTGCGGTGACAGAACAGAGGAGTTGGGACTTGTTCTATGCAAATGTTACCGTAGCGTCTGCTAAATGTAAATGTAAATACAGTGCATTAGCGCCCACTGAATGATCTTGTGTTCCACTTCCAGTCTGGCTTTCATCTGTCACCTTGCTCACCACCTCCTCCTCCCAAGAGTTTTATATCAAGAAGAATGCACATGTTTTGTATTGTGTGCAAGTAGTATGTGCGTGTCTGTGTGCACACATGTAGGGTGTGTGAGCCTGTGCATGTGCTTGAAGGGTATTGCCGGAATGGCTTTCCATGAAGATGGACTGAAAGTTTTACTACTCCTAGCTGCTAGCTATGCTAATTAGCTCCTCTATAGCTTCAGCTGTTCAAGTGGGCCATATGATGGTTAGACCACACACACACACACGCTCTCTCTCCACCCACACTCCTATTCTAGTGCCTGTTGAAGAGTAGTGAGTTTCTCCAGGAGTTGTGGAAGGAGCATGATGGTTATCTCTCTCCTTGGACTAACCTCTACTTGTCTCTCTCTCGCCCTCCTCATCCTCCTGCCTTCTCCCACCTCCTCTGGATTCTGCCACTTCCCCATAGAGTGGAGGTAAGACTGAAAATATTCACTCTCCTCTCCTCTCTTCTGTCTTCTCTCTCGTCTCTCCTGTGAACTCGTTCTCTCTCTCTCTTTTCCTCCTCATCTCCTCTCCTGTCATTTCGCTCTCCTCGTTTCTCCCCTCAAGTATATATGTACAAGTGTGTATTTTATATACAGTAGTCGTACATATGTAATTGTGTGTGTGTGTGGCTTCTTTTCACACCTGCTGTCACCGTGAGTGATTTTCACGATTCACCCATGCAGTTCCGGAACATTTCCATCTTGCTCCTTTTCACACATGGCATAGCAATTGCGGGAGAGTCCAGCAGATGGCGGTAATGCAACCTAACTCAACAGAATATGAACTGGGAGGAGCTCCTTTATTTCTGAGTGTCTAGTTTTCCAAAAAGGAGCTTGTTTGCAAACCAAAAAATAAGACAGATTTTGGATTCAAATTGGCCGTAATTAGTTCACTCGCTCCACATATAAGCGTTCCAGCAGGATTCCAATCCCTGTTCCGATTCACACATGACCACATGCAGGAAATGTTCCAGAACAATTATGGGGTGAACTGCATGTGTGAAAGGGGCTTAAGTGTGTGTGTGTATACTGTGTGTGTGTGTGTTTTAGTGTGTTAGCACTGTCAAAGTTAACACGATAATAACCTGTTAACGCAAATTCAAGAAGACACCACACATTTTGTGGACACATTAAAACTGTAGTGTGTAGGATTTTAGCGGGGAGGAGCAAATATCTTTGTTCCATATTGTTTGTCTTTTATTGCTAACTTTAACTAGCTGCTCTGCATGCTAATAGTGTTTGGTTTGTCCATTCTAGGCTGCTGTAGGCTACTGTAGAGCAACATGGTGGCCTCTGTGGGAGGCAACTTGTTCCTTATGTAGATAGAGGGCTCATTCTATGGCAACAAAAACACGTTATGACACAGTTATGAATATTATGTTTCTGCCAAGTAAATTCTGCTCGATGCCACCAAAGGCCTCTGTATGCTTCGGAAACCGGCTTCGACGCTTCTGTTGGGTTCTTTTCATTCGTTTGGCGGGGGGGGTATCCGAAAAGCCCTCCCAGGGGTTTGGAGGCCGGCACCAGACCTCGGTAGGTTGACGGACAGCCTCCTATACTCCAGTACCTCCCCAATAGTCAGCCAGTACTGTGGAACTAAACAAGGTAAAGACTGAGTCAGGCAGCCGAATTGTTCTGATCTCAGAACACTTCTGAGGAAGCATACAGAGGCCTTTACACACTGCACCTTCAACGCAGGTGTATATCACATGGGGCAAAGGATTATGGGACAGCTTGCGTACCGCACTACAGTCCAGTTGCTCAATCCCATAATCCTTTCCCACACAATATCGCATCCCTCATTTTCACACTTCCCATTTATTCTCTGTGAGAAGCAATGCATTCTGGTTGCGGTGTCGTACCTTTTTAAAGGGGACATGAACTGCTGAACACTATTATATGTGGTTGTTTTGATTTTCACCTTAGACAAGATATAGCATTGCAATCAAAGTTGATATTCACCCGATTTGCTTTAAAACTATGTAATTATACATTTTTGCCAATAAGGCACAGCCATCTGTAATTGTGATTGATCGATTGATTGACTGAAATATAGGATGCAACATATGTTTCGCCCATAGAAGCAGGTTTGGTAAAATGACTAGTGAAGAGAAAAAAGCAGACAATTTTATTATAACCTAATTACAATGAACAAAACATTAATATGGCAGGTATGGGCCAATCATATCAGCACCAGCTGACTCTGACTTGCTCATCCATTTGACAGTAGGCCTATATTATAGTTAGTGTTAGGTGGTGGTTAGTGTTAGCTATAGGTGGTGGTTGGTAATAGTTTTGGTGCATTTTTTTCCTTTTACTATTTTGTTTTGTTCTCATACAATATGGTGTTTATGGGCAGTGTATGAGAGTACACAGGGGTTAGGCCTACAGGATGTACATTTCGACAGCAGCCCCCAACAGCGGAACATGTTGAATCTCCAGTGCAGTTCAACATTACTTCCTGTTTTGACAGAAGATTATTTATATGAATATGCAAACCAAGCCATTACAGAAGTGTTGAGGAGTTAACGGAGTACATGCTTTGGTTTATGATGGCGAGGGCAGCATCACCAATCAGCCTAAACTCCAATTATGTCGCAGAGGAGGGAGCTCTTCGTTTTCTACATTCAAAGACCCAACTAGATTTTGGTGTCCCCACAGTCCTATCAGTCTTGTATAAAGTACTTGAAAGCGATACTTGAGTACAAGTATCTTACCAGAAAATGACTTTGGTAGAAGTTGGTCACCTTTTAGAAATGTACTTGAGTAAAAGTCTTAAAGTATCTGATATTATTGTACTTGAGTATCAAAAGTAATTTTCTGATATTAAATGTACTTAAGTATTGGAAGTAAAAAAAAAAAAAAAAAGTGGCATCAGTTGTTGATTCTACTGACATGCGGGACTTCTTACGCACGAAACCCACCAGACGCTGACGGACACTTTCGTGCGCGCGGACTGAACCCACCAGACGCGCAAAGCACTCGCGTACTGCTGCGCTCGCGTACTGCTGCGCTTATTTCCACCACATGTTACCAGACGCGGGAATTGATTGATGTTGATGCTATGATGCTACTTTAGTGTGATTAAAACAAATATCTAAACTATATAGAATGTTAATTATTTGAATGTTTTGGTTGTATGCAAAATGTATGACTTGATTTAACTGAATATGATGCGGATATTGTGCATATACAATGTATTTCTGAGATTGCGCACAAGGACGCAGTGTGAACCGCACCATGCGTTACCATGGGAGCGGTAGTAAAGCGCGTGCGCCCGCAGCAGTACGCGTGCGCTTTGCGCGGCTGGTGGGTTTTGCGTGTGATTCGCCAAACCTGCGGTCTTAACACATTTCTAATAACGAGTAACGAAGATGCTTAGAAATGTATCTGAGTAAAAGTACACTTTATTTCGGAAATGTAGTGGAGTAAAAGTGAAAGTTGCCAGAAATATAAATAACGAAGTAAAGTACAGATACGTGAAAATTCTACTTAAGTACAGTAATGAAGTATTTGTACTTCGTTACATTACAACACTGCAGTCTATTATGTACATCGAGAAGAGCACGGGTGTCCGCTAAACAGAACCGGCACCAGCAGCTATCCAACACCGAACGCGAACCTTGAAACATGCTGAAACGCACTTGAAACGCTAGCTGCTACATGCTAACGTTATAAGAATGTCGCGTTGTTGTGTTCTGACAACTTGATGGAGGTGGTGGTAGATTGATCTCACACTTTCCACATGCGTTGGCATTGGGATACCACCCCCGCACCGGCACCACGCATTATTCCCAATTGGCTGACTTTCAGATTCAGGCATCTCATTTTCATCGCCTCCACAGGATTAGGTTTTACTACAGTACATTCTCTCACTGGCTCATAAGCATAGGCGATTAGATTTCTGACTGTCCATGGTTCTTTGTCTCGTCAAAACTTGTCTCACGAGTCATAACCCTCACTGTTCCTGACGTGTTGTTTGTTGCCTTGCATGGTTGACATCGCTGTCGGTGTATGAATGTGTGTGTGAGGCAATACTCTAAAGCGCTTTGGATAAAAGTGCTATATATAAATGCAATCCGTTTACCATTTATATATATATGCAATCAATTAAACAACCATGTCAGCTCTGAGGTAATCAAAGATGGTGGTACGAAATGCGTCATAAAGACGTTACTTTGGCTTAATTTTATAATGCAATTTTTATTGCGGTACATGGAATTACTCTTAAGGCTTTTCCATACTCCGCGAGACGTCTCGTCTCGCACCTAGTGCCCCGCCCACAAAATGACGTCATTTTCGTCTCGCAGACCTAGGTCAGGTGTTCTCGCAAGACGTTCTCGACACATCAGCCCGGCCGAACTTTGTTCTCGCGTCTTGTCCGAGAACTATTGTGTGATTGGTCAATTATGGAAGTGGGCGTGGTTAAAAACGCCGGCGCGGAAAAGTTTGTACAGGAATGGATAGTTTTGAGGAACAGCTGGCCGAGGCCGTGAGAAAGTACGAACATCTATATAACACGTCCTGTCATAATTATAAAGACATGTATTGTTGTTTTGTTTTATTTCTGATTCCCACAATGCTTTGCGCGTGTGACGTGTGCTGCTGTGGGCGGGGCCTTTGAGGAGTGTCTCGCGGAGTATGAAATGTCCAGTGCGGCGAGAACTTTTTTCTTGTTCTCGCAGACGTAGGTGCGAGACGAGACGTCTCGCGTCTCGCGGAGTATGGAAAAGCCTTTAGGCCAGAGATTGTGAGTTTGAGTCTTTCCGGTTAAGCATGGAGATGGAGTAGTCGAGAAGTGGCTCCCACACAACTGATTATTTAATTTATTTGACGAGTGACCGGCAACTTTTTTCATTTCAATTTTAAGATGAAATGACAAATATTGCACGGTGCCTTACACTATGGCAGCAAGGTCCAAGAAAATCGAAGACGTTGACTGCAACCCCAGCTAGCTTCCCAGCTAGTGTTACTGCTCCAGTTAACGTTAGCGATAACAATAACGTTACACTGCCAACGGATTTGGAAAATCTCTGCTCTGTCCTACTCACCGATATGAAGGCAGTGGTCACCTTGCTGCTGGACTCGGCGAGGGCCGTGAACGAATCCCTGGGTGCAATACAATCCTACTTGGATGGGCATGGTAAACGGATCACTTCTGTCGAAACGCATCTATCGGACTACAATGACAATCGTTCAATTGGAAGGCACAACATTTTAAATAAAGAACGTTCTGCTGGCTGACAAAGTGGATGATCTGGAGAACTGCTCACGCAAAGCCAACTTGAGAGTAATCGGCATCCCGGTGAATATGGAGGGCTCCGACCGTCAAATTCATGAGCTCTTTCTAGATCTTTTCGTTGCCGACTTCTTTCCCACCCCGCTCATACTGGCTTGCGCTCACAGGCTGGGGAGAGAGACCACAGTGAGAGGAAACGGCGCTAGGCCCAGGGCTTTCATCGTGTTTTTCCATAACTATCAGGACAATGAATGTGTTTATTTTATTTTTTTTTTTTTTTTTTTTTTTTTTTTTTGTTTTTTTTTATTATTTTTTATTTTTTTTTTTTTTTGTTTTGTTTTTTTTTTTTTTTATTGTTTTTTTTTTTTTTTTTTATTTCTTTTTTTTTTTTTTTCTTTCTTCTTTCTTTTTTTTTTCTTTTTTTTTTTTCTTTTTTTTTTATGTTTATGCTTTTTTTTTTTCGATCTTTATCTCCTTGTTTTAGAATTGTGGTTATTTTATTAGTAAGATTATTTTATTTCTTTTTTTTTTATTTGTTTTTTTTTTTTATTTTTTTGTTTATTTATTTATCTTTTATCTTTTTTTTATTTTCTTTTTATTTTTTTTTTTTTTCCATAACTATCAGGACAATGAATGTGTCTGGGAAGAGAAGGGAAGACTTGCATTTTCGTGGACACAAGATTTCACTCTACCCTGACTTCAGCGTTGAACTGTCCCGTAAGCGTGCAGCCTTCAACGAGGTGAAAGCCAAGCTCTACAGGAAGGGCATTCGTTTTGGGCTTCATTATCCTGCCCGCCTCCATGTGGATTATGACAGGCAAACTTTTTAATTTGACTCTCCTTCCACCGCCCGGACATTCACGACTCTCACTGGCGCGACTGAGGTAATTTTACAACATAGGCTGCAACATTTAGGCTATTATGCACGAATGCCGAGGTGTTTGATTTTTAAGAAAGGGACATGCCACTTTTAACATAGGTGGGCCAACTGCAGACCTGCACTGTATGGTCTGTGGTCTGTATGGCGATTAACGTCTATTCGACTGATTTCCTTTTATTTGGTAGCCTTCTCTGTTAACCCCTCGATCATTGGTTATTTCTGGAGTAGGCCAATGTTTTGTTTTTTATTTTGTAAAAGGTCACTCATCACCGCAAAATGTTTATTGCATTTTTTTAAACTTTCCTTTACTTTCCCTTTCCTTAATAGATTAGGGGCCCACGGTTTCAGTGTTCAGTTAGCTTACTGTTCCAATGTAGGTTATGATGGTGTGGATCCACCGGAGGTTTATCAGTGAATGTTTTTTCCTGCTCTTTTGATTTGGGAGGAATTGGGGAGGGGCTGTCACAGGGGTTTTATTTTTGTACTTTTTGTCTTTTTTGTTAATTGGGTTTTTCTTTTTGTATCTTACTGTATGTGTCTTGTCATCTTCTCTGTCACTCGAGGAATCATTCATTTTTCAAAGCTCAATGCAACTAGAGCTGCAAGGTATCACAATGCTGTAATGCTTGCAAATACTAACTTCCTGTATTAACGGTATGACCGTTTTGGCATAGGTTAGATACTCTGATGTCCCGTTCCTGTCGTGGAATTTGAAAGGCTGGTCCAATTAAAAGATCTAAGTTTTTCTACATCTTAAACGTCAAATCCGGATGGAGCCTTTTTACAGGGACTCCATCTTCGTCTGTTAGACCACACTAGACTACGTAGCAACTGGGTAGGCCAGTACTTTCACTCGAGCCTCAATAGTAGGTCGAGTGTGTAGCTATTTAATTAATAGAGACTTAATTTCATAGTGTCTGATCATACAGGTAGATAAAAAAGGGCAGATATGTGATGGGTACCCTTGCCAAACACCAGTACTCTTAGTGAATGTATATGCTCCCAACTGGGAATGATGCAAGCTTTGCCAACAACCTGCTATCACCCCTTCCACATTTGCACACTTACTGTCTTATTCTAGAGGTGACCTGAACAGTGTGATGAACCCTTTGTTAGATGGGTCAAGACCCGAGGACTCAACAACAATCTTGCTATGTCTAAGGCTTTTAGTGTATTTATGCAGGCTAATGGCTGTGTTGACACTTGGGAGAGAGAGAAATCCCCACACCAAGAAAGCACCGCAATAGACTATTCATTGACTCATTGACCAACACTTCTGCTGTTGAAGTCATGTGACTACCCAGCTATAGTCATCTCAAACCATGCAGGGCGTGCTTCTTGACATAGAAATCTATATCAGAAAGAGCGGCCTCTTCAACTCCCTACTTCTGTCATAAGAAGTTTGGTCAACATATTGCAGACTCAATTGATTCTTTTGTCGGTTTAAATAAAACTGTTTTACGTTTCTTCTGTGGGAAACGTTGAAAGCCTTTCTTAGAGGCCAAATAATATCATATTCTATTTCATCCAACAAAGACAAACAACTCCAATTTGATAACATATGTAAGGCTATTTTTGACATAGATAGAAACCTTGCTTCTAAGGCTGATCCAGAACTACATCCACAGCTGAGAAAATGCTACTTAGATCAAAGGGCTTCTTTGCTTGATTGCAAAGAATATTGGAACAAACCTCTTGGCATAGAGGAACTTTATTGAAAACCCCTGGCCCTGATGGTTACCCCCGCAGAATTTTACAAACCTTTAACGAAAAGCTTGCCCCTCTTCTACTTGATATATTTCCTGAATCTTTTGCAAACGGCTCCCTTCCCCCTACTCTGACACAAGCTACTGTCTCCCTTATTCTGAAGAAAGACAAAGACCCAACTGACTGCGGTTCCTATAGACCTAGATCCCCTTTAAATGTAGATAGTAAGATATTAGCAAAGACCCTTTCCACCAGACTAGAAAAACTCTTACCTCATTATTTCAGAGGAACAAACCGGTTTTATTCAGAAACGCCACACCTTCTCGAATGTTAGGAAACTCTTGAAAATAATGCACTCTCCATCATCCTCGAACTCTCCAGAGGCAGTTATTGCTCTTGATGCCGAAAAGGCTTTTGATAGAGAAATTGGGATATCTATTTGCAGTACTCAATAAGTGTGGTTTTGGCAATACATTTATATCTTGGATTCAACACCTCTCCCAAAGCAAGTATTTGCACCAACAACTTTAGATCCACCTATTTCCCTTTGGTGCGAGGAACAAGACAGGGGTGCCCCCTGTCTCCCCTTCTATTTGCAATAGCAATTGAACCTCCCTCCATCTCTCTCAGGACCTTGCAGTTCTTCAGGGGAGTGTTGCGTGGAGGCACAGAGTACAAGGTCTCTTTATTCATCCATCCATCCATCCATCCTTGTCCGCTTATCCGGGGCCGGGTTGCGGTGGCAGCCGGCTAAGCAGGGCCCCCCAGGCATCCTTCTCCCCAGCCACACTCTAGTTCCTCCTGGGGGGTCCCCGAGGCGTTCCCAGGCCAGACGAGCTATATAATCCCTCCAGCGGGTTCTGGGTCTGCCCCGGGGTCTCCTCCCAGTTGGACGTGCCCGAAAAACCTCCAAAGGGAGGCGCCCGGCGTGGGCGTTCTAAATCAAGATGCGCCGTACACCTCATTGAACTCCTTTCGATGTGGAGGAGCAGCGGCTCTACTCCTGAGCTCCCTCCGGATGTCTGAGCTCCTCACCCTATCTCTAAGGCTGAGCCCAGCCACCCTGCGGAGGAAACTCATTTCAGCCGCGATCTCATTCTCATTCTTTCGATCACTACCCAAAGCTCGTGACCATAGATGAGGGTTGGAATGTAGATGGACCAGTAAATCGAGAGCTTTGCCTTCCGGCTCAGCTCCCTCTTCACCACAACGGACTGGTACAGAGCCTGCATTACTGCAGACGCTGCACCAATCAGTCTGTCCATCTCCCGCTCCATTTTGCCCTCGTGAACAAGACCCCGAGATACTTGAACTCCTTCGCTTGAGGCAGCAACTCATTCCCAACCCGGAGGGTACACTCCACCGTTTTCCGGCAGAGAACCATGGCCTCAGACTTGGAGGTGCTGACTCTCATCCCGACCGCTTCACACTCGGCTGCAAACCGCCCCAGTGCATGCTGGAGGTCACGGTCTGATGTAGCCAATTCTGAGGTCCCCAAACTGGACGCTCTCCTCACCTCGGCTGCGCCTTGAGATTCTGTCCATGAAGATCACGAACAGAATCTGTGACAAGGGACAACCTTGGTGGAGTCCAACACCCACTGAGAACGTGCTTGACTTTGTGCCGAGAATATGGACGCAGCTCGCACTTTGTTCGTACAGGGACCGAATGGCACGTACCGACAGCCCCAGTACCCCATACTCCCGTAGTACCCCCCCACAGGATTCCCCGGGGGACACGGTCATAAGCCTTCTCCAAGTCCACAAAGCACATGTAGATTGGATGGGCAAACTCCCATGCCCCCCCCCCCAACAACCCTGCAAGGGTAAAGAGCTGGTCCACTGTTCCACGGCCAGTGGTCTCTTTATATGCAGATTATTTGCATTATACCTATCTGATCCTGTCTCTGCTGTCCCCATATACTGTCCATCCTCCAGGGTTTTGGCAGTTTTTCCAGGTCTATATACCATTTCAGCTTCAGGCTTTAAATATCGGTGTACAGATATTCTCCTTTCTTCTCTGCCAACTTTACCCCCCTACTTGATCAAGTGAAGTCAGACCTGGAACAGTTTGCCCCTGTCCCTAGTAGGCAGGATACAATCTTGTAAAGATGACAATACGCCCTAAATTCTCTTACCTAATCCAGTGCATCCCATTTTTCCTGCCCAAATTTTTTTTTAAATCCCTTAATCAAACAATCAACATTTATCTGGCAAGGCAAACAGCCCACAATAAAAAGTCACATACTACAGAGAGGCCGTGATAATGGTGGCCTGGCTTTGCCTAACTATCTATTACTTATCTATTACTATTGGGCTTCCAATATCCAAAAGATAACTTGCTGCCTTCACTCCCCTTTGACGGAAGTCTTGCTCCTTATCCTCCCTTCCTGCAATAATCTACTCCAAGCTGCCACCCGCAACCCAGTGGTGTTGGCTACCCTTAAGAGCTGGACGCCTTCAATTTAAGGACAGCTTAATTAATGGTCCAATAAACGTTAATCATCTATTCCCCCCCTCCACTTTGGATTCAGCCTTTTTACTCTGGAAAGACAAAGGCCTTACCAAATTTTCAGAACTCTTCGAAAACATTTTTAGTAGTTTCGAAATGATCTGCACTAAATCTAACTTGCCCCGGAATGAACGCTTCACTGATGAATGGTGGGATGGGGCTATAGAGCGCATTGCCACCTCAACCGCTTGCGCTAGATTAGGCCTCATTCAATTTAAAATCTTCCATATGCTTCACTTCTGTAAATCAAAACTTGCAGCAATATATCCTAATGTGGAGGACAGATGTGACCGATGTGCTCTGTCAGTCATGCCCTCGATTGACAGTCTTTTGAACTACTAGCAACAATTCTCCTGTAGTAGCATTTACTACACTGCTAGCAAGATGTAGAATCTTGTTTGGATGGAAATCTCCTACTCCCCCTTCGATAGCCATGTGGCTTAGACATTATGCACTTTCTAGAATTGGAAAAGATTAAGTTAGAGGTTCAACAAAAAAATGTAACTTGTACTGCCAGCCGTTCATTACATATTTTGAAAACCTGACAACACTTCCTACAGACTGACTCCTATAACCAAGCAATTTATCCATGTAAGATTAAGATTAGCCTACCTATGAACCTCTATTGTAACCTATGGACATGACCACTTGGACATTATTTATGTATAATGTTCAATTAAACTGTACACTTGAATGAAGTTATGATATGAAGTTACACATGTGTGTTTGTTGCTCTAATTCCTCTACTCTTCAAAGTGCATTTCAAAAGGGTCCGTAATTGACGTGAGGGAATATGCTGCTTCCCGGAATCACACACTCTGGGCGTGCCGCTGGGCAGTGTCACGTTAGATGATTGACAAATGCAGCGTTTCTCAATATGCATTCGTTTCTGTACTTGTGTTCTTGTGGACTTGAGAAACGTCATCCGTCGCAGCCCAAGTACTGTTCCAATTCAAAGTACGCATCTAGCCAAGTACAGACCAATGTCCTCGAAGTCTTCTTGCTCCGCACATTTCATCGAGGATGCATCGGATGGTGACTTGTGTGAACTTGACAGCACAAATATCCCATCATGCATTTAGGCATGCAAGCGAGGAGCGGAAAGGTGCAAGGGAGAGATAAATATTTGTTAATGTCCGTCCCGCTATATACCATTATTCTGTCATGACGTTCTGAGTAATGTAACATTTTACACTCATATCAAGGGACACCTGAGCAAGCCAGGCTGCTCATTGAGTGGCAAAATTATAACGTGTATATATAATTACATTTTATATTTCAGTTCATGATCATTGTTTGTTGTATTTGTTTTTCTTGAATGAAAAAAATCGAGTTTCAGTCTATATGGTAGATAAATAAACAGTTGTACATAAAGTGGTAATATGCAGGTAAGGCATATGTTATTTAGACTTAAGGTGAGACACCAAAGCTTATAATGGTGGTCAGATCAATGCCTTCTTTTTCTTAAAATTGCATTGCTATATACTGTAGTTGGAACCAGCCATCACATTTGCCATATTTCTATTTCTAATTTTAATAGTTGGTGATTAATAGATTTCCGTTGTCGATGTGTATTTAAAATAGTTAATAACCATAACCACAATATTTTTTCATTCATCAGAAAAAAACCATTGATTATACCGTTATATTATACCGTTGGCTCCTGGTGGACACGACATTATTGGCTCATGACACATATTGCGCAATACCCAGAAGAAAACGCATCGTCTGAAAGTGAACGTTCTCCCCAAGTACACAAGTCCGTTTTTGCATTCTTGGTATTGAGAAACGGCGACAGAACGCCTCAAACTGTCAGGAGCGTTCAGTGTGCTCGTGACCCTGCAAGTTCATTCTTCCAAGGACGACTAGCAAGAACCTTCTCCCCAATTACACAAGTCCAAGTTTGCATTCTTGGTATTGAGAAATAAGGCTGCACCTTATTTGACGAACACTTTCACACGCTGGGCTGTCCTTATGTCTGCTCGTGGATATCCAAACAAACCAACATGATTTAAGATTCAAGAAGTGTAATGGTCACATGCACATACAGGATGTGCAGTGAAATGAAAAAGTGGCGATGCCCAGCGGAATGTGCAAAAGAACAATACAAAAAAAAATCTGTTGGCCAGTTTCCATAGGCATTGTGCAGTCATGCTGCTATATATATTGTGGCACACTCCCTATATTGGGGTGGAGTGTGTCCACGACTGAACCTAATGAATCCACTGTCCACACCAGAATATAAGGCAAACCGGGTTTATTTAACATACAGGGGAAGGGGAAGTGCAGGGTACTTATAGGTGTTAGTCCTTTGGTCCGTGCGGGTAGTCGTGGTCCGTTAGCAGGGGTCGGTACACGGAGACGGGTCCTCAGGTAGAGCAGGGTTCGGCGATGGGTCGGGTAGTCAGCCAGGCCGGGTTCGTTCACGGGGCGGGTTCGTTCACGGGGCGGGTTCGTTCACGGGGCGGGTTCTCAGGCGGTCCAGGGGTTCAGCACACGGCGGGGTTCTCAGACAATCCAAGTCTCGGGCACACAGCCACTTTGGTATTTCTTCAACTCACTTAGTCGTTGCAGTCCTCTTCCTCTCCCTCGTCCGCTACTTCCTTCCGCTCCAGCTTCCAACGCCACCACTTCCACCGCCACCACTTCCAACTCTCCTGTCTTCTCTTCCTCCTCGACTTCCTACACCACCCCGGTCCTCTCCCATTTATTGGCCGCAGCCAGGCCCCTGATTGGCCGCCGCCGAGTTCCCCCAACGAGGCGCAGCCAACATCCACTGAGGCTAATTGTCTTTAGCCAAATTCCTGTCTCCTCGGCTCCCTCTGGGGGCCGAATGGGGAAACTGCGGTTTCCCCCGACCGTCGTCCACACTCCCTAGTCGGCCCCTCAGTGGCCGTCTGCCACAATATATATATATATTTACGGCTGCCTTCCACATATTCACTTGCATAGGTTAAAAGAACGTTCTTGACATGTATCCAGTTAATGAGTGAATGCCCTGCGTATATTTGGGTGATGTTCTTCTTCATTTCAGAAGGGTGATTACAGAGAGAAATGGATTACCGTGTTGAATGTGAAGTGATCCAGAGTTACCAGTTATTATTCTTAGTTATGTATTTGCCATGATTATGTTTATGTTTACCCGTGTGTTGAAGGGCTTTCCTTTCCCTCTTGAAAATATGGGATAAAAAGCTGTATATTAATACAGGGAACTGACTTACTAAAAAAATGGTAACATGTAGTAAGTCACACTGCAATTAGCGACTACTACAACAATAGCAATGAGAAACCGTAGTTGATTTTTAGTGAATGTGTTTCTGGAGAACTATCAATTTGCACCATGTAATTCACGTCGTAGTAATTAACACACTCTAATGTGGAGTTAATACCAGAATAAGAAAACAGGGAGTTTCTTCTTAATGTGCGTTTGATAAGGTGTGAAGGTGATTATAGGCAATTCATTTTCGGGGACTGACATGTCAAGCCAACAGCCATTAATGTGTAATTTGCAGAGGATCCCTTACTCAGGCCGTAGGTGAAATGTATAATTTGCAGACAGTCCCTTACTCAGACCGGAACCACTGAAGGTATGGCGAGAGTGCCGTGAAGCATTTCTCGGATAAATATTGATAGCGACAAGAAATATTGCTGCATAATGTACTTTCCATGACCTAGAGCATGTAATTAAGCTGGAGCGCTCGTGACCGATTGTACAGGAAGTCGAATATCAACCGAATGTCGAACATCGAACCAAATAAACCCAGGTGGAATTTTCCCGGGCCATTTTTTCTTTATTCTGGGGTGGCAAAGTGGATTCTAAACAGTTTACACCAACTACTGAGACATATCACAAACATTCGTGAAGTTCCAAAACCAATTTGTATTTTTATTATTTTATTTTAACTACAAATAGGGTGGCAACTGGGGTGGCAAGGCCTAACCCCTAGTATGTATGTGTGTGTGTGTGTGTGTGTGTGTGCAGGCTGTATAAAGGAACCTCTGGGTACTGCAGTGTGTACCATGGCAGCGTGTGTCGTGGTGTCCTGCCAGATGATTGGCTGGTCTTCTTTAACTCCTCCCACTCGGACCCTGAGGCCACGCAGGACTTTCTGGTTCGGAGCTGGTGGGCGGAGCTAGAGGCTCTGAGCCTGCTCTGTCGGCCAGTTGCTCGCTCCCTCCTCTGCCACCTCTCCTTCCCAGACTGCAACCCTACAGGACTAGGTCCCACCCCCAAACCACTCTGCAGGTAACCAGGACAACAGACTACAGTAGAGAAGAGGGTAAGAGAGTAGAAGATAAACAATTGCAGTAGCCCCTTTGCAACCAAAGGTGGTGCTGTTGATTCTACAATTCTTCTGAACAATAACTTTATTCTACTAAACATAACAATATAACATCACAATTAGGTAAAATATGCATATGACCAATAAGGGAATGTACAACCATCTTGTTCTATAGAGAAACCCTGATTTAAACTGTACTTTTTTTTATTTATTTATTTATTTTTTTCAGTAGGAGAATTCATTTAAACTGGAGAACAATATTGTTCTGTAGGAGAACCTTGATTTAAACTGTAGAACTATCTTGTTCTGTAGAAGAACCCTGATTTAAACTTCTTCTCCCCAGGGAACACTGTGAGGCGGTGAGGGGTCTGTACTGTCAGAAGGACCTCCTGGTCAGACCTGAGGGTCTCTACACCCCCCAGAACCCCCAGACCCCCCAGCCCTTCCACGCCCACAATCATCTGCTGAGCAACTGCCAGGACCTGCCCAGCCTGCAGACCAACCCTGATGGCTGCACACATCTCGCCTTCCCAGGTTTGAACCTCTGCTCTTACTTCCCTCATTTCTTACCCTCCCCCTTCCATCCCTCTCCTCCTCCTCCTGTTGTTAGGTGAGTGCTTCTTTTTGTGTATACTTTTAGTGTATATTAAATTTAAACACATTTAAACATAAATTGGGATAATGGAAGTTAAAAAGTGTTTTAAAAAAAACTTACCTTTAAACTTTCAAACATTTCACAAAGCATCACATTTTGATCTTCATACAAAACAGATTTCCGATATCTTTTATACTTCAGTTTCATACAATTTGAATCAAGTGACTTAGTATAAAGCATCATACATCAACCCATACTTTCCACGTGTGCATGGTCGCAAGGGTCCGGGAGGACATGGCGTGAATCTCGTCATGAACGTGAGGGCTTCTGCTTGCAGTCCAACATTTGTGACGGACTGTGTGCATAACAAGCGTGCCAGCAGCGCATGCATATTCCAGATAACAAAATGGACTATACCAAATGAATGCGTTGTTGTGTACCAACCATATAAGATACTAGGTGATGTTCACAACAACTGTATTTATTCTCTATTTACAGTGTGTTCTGGTGTGGTGTCACGCGCGCCCTTTTGGAGCCAGGCCAACATTATTGGCATTAATGTTATATTCGACTACGTTACTTATAGCTTGGTTTTGGTTTTTCCACTGCACGGATCGACTCGACTTGCTTGGCACCGGCTCCTTTTCCACAACAGATCTAGTACCCCTAAGGTAGACCCTCCGTGTAGCAGGACTTCACAGTGACACCATTATTTAACCGGATGTTTGTCACAGCGAGGAGACAAAAAGACATAAAACCACCTCAACTATTTACAATGTTACAAGGTAAATATGTGGCATTTTCGATAAGAATCACGATAGTAATAAAGACAAAAGATTCAAGCCTCAACTTCATATAGCATCAGATGATGCTCTGTCCATTCAATTCTAATTACTTGTTAATCATGTGTAAAATATAGTGAGTGGCATTTCAGATGAGGGGGACAGAATATATTATTCTAATATATATACATGTGTGTGTCTCGTGCATTTAGATCGATCTTTAATACATCCATGTTTTGGAGGTGTTAGTTTGAGGTTGTTTATTCATAACTAAAGCCCTGTCCACATTAATCTCGGTAAATCTACAAACTCATAAATATTTATCCCTTTAGCCCTTCCGTCCACATTAGAATGACGAATTCCGACACTGAAAACGAAATAAATAAATGTGAAAACTCTGCGTTCGCGTTGTAGTGTGATCAGGGTAGACGAAGGCTTTCAGAGACGATGACGTTCGGTTGCCATGACACCGCCGCAAGCTTGAGACCGAGACGCTCATCTAAACAAACATGGCAGGTGAAATGGAAATGATGATTTCTCTGAGCTATTTGCTTGTGTATCTTCAGTTATAACTCGGCATACTGTTGAATACATATTTGTTACTCCAACGCCGAAGGCGAGCGCTGTACTTGCTCTGCTTAAGCGATGAGAAAAAAACCGCAAAGACGCAACTTTTGACCTCAGTAAGTAACGCCATCAACTGATCACGCGCCTGTAATCTAAACAGAGAGGCGTGGCGGGAGTCGTGTAACCATGACAACCACTATTTATCAAAATCATTTCAGTGTGGAACGTGGATGCAAAACATTCCGTAAACAATATGAAAGCAATAGTGTGGACGGAGATCGTTTTCATTGCGAATGTGCCGGGTTAATGTAGACAGGGCCTAACAGACATATTATCAAAAGCGACCTACTGCACTGCAAGTAAACATCGGCTTGTAGCGCCGACTATTAAGATTAAAGATGAATACATGTAACAGATGTAGCAATAGTTATTGTATGTTACCAATAAGAGGACTGTTGAAAAACATAAATAGGCTATTTATTTTGGCTATGTACCTCTGCGACCTTTAAGCCATTATTTATTTTACAATTGTTTTAATCAACATTAACGCTGCATTTAGACAACACAACAGTTTGCGTATCGCCTTGGCTCGCTTGGAACCTCAACGGAGCGGGTGCTAAAAAAGTACCAGGTACCAGTTTTAGTCTGGCGGAAACACACAGTCAAGCCGGTGCTATGCAGTGGAAAATCGGCAGACTGTATGCTGCCTGAAATTGCCTCACGACTAGTCTAGCATTATGTAGACCAGAGATGTTGTGACTTGTCGAACGGGAACAGGTTGAGCGTCACATAGTAGGTAATGTAGTTTATGTACAAATATGTGTCCTGCTCTGTGGTGCTGCCTGCACTCTGCCACCTCTTGCGTACAATGGAGGCCTCAGATGTTGAACCCTGCCTGTGTTTTTGTCTCCTCGCTGTGACCAACAGCCGGTTAAATAGTGGTGTCACTGTGAAGTCCTGCTACACGGAGGGTCTACCTTAGGGGTACTAGATCTGTCGTGGAAAAGGAGCCGGTGCCAAGTGAGTCGAGTCGATCCGTGCAGTGGAAAAACCAAAGCCAAGCTATAAGTAACGTAGTCGAATGTAACCTTAATGCCAATAATGTTGGCCTGGCTCCAAAAGGGCGCGCGTGACACCACACCAGAACATACTGTAAATAGAGAATAAATACAGTTGTTGTGAACATTGATTCAAATTGTATTGTGCGCTTCAAGGCTGCATTCACAGAGGACATGAACAGACGAAAGGAGAACACAAACATGTCATGGCTTAAGGTAACACCTCTAGATCCCAGATTCAAGGACCTCAGGTGCCTGCCCAGGGCAGAGAGGGAAGAGGTGTGGCGAAAGCTGACTGAGATGCTTAAGGACAGGGAACCTGCACCACAGCCCTACACAGAGGAAATGGAATCTGAGCCACCAAAGAAGAAGATGGCCCTCCTCCTTATGGAGTCAGAGTCTGATGATGAGGCACCGTCCACAGACAAAACTCTAGACTGGTATAGGTCAGAGCCCAGTGTCAGCATAGAGGCATGTCCACTACAGGGTCGGCAAGTAATGCCCCTTTTCCACGGTCACTGTACGCCGCGGTACGGCGCGGCACGGCATGGTACTTTTCGGGTCTGTTTCCATTACAACTGAGTACCATATAGTACCTCCTCGACGTGGGCGGGGTCGTCATAACACGGCTGCGCGAACTGCCGTGACGTCATTTACACCGCGCCAAGCCACGCACAAAACCGGAAGACCAGAACAACAACAACACAACAATGGAGGACACCGAAGCGTTTGTGTATTGTGTATTATTATTATTATTATTTTTTTTTTAAAAGTCAGGTTTTAAAAAGTGGTGTGGTCGAGTCTCGTGTTTATTTATGTCTGGTCGGTCGTCGCGTGCTTATGACGCTCCCAGTGACGACACTCGTCGGCCAATCAGTGGAAGGCAGTCGGCTGACGTCACGTCATAGTACCGCTTCGGCTGGCTTGGAACCAGGGGCAGATGTGATACCAAATAGTACCTGATATCAGGTACTACGTGCTAGTGGAAACACGCAAATACCGCGCCGTACCGTACCGTACCGCGCGTACCGTGACCGTGGAAAAGGGGCATAAGGTGCCCATACTAAGCTGGCCATATTGCACAAAGGTACTTAGCTACACCTGCTTCAACAGTGCCATGTGAGAGACTGTTTTCTCTGCCTTCTCACTGTAGAATTCATTTGGGTGAGATGTTACTTTTCAGGCAAGCTGTTTCCATTGACTTTGTAGCAGATGTTACTATTGCTCTTACTGTTCCTTATGTGGTTGTCTGCGAATTAAGTGCAATTCATGTTTGATGATTATGAGGTTATAATAAAGTAAAAAAACCCTCTTTCTCTTACCAGTTTGTGATGCATTTCTTTATTACACTGTATTTCTTTTATCTCCCCCAAAATACAAAATAAAAGTACTAGTATTTTAAACTCATGATTAATCACAGATTATTATTGTGATTAACTCGATAATTTTTTTTAATTGATTGACACCACTAGTTATATGACATTAATATTTACTGACATTACTGTTTTAAGGCTTCTTTCTTTCTGATTTCAGATGTGAATGAAGATCAAGTGACCAGTGAGTAGACCTTCATGGAATTCAGATGTTGACCAAACTAAATCAGATGTGATGTTAAATGATTCATGTGTTTGGTATTCATAGCAAGGTGCTACAAGGACAATGGACGTTTCTACCAAGGTCAAATCAACACGACAGTTTCTGGGATACCCTGCCAGGCGTGGAGTCAGCAGGTGATCCCCTGACCCCTCACTCCTAACCCTTTCCTTGACCAGTGACCTTTAGTGTTTTCTTCGAATATTCATTAAGAAAAGATGGAATTATTCAATGTGAACAAAATGACAATTATTAATTTCCATAAAAGTATGAAGGTAAATGGATTGCATTTATAGAGAGCGCTTTACAGTATTGCCTCACATTCACCCATTCATACACCGACGCCAACCATGCAAGGTAACAACCAACACGTCAGGAGCAGTTAGGGTTACGTGGTGTCTTGCTCAGGGACACCTCCACACTTAGCTAGGTGGAGCATGTAGGGTTAGGTGGCTTTCTCAGGGACACCTCGACACCAGCCACCTTCCTGTTGCCAGACAGCCACTCTTACCTCCTGAGCCACTGCCGCCCAATTGAATGAAGGCAAGCTGTAACCGTGTGTGTGTGTGTGTGTGTGTGAGAACACTAATTGATTCCAGCGGCAGGAAATGATGTAATGAGCCCTTCCCTCTTCGCTGACTTAGCACACACACACACACACACACACACACACACACACACACTAATGTGTGTGTGTGTGTTTGGTTCTCCAGACTCCCCACCAGCACCTCCTCTCTGCAGTGGTTCCAGAGTTGAGGAGTTCAGAGAACCGCTGCAGGAACCCTGGAGGTACCCGGGAGCGGCCCTGGTGCTTCACCAGCCTGCCGTCGATACGCTGGGACTACTGCCCCATCGCCCGCTGTGGACATACAGGTAGCTGTCTCACTCTGAGTTGCAGAGAGACATGTACCTGTCTCACTCTCTGAGCTGTAGAGAGACAGGTATGTGTCTCACTGTCTGGGGTTGTAGAGACAGGTACTGTAGTTGTTTTACTGTCTGAGCTGTGAACACACAAGCAGCTGTCTCACTTTCTTTTTCTTTGCAATTGCATACGTATTTAGGTGAGTGAATTAATATGAATGAATGAATGAATTCATATATTTCTAATCAAAGATGTGCTTTCACTCTTTGGCCTCTGGCAATCATAGGATTTATCTTTCTCGTACCAAGAGCACTATATTAAATGTAAAATTCCATGGCAAGTAAAAAAATGTAGGTTTCGTAAATATTGAGCTGAGAGTTTCAGGCATTTTGTCGTCTTTTCTTTAGCTTAGAAGCCATGCCCACTTATTTTCAACATGTTTCTGTCATATTGTTTTGAAAAAAAAACCAAAACAGTTTTACTCTTAATGGTCAGTTTTACTCTTAATGGTCCAAAAAGGCCAACAAAGCAAGTTTGATGGTATTTAAACAAATGGTTTAGGTTTGGTTCAAATCAGACCAATGGTATAGGATTTACGATCATTTTAGTGTTTTTTCCTTTGTTTGGCGCCCCCATGAGGAAGGTGGATCAAAACATTGAGTGCTGCTTCAATGGCCAATATTACTTGCTTCCCTATTTTTTTTTCCAATTTGCATTCATTTTGACGGAGATACCCCCACGTCCTGTTTTTGTGGCGATTAAGCCTAGATACTTTCAGATGTGGTGGCCATCTTGTTTTTAATTTCCAAACTCTTTTGATAACTAATAGCAATGACAGTCTAGTCTACACTTTAACTTGTAACTATGCTGTAACTTGTTTTAACGATGGCGAAACTGTAACTCTAAGCTGTAAACTTCGGCGCTCTATGCTGGAACTCACTCATAACTATGCACTTACTGTAACTTGTAACTACACTAACTTGTTGCAACTATGCTGTAACTGTAAGTTGTTGTTTTAGTGGTGAACACAGAGCAGGTTCCCCAGCATACGGCGGTGGGTCCTTCATCCTCGGCCTCTCCGGCATACTCCATGTCCATCATCATCATCCTTCTCAGCACACTGGCCATCTCAGCCTTCCTCGCCGTCATCATCCTCAGTTGCAAACATCACAGGAAGCAGTGGAGAAACAGGAAGCTGTAAGACGTGTTTATCTATCGTTCTATCTGCCTGTCTGCCTCTCGATCTGTACCTGTCTCACCTCCGGCCCCTACTCCAGGGAGCTGGAGACCCCGGCTCTGAGCGTGCTGCCCTCTGACCTGCTGCTGGATCGTCTCCATGCCAACCCCATGTACCAGCGCCTCCCCCTCCTGCTGAACTCCAAGCTGCTGGCGCTGGAGTTCCCTCGCAACAACATCCAGTATGTCAGAGACATCGGCGAAGGAGCCTTTGGACGAGTCTTCCAGGCTAGGTGAGAGAGGAGGGAGGGAGGGAGAGAGGGATGGAAGGGAGGGAGGGGGAGACAGTTTAACAAAAAAGTAACAAATTGATAAACTAACTTTGTGTGTGTGTGGTAGGGCTCCAGGTCTGTTGCCGATGGAAACGTTCACCATGGTAGCGGTGAAGATGCTGAAGGAGGAGGCGTCATCGGACATGCAGAAGGACTTCCAGAGAGAAGCAGCTCTCATGGCCCAGTTCGTCATCCCAACATCGTACGCCTGCTAGGTCTGTCTGTCAGCCTGTTTGTCTCTGTCTGTTTGTCTGATGACTGCCTGTCTGGCTGTGTGATGTCTATCTGTCTCTGTGGGTGTGTGTGTGCTGACCTACAGGTGTGTGTATCCTATCTATTCCAGGTGTGTGTGCGGTGGGGAAGCCCATGTGTCTGATGTTTGAGTACATGGCTCACGGGGACCTCAATGAGTTCCTGCGTCGCCGATCTCCCAGCCAGTCGGTGAGGACACTGAGCCGAGCCAGCTTATCGGGTCGCAGCTTCTCCTCGGAGCTGGAGGCAGGGATCCTCTCCTGTGCCGACCAGCTGTCCATCTCCCAGCAGGTGGCCGCAGGAATGGCTTACCTGTCCGAGAGGAAGTTCGTCCACCGTGACCTGGCAACCCGGAACTGCCTGGTGGGCGAGGAGATGGTGGTGAAGATCGCTGACTTCGGCCTCTCTCGGAACATCTACTCAGCTGACTACTACAAGGCCAACGAGAATGACGCCATACCCATCCGCTGGATGCCGCCCGAGTCCATCTTCTACAACCGCTACACCACAGAGTCGGACGTGTGGGCGTACGGTGTGGTGCTGTGGGAGGTGTTCTCGCAGGGCATGCAGCCTTACTATGGCATGGCCCACGAGGAGGTCATCTACTACGTCAGGGATGGACACATCCTGGGCTGCCCCGACAACTGTCCTGTGGAGCTGTACAGTCTCATGAGGCTGTGCTGGAGCACACCACCCTCTGATAGGCCCAGCTTCTCCAGCATCCACCGCATCCTGCAGCGCATGCACCACAACATCCACCAAAACACACCCAGAACACGCAAAGACATACCGGACACACACTCGAACACACCACCCAATACACTGAAAGACATGCCCGACACACACTCAAACGCACCACCCAATACACTGAAAGACCTACCTGACACACTCTCAAACACACTCAGCATGCACACAGACATGCCTTACAAACATACCTAACGTGTTCCAGAACATGCCCAATACACACGAAAACATACCTAACATGTACCAAGATACGCCCAACACGCCAACCGTCATGGAGACACAGCTGACGCCTGAACGCTAGAAGGTTCTCCGTCCCCTGGACTCTGGGGAGATTTTGCTCCTAGAAGAGAGACATACATCAACCACCAGAAAGAACATCTGGAACCACCAGAGAACATCTGGAACCTAATCTGTTATGTATATAAATTGTTAGATTTGTTTGACATTTTGTTCATGTTTTTCCCCATAAATGATTCTATAATGTTTTACTATATTGACAATCAGCTATGATTTTACCTTTACATAAAAACTCACCTGGCAGTTAGATTCTGGGGTTGTGTGAGGCTGCACACCTGTGGTGCATTGGATTATCAATGCACACAGGACCATCCATCACCCACACACAGAGCTCTAGTTTCTTAGCTTGTTACCACCTGCTCTGTCATTCATTCTACAATACTCTGCAATAAACTGGATTAACATTCAGCTGCCTGTGTCCGTTGGAGGAGCCCTCGAAAAGCCATTAGTGATGTGTAGCAGCAGAAAACATACCAGGATTATCAGACATCAGACATTCTCAACACAACTCAGCGGGCTGGGGGGAGGACAAGGAAGTTTGGCCTATTGTGGCTCATTGCTGAATATAAAAAACACATATTGCAATAATCACAGAAATATATATATATATGATACAAACACCATGTTTATAGTTGAATAAATAGTTGTTTTGCCCTGTGCCATGTTTGAACTGCTTCGTGTCATATGTGCCATAGTTTTAGTCTTGTGCAGTTTTAGAAAGTTTTACCTGCGGTGACAGACGGGTGACATGAGGTTCCAGCTGGGGGGGGTCAGGGGTCATCTCTCCAGAAACTGAAAAATTTCTGAGACTTCACCTGCATTCTGGTGATGTTTTATGCCTGTGAATCACATAATGAGACGTCTCATCTAGACGTAGATCTTATTTCTTATTTTCCTTGGTTAATACTCATGGAGACATCCCTATATAATATACTCTAACTTCCTTAGCAGGTCTCTCAGCTCCCTGAGTTTTAAGGGGTCCTTGTGATTGATTTTAGGAAAGTTCTCAATCCTCTAAAAGAGCGCTCTCTCCTGATCCCAGGCCATACTTAAGCCTATTGCGGGCCTGGCGACATGCACAGAACGGATCCTTGTGATGTGCTCCGAAGACGGATTTCCTAACCACTTTGATAAGAGGTCAAGTTCCTCGCTGGCAGTTAAGTTTAGCCCTCTAGTGGCTCTAGGATGTCCGCGCCCAATCATTTTCTAGGCGATCATTGAACTTACTGAGGCCAGCTCTCGATGTCCCTTGCCATATCACTCATGCTGGTCCTGTCATCAGCTTGTGGCTGGAATGAGGCTCTGTTGGAAGAGGATAGGTGCGTCTGAGAAGCGGGGAGTTGAGCAAGGGGTTGATGATGAAATGCTGGTGCTGGCCTTTCAGGTTGCTGCATCTCGTGGTTGGGATTTATGGTCGACGATAGAGATGGCGTATATGGTTGAAGTACTGGGGGCTCTGCATCACTGAGATGTAGCTGGGAGTGCTGGAATGGCGACATGAGCTGCATCGTGGTGACTCCTACTACCCTCCCTGCATTCGGTCTCTGCTGCTGCCTCCAGAACTTCTGCTTCTGCTAGGGCTACTGCTACCTCTCTCTCTCGTGCTCCAACGCTGATAACTCAGCTGCTATGCATGCCTCCTTGACTTTCAAGTCAGCTTCTCGCTTAACATAGGTGGCACACGCAGCTTCGACTTCAGTGCGAGCCCTGGCTGGAGGAATGAGATGAGGTGGCTGAGGTGGAATGTTGTGATCTTGAATTATGTGGGAGATCATCCTGTTCCATGACACCACCATCAGTGATGGACAACCGTTCCAATCCATCGTGAATAGTATGTATGACATAGCGATATTGCAGTCCTCCAAATATGTATGAGAGAAGAGGTGAGTATGAAGGCTTTGTGGCACGTGCGAAGGTGTGCTTGCACAGCACCTTTCCTGATGTTATAGTGCCCGCTGTGAAGTCACATTTTTACTAGTCTGTCCTCAATGTGTGTGTCTGTACACAAATTGACAGATAGCGAACATGTTCCAAGAAAAGTCAGAGGCTGGAGTAAAGTTGAACACTCTTTACTGTTTTGTAAAACTGAAAAATAACTGCGATTACTGGATGCCATCTAAACAATATTGACACAAAATCATCCAAATGATATGTAAATATCTGTACACAAACTGTATGCAACCATCCTATGTAAATTCACAAAGTTCACCAGCTTAAAACATTAAATGAAATGGTATTGGCTTACTTACAGCAGGAAAACTATCAAATAGCTTAACATTGGCAGTATTTAAATTTAAATAAACTAAATATTTGTAAATGTATTGTGTTACGATTAACTGAAGATAAATACAACTTACAAGTGAAGCTTTCAAAGGCACAAAAACAAAGAATGAAAAAAAATAAGGTGGCTGGAGCTGCAGGCTAACCACATGTAATGTTACAAAACATTTCCTCATCTGAGCCTCGAAGTGGTTAAGACATTTTACCCGGTTCAGAAATTGAAGGCTTTCCTTTCCCTCTTGAAAATATGGGATAAAAAGCAGCATTTTAATACAGGGAACTGAGTTACTGCCTCACATTCACCCATTCATACAGCGACGGTGGTGTCAACCATGCAAGGTAACAACCAACACGTCAGGAGCAGTTAGGGTTAGGTGGTGTCTTGCTCAGGGACACCTCCACACTTAGCTAGGTGGAGCCCGGGGATTGAACCAGCAACCTTCCGGTTACCAGACAACCGCTCTTACCTCCTGAGCTACTGCCACAGCTGGAGTGCTTTGTCGTGATCGATTTATACTGGGATCAATACTGAGATGGCTTCACAGTGACACACACATGCACACAAACATTTCAATGTTCACGTTAACTGTATACAGGGAGCCGAGCATGACAGCGTGTTAATATGACCTCCTGGATTTTGTAATAGGCATTTTGGACATTTAAGTAACTGACAACATCGAATATCAACTGAATGTCAAACGTCAAACCCAACAAACCCAAGTGGCTTTTCCCGGGCCAGTGGCGGGCCCATTTTTTCTTTATTCAGGGAGGGCAAAGTGAATTCTAAACTGTTAATAAAGACGTTTACACTACTGAGACATATCACAAACATTCATGAAGTTTCAAAACTAATTTGTATTATTTTAATAGTATTACAAATATTGGACAGGACGCCCATGGTCCAATATTACATCCCTAGTTTAAGTAGCAAACAGACTGTATTTATATAACCGTTTTCAGAACAGTGGCCTAATGATTAACCCATTCATACACACATTCATACCCACATGCACATTCCTACAGTTATAGGGTTAGGTGGCACCTCGACACTTGGCTAGGAAGTGCCAGGAATCCAACCAGCAACCTCCTAGTTGCCAGGCAACCCGCTGTACCTCCTAAGCCACTGCTGCCCCTGCACCCTGTATCTGTGTGTCTCTCTCTTTCTCCCCATTAGTCATCATCATCTGTCTTCCATGTTCTCTACACTCCCCCCCTCCTCCCCCCACTCCCCCTCCTCTCCTCTTATTTTCGATGATGTTTTGTTGTTTGTCCCCCCATGTGTTATGGTTGTGTAATGGTTGTGTTATGTATGTGGTATAGTTAAGTTATGGTTGTGTTATGTATGTGGTATAGTTAAGTTATTGTTGTGTTATGTATGTGGTATAGTTAAGTTATGGTTGTGTTATGTATGTGGTATAGTTAAAGATACTATATGTAAGAATCAGTGCATTCTGAGCTCCGTGGCTTGAGACAATAATGATCAGAAACTAATCCACACTTATATGTCACTTTGTTCATTTTTCCCGCGAAATCCGACCCGACTCAAATATAAGAGAAATCACCCAAAAGCTGTTCTACCAACAGAGAGAGTCGGGGAAGCTCTCATGTTTTAACTTCAACCACAACCTGCTCATTAACTGGTGATTTAAAGAGATTTGTGCTGTAGAATCCTACATGTAGTCCCTGAATGGATTCAGTATCCTTACATACAGGACCTTTAAGTTATGGTCTTGTGTTAGAACTGTATGTGTGTGTGTTGTGTGTGTGTATGTGTTTGTGTTTTGTGTGTGTGTGTGTGTGTGTGTGTTGGGTTATAGTTGGGGGTTCTCTGATTGGTTGGCTCTGTGGAGTCAACAGGAAGTGCAAAGATGTATATCAGTGAACTAGCGTCTGAAATAATACACACATACACATACTCAGATCCCCTCCTATATGGTGCGGTTGCTACAGGGCTGTGTTTCCTGACACTCTACACACACACACACAGATTGCATGACCTCTTTCCTCCCCAGGCCATGTGTTACAGACAGACAGACAGACAGACAGGCGGACACAGACAGACCGAAAAGACAGACAGGCGGATACAAACAGACACATAGACTGTGGTTTTGTTGTGTAGTTGTGTCCTAATTGTGTTGTGTTATACTTGTGTTGTGTAATTGTGTTCTACTTGTGTTGCGTAGTTGTGTTATACTTGTGTTGTGTAGTTGTGTTATACTTGTGTTGTGTAGTTGTGTTATACTTGTGTTGTGTTCTAGTTGTATAGTTGTGTTCTAGTCGTGTTTTGTATTTGTGTTCTATTAGTGTTGTGTAGTTGTGTTCTAGTTGTGTTCTAGTTTTGTTGTATAGTTGTGTTCTGCTTGTGTATTTGTGCAGTCTGTATTCAGTAGAAGCAGCTGTTGCTCATAGCGTTGTTAGTGTCAGCATTATTCTTGGCTAACAGCTCGTGGAACTTCAGTGTGGGAATCTCTGCAATGCAACCGATTGGCAGATTACATTCAGATTACATTCTGTGTTTTTTAGTGCTGCTATAGCTTCTCCTGAAAGTTACATACGCGATTATTTAGAACACACCATTTAAAACATTTTGAATAAAACATGTCTTTAATGAACATATCTGGGATGGTTGCTAGTTTGGTTACAAAAAGCTACGACACCACCTCCAACACAACAAATACCATCCTACAGTACATTTGGACAGATAAAAACACATTCCCTTTGGTGATTAACTTTGACTGCTATATTTCATCTACATACATACTGTACACGTGTCATTACATTGGTATACACAGTATGTCTACACTGACAGACACAACCTTACTGCAGTTAGTCTCCTGCAGAACCTGAATCATCATTTGTTCAGAGTCCTACAGCAGTACTATAGTACTATGACACAGAACACCACACACACACACACACACACACAGTGCACTGTACAATGTACACTTCATATCCGTGTACTCAATAACATGGAAATACATCCAAACATAAACATAGAACCACAGAGCTCCGCTTTAATGCCTTAATAATTCAATAATTGTTCATGGAAGTGCTTTTACATGACGTCAGAATCATAATACTGGTGGGAACGCATGGACACACAGAGCACAGAGTTGTTGGTGTGTATTTGGTATATGTTTGGTGTGTTTTTATGTGTTGTGTTGTACATTTTCTTGGTTTTGGTGTCGGCTACGCTTTCATTTCCATGAACATTGCAGGCACGCATTCATACACCAATACTTGTGGGACTTAAAGCAATAGACAGTGGCTCATAATGCAGAACCTCTGCTCACATCCACATAGTGCTTGTCGAAGAAGAAGAACAACTTTATTAATCCACACTTGTTGTTCTGCCCTTTACTGGATTTCTTAATACTGGGAAAAGCCTTCATGATTCATACTGGGATCAATACTGGGATGGCTTCACAGTGACACACATATGCACACAAACATTTAAATGTTAACGTTAACTGTATACAGGGAGCCGAGCATGACAGCGGAGTGTTAATATGACCTCCTGGATTTTTGTAATAGGCATTTTTGACATTTAAGTAACTGTAAAATAACATGAATGGCCCTTGAATAATACAATAATAATGGGTAAAAATTACCCATTATGCCATGGTCCAGAAGGTTGACTGGAGGATGAATCTTGTTCAGATGCACCTAAACCTAACCTAAACTAAAACTGAAACTGAAACTAAAGGTAAAGTGTACAACAGTTGCTGCTTGTTGAATGAACACACTAAAATGTTCATTTTATAGATTCAGTTTTGTGAGTAAAGATGCCCTGAGGAGTGAAAAGGAATGGCAGGAGTTTAACAGGGAACAGGAAGAGGAGGGTTGTACTGGCATCGTATTCACTTCACAGATTACTTCTTAAATAGTTTATATCAGTTGTTAACACAACAGGTTTAATAGAAATAAAAAAACAAGATAAAAAAAAACAACAGCCTCTCAGATTCAGTTTCTACTGAATCTGAGACAAATAAAATGTGTATTGTCACATAGACAATACATTTGTCTATGTGACAAATAAAACACTTGGACTTTGACTGACTTCATATCCACCTCTTCCTCAGCTCTGCTACCTCCACCTCTCCGTGGTCTGGGAGCATGTTCTGTAACCTGTCCATCAAACCCCCCTCTTAACCTTTTGGGTCCTGTGATGAAAAGGTTTCAGAACCCCTGATCTAAAGTCTAAACCCCTCCCCCCCGCAAACTCATCTTTCGTCTCTGTGACGACCCTTCACACTACCGAGTGTTCGCTGTGACGCTGATGATGTTGGCTGTGTGTTCCAATGCCACCGCCACCCCCACCACTCAGCACAGTGTGGTTAGTGGAGGAGGCGGACCGGTCGGACACCTCAGCTATGGTGCCGTTCAGGTTCTCCTGCCGCTGGCAGCACAATATCTGCCTGAAGGTAGCGCTCATCTCCTTGTCACGGTAGGAGTAAATGATGGGGTTCATGGCAGAGTTGAACTCGGCCAGGAGGAGGAAGAACTTCTCGTAGGTGAGAACGGTGCAGCTGGAGCAAAAGACATCTAGAAGGAGCAGAACCAGGCCCGGTGTCCAGCACACGATGAAGGCTCCTGGAGAAGCACACAAGGAATCCCTTTTTACTGTTCTGTTGTTGTTTAAAATACTGTTCTGTTGTTTTTACTGTGAAACTAATACTATGAATGATAAACATTTCATGATATAATAGTTTAGAATTATTTTATCTGAATACATCATATTATAAATACTGAAGAATTCAATGACCTCATGCCAACAAACACGCTGCAGAATCACATGCGCAACAAAATGCAACACACACACACACACACACACACACACACACACACACACACACACACACACACACACACACACACACACACACACACACACACACACACACACACACACACACACACACACACACACACACACACACACCATTGGGAGATGAAGAGGGATATTATGGTGAATGCTCACAGCGGATTGGTCAATTTAGTTCCTACTCTACTCTGATTGGTTCTTGACGGACCACTGGCGTCACCCTCTCAGGCTGCTGTGCTGCATGAACATCGTTCTTTGGCAAGAATTGAGATGCTCTGCTGTCAAGACCGAGGACATGGTTCTTTATATCTGATTGGATATTGGGATTTTGGATCGGCAATAGAGATGTATATGGTTGAAGTACTGGGGGCTCTGCATCACTGAGATGTAGCTGGGAGTGCTGGAATGGCGACATGAGCTGCATCGTGGTGACTCCTACTACCCTCCCTGCATTCGGTCTCTGCTGCTGCCTCCAGAACTTCTGCTTCTGCGAAGGCTACTGCTACCTCTCTCTCTTGTGCTCCAACGCTGATAACTCAACTGCTATGCATGCCTCCTTGACTTTCAAGTCAGCTTCTCGCTTAACATAGGTGGCACACGCAGCTTCGACTTCAGTGCGAGCCCTGGCTGGAGGAATGAGATGAGGTGGCTGAGGTGGAATGTTGTGATCTTGAATTATGTGGGAGATCATCCTGTTCCATGACACCACCATCAGTGATGGACAACCGTTCCAATCCATCGTGAATGACATCGCGATATTGCAGTCCTCCAAATATGTATGAGAGAAGAGGTGAGTATGAAGGCTTTGTGCACGTGCGAAGGTGTGCTTGCACAGTACCTTTCCTGATGTTATAGTGCCCGCTGTGAAGTCACATTTTTACTAGTCTGTCCCCAATGTGTGTGTCTGTACACAAATTGACAGCGAACATGTTCCAAGAAAAGTCAGAGGCTGGAGTAAAGTTGAACACTCTTTACTGTTTTGTAAAACTGAAATAATACAGAAAAATAACTGCGATTACTGGATGCCATCTAAACAATATTGACACAAAATCATCCAAATTATATGTAAATATCTGTACACAAACTGTATGCAACCATCCTATGAATTCACATAAAGTTCACCAGCTTAAAACATTAAATGAAATGGTATTGGCTTACTGACAGCAGGAAAACTATCAAATAGCTTAACATTGGCAGTATTTAAATTTAAATAAACTAAATATTTGTAAATGTATTGTGTTACGATTAACTGAAGATAAATACAACTTACAAGTGAAGCTTTCAAAGGCACAGAAATCAAAGAATGAAAAAAAATAAGGTCGCTGGAGCTGCAGGCTAACCACATGTAATGTTACAAAACATTTCCTCATCTGAGCCTCTAAGACATTTTACCCGGTTCAGAAGTTGAAGGCTTTCCTTTCCCTCTTGAAAATATGGGATAAAAAGCAGCATTTTAATACAGGGAACTGAGTTACTGCCTCACATTCACACATCGACGGCGGTGTCAACCATGCAAGGTAACAACCAACACGTCAGGAGCAGTTAGGGTTAGGTGGTGTCTTGCTCAGGGACACCTCCACACTTAGCTAGGTGGAGCCCGGGGATCAAACCAGCAACCTTCCGGTTACCAGACAACCGCTCTTACCTCCTGAGCTACTGCCACAGCTGGAGTGCTTTGTCGTGATCCATTTATACTGGGATCAATACTGGGATGGCTTCACAGTGACACACACATGCACACAAACATTTCAATGTTCACGTTAACTGTATACAGGGAGCCGAGCATGACAGCGGAGTGTTAATATGACCTCCTGGATTTTGTAATAGGCATTTTGGACATTTAAGTCACTGACAACATCGAATATCAACTGAATGTCAAATGTCAAACCCAACAAACCCAAGTGGATTTTCCCGGGCCAGTGGCGGGCCCATTTTTTCTTTATTCAGGGGGGAAAAGTGAATTCTAAACTGTTAATAAAGACGTTTACACTACTGAGACATATCACAAACATTCATGAAGTTTCAAAACTAATTTGTATTATTTTAATAGTATTACAAATATTGGACAGGACGCCCATGGTCCAATATTACATCCCTAGTTTAAGTAGTAAATAGACTGTATTTATATAACCGTTTTCAGAACAGTGGCCTAATGATTAACCCATTCATACACACATTCATACCCACATGCACATTCCTACAGTTATAGGGTTAGGTGGCACCTCGACACTTGGCTAGGAAGTGCCAGGAATCCAACCAGCAACCTCCTAGTTGCCAGACAACCCGCTGCACCTCCTAAGCCACTGCTGCCCCTGCACCCTGTATCTGTGTGTCTCTCTTTCTCCCCATTAGTCATCATCATCTGTCTTCCATGTTCTCTACACTCCCCCACTCCTCCCACTCCCCCTCCTCTCCTCTTATTTTCGATGATGTTTTGTTGTTTGTCCCCCCATGTGTTATGGTTGTGTAATGGTTGTGTTATGTATGTGGTATAGTTAAGTTATGGTTGTGTTATGTATGTGGTATAGTTAAGTTATTGTTGTGTTATGTATGTGGTATAGTTAAGTTATTGTTGTGTTATGTATGTGGTATAGTTAAGTTATTGTTGTGTTATGTATGTGGTATAGTTAAGTTATTGTTGTGTTATGTATGTGGTATAGTTAAGTTATGGTTGTGTTATGTATGTGGTATAGTTAAAGATACTATATGTAAGAATCATGCATTCTGAGCTCCGTGGCTTGAGACAATAATGATCAGAAACGATCCACACTTATATTGTCACTTTGTTCATTTTTCCCGCGAAATCCGACCCGACTCAAAATATAAGAGAAATCAGCCCAAAAGCTGTTCTACACAACAGAGAGAGTCGGGGAAGCTCTCATGTTTTTAACTTCAACCACAACCTGCTCATTAACTGGTGATTTAAAGAGATTTTGGCTGTAGAATCCTACATGTAGTCCTGAACGGATTCAGTATCCTTACATACAGACCTTTAAGTTATGGTCTTGTGTTAGAACTGTATGTGTGTGTGTTTGTGTGTGTGTTTGTGTGTGTGTGTGTGTTTGTGTTTGTGTGTGTGTGTGTGTGTGTGTGTGTGTTGGGTTATAGTTGGGGGTTCTCTGATTGGTTGGCTCTGTGGAGTCAACAGGAAGTGCAAAGATGTATATCAGTGAACTAGCGTCTGAAATAATACACACATACACATACTCAGATCCCCTCCTATATGGTGCGGTTGCTACAGGGCTGTGTTTCCTGACACTCTACACACACACACAGATTGCATGACCTCTTTCCTCTCCAGGCCATGTGTTACAGACAGACAGACAGACAGACAGGCGGACACAGACAGACCGAAAAGACAGACAGGCGGATACAAACAGGCAGACAAGACTGTAGTTGTGTCCTAATTGTGTTGAGTTATACTTGTGTTGTGTAATTGTGTTATACTTGTGTTGTGTCGTTGTGTTATACTTGTGTTGTGTATTTGTGTTCTAGTTGTATAGTTGTGTTCTAGTCGTGTTTTGTATTTGTGTTCTATTAGTGTTGTGTAGTTGTGTTCTAGTTGTGTTCTAGTTGTGTTGTATAGTTGTGTTCTGCTTGTGTATTTGTGCAGTCTGTATTCAGGAGAAGCAGCTGTTGCTCATAGCGTTGTTAGTGTCAGCATTATTCTTGGCTAGCAGCACGTGGAACTTCAGTGTGGGAATCTCTGCAATGCAACCGATTGGCAGATTACATTCAGATTACATTCTGTGTTTTTTAGTGCTGCTATAGCTTCTCCTGAAAGTTACATACACGATTATTTAGAACACACCATTTAAAACATTTTGAATTAAAACATGTCTTTAATGAACATATCTGGGATGGTTGCTAGTTTGGTTACAAAAAGCTACGACACCACCTCCAACACAACAAATACCATCCTACAGTACATTTGGACAGATAAAAACACATTCCCTTTGGTGATTAACTTTGACTGCTATATTTCATCTACATACATACTGTACACGTGTCATTACATTGGTATACACAGTATGTCTACACTGACAGACACAACCTTACTGCAGTTAGTCTCCTGCAGAACCTGAATCATCATTTGTTCAGAGTCCTACGGCAGTACTATAGTACTATGGACACAGAACACCACACACACACACACAGTGCACTGTACAATGTACACTTCATATCCGTGTACTCAATAACATGGAAATACATCCGAACATAAACATAGAACCACAGAGCTCCGCTTTAATGCCTTAATAATTCAATAATTGTTCATGGAAGTGCTTTTACATGACGTCAGAATCATAATACTGGTGGGAACGCATGGACACACAGAGCACAGAGTTTGTTGGTGTGTATTTGGTATATGTTTGGTGTGTTTTTATGTGTTGTGTTGTACATTTTCTTGGTTTTGGTGTCGGCTACGCTTTCATTTCCATGAACATTGCAGGCACGCATTCATACACCAATTACTTGTGGGACTTAAAGCAATAGACAGTGGCTCATAATGCAGAACCTCTGCTCACATCCACATAGTGCTTGTCGAAGAAGAAGAACAACTTTATTAATCCACACTTGTTGTTCTGCCCTTTACTGGATTTCTTAATACTGGGAAAAGCCTTCATGATTCATACTGGGATCAATACTGGGATGGCTTCACAGTGACACACATATGCACACAAACATTTAAATGTTAACGTTAACTGTATACAGGGAGCCGAGCATGACAGCGGAGTGTTAATATGACCTCCTGGATTTTTGTAATAGGCATTTTTGACATTTAAGTAACTGTAAAATAATATGAATGGCCCTTGAATAATACAATAATAATGGGGTAAAAATTACCCATTATGCCATGGTCCAGAAGGTTGACTGGAGGATGAATCTTGTTCAGATGCACCTAAACCTAACCTAAACTAAAACTGAAACTGAAACTAAAGGTAAAGTGTACAACAGTTGCTGCTTGTTGAATGAACGCACCTAAAATGTTCATTTTATAGACTCAGTTTTGGGAGTAAAGATGCCCTGAGGACCACAAGTGAAAAGAACTACAACAGGAATGGCAGGAGTTTAACAGGGAACAGGAAGAGGAGGGTTGTACTGGCATCGTATTCACTTCACAGATTACTTCTTAAATAGTTTATATCAGTTGTTAACACAACAGGTTTAATAGAAATAAAAAAAACAAGATAAAAAAAACAACAGCCTCTCAGATTCAGTTTCTACTGAATCTGAGACAAATAAAATGTGTATTGTCACATAGACAATACATTTGTCTATGTGACAAATAAAACACTTGGACTTTGACTGACTTCATATCCACCTCTTCCTCAGCTCTGCTACCTCCACCTCTCCATGGTCTGGGAGCATGTTCCTGTAACCTGTCCATCAAACCCCCCTCTTAACCTTTTGGGTCCTGTGATGAAAAGGTTTCAGAACCCCTGATCTAAAGTCTAAACCCCTCCCCCCCGCAAACTCATCTTTCGTCTCTGTGACGACCCTTCACACTACCGAGTGTTCGCTGTGACGCTGATGATGTTGGCTGTGTGTTCCAATGCCACCGCCACCCCCACCACTCAGCACAGTGTGGTTAGTGGAGGAGGCGGACCGGTCGGACACCTCAGCTATGGTGCCGTTCAGGTTCTCCTGCCGCTGGCAGCACAATATCTGCCTGAAGGTAGCGCTCATCTCCTTGTCACGGTAGGAGTAAATGATGGGGTTCATGGCAGAGTTGAACTCGGCCAGGAGGAGGAAGAACTTCTCGTAGGTGAGAACGGTGCAGCTGGAGCAAAAGACATCTAGAAGGAGCAGAACCAGGCCCGGTGTCCAGCACACGATGAAGGCTCCTGGAGAAGCACACAAGGAATCACTTTTTACTGTTCTGTTGTTTAAAACACGCTTTACTGTTCTGTTAAAACACACTGTTGTTGTTTAAAATACTGTTCTGTTGTTTTTACTGTGAAACTAATACTATGAATGATAAACATTTCATGATATAATAGTTTAGAATTATTTTATCTCAATACATCATATTATAAATACTGAAGAATTCAATGACCTCATGCCAACAAACAAACACGCTGCAGAATCACACGCGCAAATGCACACACACACACACCACACACACACACACACACTCACACTCACACTCAACACTCACACACACACACACACACACACACACACCACACACACACACACCACACACACACACACACACACACACACCATTGGGAGATGAAGAGGGATATTATGGTGAATGCTCACAGCGGATTGGTCAATTTAGTTCCTACTCTACTCTGATTGGTTCTATTCCTACAGAACACATCTATTGTTGTGGTATGAATAATATTTCTCTAGTTCCTCTACCTGAGAGATATTTTACAGTAGAGCACACACATAATCTTATGCAGAAATATCCTGCATAATATTGTGCTTTTAAAACGATCACAGCTAATTGAACAAAAAAAAAAAAGTTTCATTAGTTTACTGTCCTACTCACTCGATGTGTAATCATTTTGTTTAGGTGTACCTCTGAAACACATATCCACCACTCTCATGTATTACCGTTCTGTCTTCGGAGGAGTAGGTGAGGAGGTGTGAAAAGGAGGAGCGGTTAGAGGTAAGTGATGTGAGGAGGAGGTGAGATTAGGTAGAAGGAGGAGGAGGTGTGAGGAGGAGGAGGTGAGAGGGAGGAAGTGAGAGGAGGTATGAGGAGGTGAGAGGAGGTGTGAGGAGGAGGAGGAGGTGAGAGGGAGGAAGTGAGAGGAGGTGTGAGGAGGTGTGAGGAGGAGGCAGAGGTGACATTTCGCTTCATCGCATTACAACACTAGCCATCATCCTGAGGCAAACTATTGCTTCTAATAGCATAACCTATAGCAGAGCATATACAATGGCCGATGGTTATGTTTAGTCTACTGTTGCAGGTACTTGTTTACCCACAAGGTGTCACTAAAGTCCACATTGACAAGAACAATCCCTGGACAAGCAGCCGGGCAGTGGGATCTGATCTGGTTTTCTTGGGTGGGGCACAGGGGTCTTGCATGGGGGGCCAGGCCCCCTAATGCCCCCATATTGCTGTACCGAGGTGGGAGGAGGAGGTGCGAATCTATGATTCACAGGAATGCCGTTGAAGGTTGACCGTAATTTATCTTTTGGAGCAGGAGGGATACTGGAGACACATCATACACACACACATGCAGATACACACACACCCATACACTCACTTTCCCTCTCTCTCTCACACACACACAGACGCACACACACATGCGCACACTTACACATACACACACACAGAACTGTATTAATCTGACCAGAGTAATACAGGATATATGTGATTATAGTTTGATTGTAATAATTTGATCAGATTGTACAAATCTGATCAGATTATAGTAATATGATCACAGGAATCAGATGATATTAATCGGATCAATTTACTATAATCTGATCGGATTATAGTAATCTGATCAGATTACACAGTACATTTAGAGCATTTACAGTACATAGTACAGTGATATGAATGGCCCCTACCCAGGACGATGACCACGGTCTTCAGCAGTGACATCATGGTGTCACGGTTGCGGCGCGGACCTGAGCTGTGCCGGGACATACGCATGGTGCGCCGCCGCACATACACGAATATGTGGGCATACAGTGTCACCATGACAACGAAGGTAATCAGGTTGAAGACGGCCCAGAACACCAGGTAGGAGTTGCTGTAGAGGGGTGCCATGTTGGAACACACATCCAAGCCGCAGATGCAGTTCCACCCGACGCTGGGGATGGCGCCCATGACGATGGATAGCGTCCAGATGATGACGATCACCACCACCACACGAAGGTTGCTCATGCGCGTGTGCAGCTGCATGCGGAACACAGTGATGTGCCGCTCTATGGCGATGGCCAGCAGGTTGGCCACTGAGGCGGTGAGCGACGTGTCGATCAGGCCCTGCCGCAGCAGCCAGGTGGACACGGAGAGGCGGCGCGTGTTGGGGCCGGTGTTGAACATCAGGTAGAAGTATGCCAGCCCTGCAAAGAAGTCGGCAGCCGCCAGGTTGGCCATCAGGTAGTAGATGGGGAAGTGGAAGCGGCGATTGACGTAGATCGCCACCATTACCAGGAGGTTGGCCAGCATGATGAAGATGCACACAGTGATGCCCAGACCCATCACCAGCTTGCTGACAGCATTCCACTCGCTGGCCAGGTACTTCCCACTGCGGTTGTAAAAGAACGCAATGCTCTCATTGTAGAAGCACTGCTCCTCCGACATCATCATGACGGCCTGCTGAACAGACGGGCAGAGCAGAGAGACAGACAGGTCAGAGACAGACAGGTAGACCAGAGAGACAGTCATGTAGAATCAGACAGGTTAGAGACAGACAGTTTTGAGACGTTGATTGATAGTATTATGCTTTGTCCTGTATTGTGTTCCAGACCACACAGATAATTGTGAAGCAAAGAATGCCATACCTATAGTGTGGAATAAAATACACAAAAAGGATATTCACTCTGTTTGTGTCCTGACCGACACCCTGGGACGAGCGCTAGCTATCTCACGAATCAACCCCCTTATACAGTCCTTGATAGTCCTCCCCAATATTGGTCCTTCGAGCCGGATAGCAGCGCTTACCCCTACCATCTGATATGGAGTACGATGAAGAGCCGGCTGAGGCGTCAGACACGTCCACCACGCTATTTCGCTGACTACGAGATGGAACATATCAGCCAGAGACACGCCGCCTCATCACTCACAGGCACAGCACACTATAGGCATGGGCGAGAAGAGGTACAGAATGCTCAGACAGAGTTAGCTGCCAAGATGACACCTTGCAACGAAGGGCTGAGCAAAGATGAAGAGGAGTGGCCGGAGCCCCCTCCATGGCCCGAAGCTGAGGTTCAAGAGCAGCCTGCCAATGTCAAGCCTACGTTGGAGCATCTGAACCAGAACCTGGCTGAGTATCAGCTGATGAGGGCCCAAGCTCGCCCTTGTCAACCCCCGGCAATGAAGTGGGGTGGCTCGCCACGTACAATGGGATTTGGAGAGACAGAGAACTTTGATTGTGAATATCATCCTCTTTCTACTCGGCAGTCCATCACATCACAATCGAAGCGTCCCTGCCTCGCAGCCACCACCTCCCAGGGCTCCCAGCTATCAAGCAGCCGACATGTCTCAACGGTCTCCAAGTCAGTACCAGCCTGGATACCCATCAGTTCACCAACATTACTCACCATGGATGCAGAGAATGGAGTCACAACCTCTGGTCCAGCCTCCCTACAGCCCAGCAATTGTCGCCGAGCAAACCTACAGGGGACCAAGACCAACCATCCCCAACTTCAGCCACCGTGACCCAAGTGAGTTTGCTCGCTTGAAGATATCATTGGAGAACCTACTGCCTGTCACTAGCACGGATCCTGGTGGATCACCTGAAGTTGGAAGAAGCAAAGCTGGTCGCTGACTCCTACCTCAATTCTCCTGCGCCTTCCACTGACACTATGGCAGTGTTCGGTCAGCCCCACTAGATAGCTCTGAAGAAGATTTCCAGTGTCATGGATTCCCCTGATGTCCGGCATCGGGACACCATAGCATTTGAGAGGTTTGCACTCCATGTCCAATCAATGGTCAGCTTGCTGACAACCCTGGGCCGAGACGGCGATGTGGAGCTCCGATGCGGGTATCACGTAGCCCGCCTCCTGAGCAAGTTACCTCAGGAGCAACGAGCAGGCTTCTGCCGACATATGTTCAACCGACCTGGTCCCACCTACACACTGCTCGACTTCTCACAGTGGTTACAGTATGAGACATGGTGCCAAGACTTCGACGGGCAGTCAGCAGCCAAGGGGATAAAGGAGAAGCAAGCGCCGAAGCAAGAGGGTCGCCAGGGAAGGTGGTCTGTCACGGTCCTCCGCGGGGCCGAAGAAGAGGAAGATGCTACCAGGCAGGAGGGCTCTACTAAGCAGAGAGGTACTGCCCATTCTGCGACAATGCAGAACATTACCTCAGTCAGTGTACAGAAGTGACAGAACTATCACACGAATCAACCCCCTTATACAGTCCTTGATAGTCCTCCCCAATAAGCGTGCCGTAGCATTGACAATCATAACTAGTAGTATATATACACGTCAGCATATGTAATTGCATGTGTGTGTGTATGTTTATTAAATGTTTTATTTGTCTATTAAAGGATCCTTGTCAGCCGTAGAGTTATTCCTCAATATCACACTCAAACTCGAGTTAGCAAACCAGAACTATTGTGGTACGATGGTATCCACCATCTAACTATAATGTAATATGTAATATATAAAACTATGTATGTAATATGATTTTCTCGAGAACCATTCATCGGATTGAAGTCGTTTGGATCATCACAAGTAGGAGTTTCCACCCAGATGTATGTTGGCTAGATCAGCCTACCTGGTGGTAAAATAAAATTATGTTTGGCCTTTCTACCACATGCAAATACCTGTGTATATGTGGATTAGGCCAAAGCCTGTCCATCAAAAAACAATACAAAGATGTGAACATTATTATTTGAGATACAAACAGACACAATGTTGTAAAAATAATAAATATAGCTGCAAGCAGCAATTCCTGTGGGAAATTAAGGAAATGGTGGCATCAGTGAGACAACTCTTGGAGGAACTTGAGGTTATAGACCCCCATTATAGTTAATGCAGGTGGGCCACGAGAGGTCATCTACAATAACAAAATGTAATTTAAAATGTTGTAATTAAGTTTGAAATTACCGTTAAATATTTATGATAATATATTTACATTTAACTAATAAAACAAAGCCATGGGATTTAAATGAAAGTTATTATCTTATATTTGATGTGGAACATATCTCCCCTTTAAAGAGTTAAAATGGCAGGTTGCAAAAAGAAAGCTGTGAATGCCGAATCAATCTCAACAAGTGAATCATCAGAAAATCTATCAATGAATCTGTGAAAACAAAAAGAAGGAAGTGTTTTATTATCCAGTGTCAAACAGTCAGGTTATGGGCTTATAATGTCAAAAAAGCCTCAAATATTACAAGGCAATGGGCCCAGCTACGATGGATTGTAACTAACGCATCAGAATGCACCAGAATGCATGTGTTGAAAGATAATGCATTATTTGTACTTTTTTCATACATTTGTTGCTTTAGAAATTGTTCCGTGTATGTGGATAGATTATTAATTTGCACTGCATTGCAATAGGCCCACGTTCACATAGAATTGTTCTGTTTATGAAATAAAAAAATATACAGGGAAATACTTAATCTTAGCATTATTTACTTACATTTATTAATCAGAGCATTCACAATAATCACTCAAAACCAGCAGCAGGAGGTACGAACAACAGCTGTTAACAGTTTGCATCTCTCTCTCTCTTCAATGGGATATAAAAGAATTACAGAACAGATAACATTAGATCGTACACAAAATGTATTGACAGGTTTTGACAGTGACAGAGGTGCTGGTGGGCTGCAGAACATTTTCAGATTTCAAATTGGACCGCGGCATTCTTACGTTTGGGAATGGCTGTTGTAGAAGTACTTGAACACATGTTCACTACATATCACGTATCACATTTCACTGAGCCACTATCTATCATGTAATACCACATCCACTATCTATCACAAATGACCACATCCCACTTTATATTATGTGCACTCCATACACAACATATCCCAGAATGCAACAGACTACCTATCACAGAATATCAGTTAAAAAACACACGTACACACTGATAGGCGAACAATTTAAGGCTCTCCATCTCACACACACTCTCTGTGAGCTAAATGGCGAGCTGGCTTCCACCCACCACCACCCCAGCACCCACCTGCTTTGGTTCTGCTCTGTATTGTATTTAACCGACACAATGGGTTGAGATATCTGATGTAGCCCATGGGGGATTGTATCGTAAATATACTAATGAATGATGCAGAATATTAATAATTAAAAATTAAAAACAATTAAGTAAAAACAGGTATAGAGGGGAATCAAAATACAAACCTCTGGAAGTGAAACCACATGCTCTAACCAATGAGCCATTGGAGCGGTAAGATAGAACAGGGGAAAATGAGTACATGATGGGAAGTGGGCGTTTTCTCCACACTTTACTCAGACTTGTGTGTTTTGGTTTTGGTCCAGGTAGGGTAAAATTGATTCAGTGGTTCTACATGTTATATGCAAAATGGTGTGCCGAACCCAAAAAAGTATGTTTTGTTCATGTCATGATCGGCTCTTCATGCTGTAAGTTTCTACTTTCACCGTCAAAATCTCATCAGCCACATCACCTCCACCTGTTCCCTGTGTCAATTAAGCCTTCCTAATTAAGCTCCACATTTCCACTCGCTCAACTGCCAGTTTGTATCTTCGCTGAACCATGCATCATTCTCCGTCTGATCACCTGTTACCAATCCCCGGAGATCGCCTCAGCCTTCTGTCCCCAACCACAAATTCTGCCTTCGCACTTCCTGGTTCCCGTCTGCCTGTCTCTGTGGCTGCTTGGCATTTCCCATCTACAACGTCACTTCCCGGCTTCCTGATCATCTGCCCGTCCTGGACTATCCGTCTCCTTCACTGCCTCGCTGAATGCCCACCTGGTTCAGGACCCCCTAACCGACGTCCCCTGTTATGAACAGGGGATTACTGAGGACTTCGGGTCCTGAGTAATCCTCAGTCCTCCCAGTTGGACGTGCCTGGAAAACCTCTAAGGGGAGGCGCCCGGGAGGAATTGTAATCAGATGCCCGAACCACCTCAACTGACTCCTTTCAGCACGAAGGAGTAGCAGCTCTACTCCGAGCTCCCTCCGGATGTCTGAGGTCCTCACCGTATCTCTAAGGCTGACCCTAGCCGCCCTGTGGAGGAAACTCATTTTGGCCACTTGTATCCACAATCTTTGGACTCCCCAGCGTCACAAGTTACACACAAGTTACCATTCGGTCTACACGGAGCCCCTGCAACGTTTCAGCAACTGATGGACCGGGTCCTGCAGCCCCACAAAGAATACGCTGCAGCCTATTTAGATGACATAGTGATCCATAGCACAGATTGGGAAAGTAATTTGCCCCATGTACAGAAAGTACTGGATGCTCTTTGTGCAGCAGGTCTCACAGCCAATCCTCGCAAGTGCAGGATAGCCTATAGTGAAGCAGAGTACCTCGGATACACAATAGGCTGTGGCCTCGTCAAACCTCAGGATGCTAAAATGAAGGCCATCCAAGATTGGCCACGCCCTGCATCAAAGAGACATGTGAAATAGGCGCTTTGTTCCTAACTTTTCAGATATTATCACCACCCTTACAGATCTGACAACTAAAAGACAGACCAGAATGGTGAAATGGTCACAGACGGCAGAGGAGGCCTTTACCAACTTGAAGAAAGCCTTGTGCAGTCCCAGACTTCAACAAGGAGTTTGTGGTTCAGGCCGACTCCTCAGATGTGGGTCTTGGGGCAGTACTCTCACAGGTACAGAAGGGGGAGGAACACCCCATCCTCTATAGTAGCAGAAAGCTATTGCCCCATGAGAAAAGTTACTCACTGGAGAAAGAATGTCTGGCAGTTAAGTGGGCCCTCGAAACCCTTCGCTATAACCTCATTGGGCATAAATTCACATTGATCACAGACCATGCACCTTTGTAATATGACTACAAAGTCGATCATCAATATTTGATTTCAGGTACCAGGTACACTTATTCAACTGCACAGGATATGCAGCAAAATGAAAAGTGGCAATGCCCACCCGAATGTGCAAAAGAATGCTAAACACAACTTGAATTGGAGGTATCAGAACCAGAACATCAAGAATATTTACAATATTTACAGTAAAAATGAGCAGGGATGAGGGCCCTCCTGTCCTGAGAGGAGCTGTTGCTGAACCAGGCAGTGATGCTACCTGTCAGAATGCTCACCACCGCACCAGCGTAGAAGGTCTGAAGGATCCTATGGGAGACTCGGAACTTCCTCAGCTGCCTGAGGTTGTAGAGATGCTGCTTTGCCTTCCTCACCAAATTGTCAATGTGTGTAGTCCAAGTCAGATCCTCTGTGATGTGGACTCCCAGGTACCTGAAGATGCTCACCCTCTCCACAGCAGTCCCATTAATCCCCTGTGGTGTGTAAGTGTTGTTTTGGAGAGATTCAGCATGAGGCTGTTTTGTCTTGGCACCAGAGTGACAGAGGATGTTGTTAACCACTTCCTCGAAATAGGCTTTGTCATCGTTACAGGAAATCAGGCCCACCACCACAGTGTCAGCCATAAACGTGATAATGGTGTTGGAGCTAGACCTGGCCACACATTAATGTGTGTACAGTAGGGGGCTGAGGACACAACACTCCAGACCCCTCACCCTAGTGGGTGAGGGATCTGGAGGTGTGTCTGCCCACCCTGATGACCTGGGGCCAGGGGGGTGTTCAGACCCAGCTCAATCAGCTTGCCAGCCAGTCTGCTGGGAACCATGGTGTTGAAAGCAGAGCTAAAGTCAATCAACAACATTCTCACATAGCCCCCTTCCATCTGTCAAGATGAGAGAGGGAGCTGTGTATTACCTGGGAGACAGCATCGTCTGTGGACCTGTTTGCCCGGTAGGCGAATTGCAGTGGGTCCAAGGAAAGTGGTAAACACGTGCAGATCTAGTACTTGATCAGCTAGCTGGTTAGCATAAGTCTTCAGTACTTGTTGAGATATGCCGTCAGGACCTGCAGCTTTCCTGGTGTTCACCCTCATCAAAGCCCTGCTTACGTCAGGCTTGGTTACAGAGAGTGTGCTCATCCCTAGCAATGGAACTCACTTTAGCTACAGTCCCGCTAGAGATGTTGTTGCTAGCCTCTAACCAGGCATAGAATGAGTTCAGATCGTACACTAGGGATGCGTTGGCACTCACAGTTAGAGGGGGTTCTGCCCCTGTAATCTGTGATAGTCCATAGCCCTTGCCATAGGTGTCTGGTGTCGTGCTGCTCCATCTGCGTCTCCACTCTGTCCCTGTACCTCCTCTTTGCGTCCTTCACCACTCGCCGGAGTCTGTCACGCCGCTTTGTATTCGTCCATGTGGCCGATTAGAGGCTGTAGGCAGCAGTACGGATGTTCAGGGCGTTGCGGATGGTTCCATCAACCCACGGTTTGGTGTCCGCTACCATTGTTATTAAGCCTGTCACCATGTTCGTGTTTGTATTGTGTTCCTCAAGATAGATTGGATGATTGGGAGTAATATGCTTTGTGTTATGTTACATGGTAGATCCATGAGTAACCACATCTACCTCAACCCATTTTGGCCTGCACAAAGTACTATCAAGCACTAATGTGTGTGTGTGTGTGCGCGCGTGTGTTTGTGTGTGTGTGTGTGTGTGTGTGTGTGTGTGTCTATTTTCCATCTGTCTCTGTCTTTCTTTCTCACTCTCTCTCTTGCCTTCTCTTAAACTCACACATGTACATAATAGATAATTAACAAATAAATAATTACCTAACCCTAACCCAAACTATTTGAAAAGATTACTTTGTTTTATAGAAAGCAATTTAAAAAGAGGATCAAACATCAAACACGAGGCCCACCATGTTGACAGGACGTCACCACCATACACCATTCCAATTGTAGAAGAAGGAAGGATTTGTGCTCATTTGCTTCAAGCCGTAAGGAAGAAAATAGAGTAACTTCCCACTATGACAGTGGGAAGTAGAAAGAATCTTTGGAAAAACATCTTACAGACAGAAACAAAATGGATCGTGTATATAGTGAACTACCAGCCGAGAAAACAGCTGAGGACTCTGAGAATGGGGGGGGGGGTATCAAGTTTCTCATGACGTACACAAGTGAGGCTATAGTCTCTCCAGTAGTTATCTGCCTATGTGTTTTAAGTAGGGCTGTCAAACGATTACAATTATTAATCGCGATTAATTGCATGATTCTGTGTAGTTAATCCCAAATTTTGTATTGGCTTGGGATGTTGTAGAGAGCAATTCGACAAGATCAGGCCACAGAGGTGACGTTGTCGTCCAGTACCATGCCAAGGTTCCTTGCAGTTGGTGAAGGGGAGACCTTGATGTCCTCAATGGTGACAAGTAGGTCCATCTGAGGGCAGTCTTTCCCGGGATGAGAGAAGCTCAGTCTTGTCTAGGTTAAGCTTCAGGTGATTGGCAGTTGTCCATTTGCTAATGTCAGCCAGACATTTAGAGATGCATGTTGTGATTTGGGTGTCAGAGAGGGGAAGGAAAGGAACAGTTGGGTGTCGTCTGAGTAACAGTGATAGGAGAAGCTGTGGGATATAATTACAGAGCCGAGCCATAACAGCCACATAATCAATGTTCTAGTTAAACTTTCATTCCCTTACTGGAGTTCTCCCACTTTAAAGGGCAATTCTGCAATTAACTTCCTGTATTTATGTCACCTGGCACCTAGGTCATTTCATTAAAGGGGCAGGGGTATTTAAGGGTGTTCTAGAAATTCCGACAGTGTAGTGTGGTCAAGATTCCCACACCACACTGTAAAGTATTTCATAAAGAAATGGGTACAGGTAACATGAGTAAACTAAAACAAGAGCTCTTCAAACATAAAGAGACACATAACAGAAAACCTAACAGAAAACAGTGATCTGATAAGGACTGACTGGGGAACAAGACTAATATAACTAGACAGTGAAACAAGACAAAAATTCACAACCATGCCAGAACTGTATCAAGTTGTAACATATGTCATGCATGATCAAGAATTATTCCCTATTATGAGTTTTGGCTGGTTAAGGTTGGCATTTATGGTCTAGATTCTAGATTTAGGATCCCTTGGTTTAGTGGGGGGTCACTTAAGGGGTGTAGCTAACCCAACGGGTGACCGACCCTATTTAAGCCTGATTGATTTGATTGAGAGAGTGAGTGATGGTCGGTGATGGTTAGGTTATGGTTGACACAGTCGTTCATACTGTACAGGCTTATTAGCCATGTCAGCCTTTGACATTTATATGTTATGTTAGTTGGTCATCATTCGTGTTTTTGTCAGTGCGGCAGCATTTTGAAATAAAATCACTAAAACACAACTCCCAGCTTAAGCTATTTGTTGAACACTTCAATGTGAATATTCTATACTACATGTCTCCTCTCCTCTCTCTTCTCCCCCCTTTTCCCTCCTCCTCCTTCTCTGCCAGTTTTTTCTACAATGGACGTATTGTTCTCCCCCACCCTCTAAATCAGCAGAGAAAAAAAGAAAAAAATAGAACCACATACACACACACACACTTTCACAGGCTCTTTTGCACACAGACACATATGATGTTCTCACTCTCACCCTCCCCCTGCACACACACCCACACATCCCTCACACACACAAACATACTCATACACCCCCAGACACCCCTCCCCTCACACACACTTTCTGAAATAAACGCCTGAATACTGAACCCTCCCAACGCTATGGAACACTCTCTCATATTTGTGTGTGTATGTGTGTGTATGTGTGTGTGTGTGGGGGGGGGGGGGGGCATCCTCTGTGGGATGTGAGATAATATATATTAGTATATACTATTAAATATATTATCGTATAGTACATTATAGTATATAGTGTACAGTATATTTTAGAGTATCTAGATTTAGATTTGTATCTAGTATACATAATTAAATATTATCGATTAGTATGTAGTATATGTTTGTATATATATATGTGTGTGTGTGTGTGTGTGTATAGATAGATTAGAATATGGTAGTGTATAGTATAGATGAGCATCTAGCAGAGGTGGGGTCACGAGTCACATTATTTGACTTGACTTGAATTTGAAGACTTGAGACTTGCTTGACTAACATTGATAAGACTCGACTTGGTATTCATGACTTGAGAATTGACTTAGACTTGAGACAGATGATTTGAAAATAATTTTTCTATATATTGAGAAGTTACATTTAGTTTTTAATCCACCAAACCTGGCACATTGCACCAGGTTCTAAGCACCTCTTTAATATGCCATTCATTTGAATTGTGTGCCTGCTCTGCTATAATCACTTTGCTAATACAATATTTTGCCAGCATTGTTACATTTGTCCAAAATACCTGTCCAATAAAGATCTAGTGTACGGTATGCTTATAATAACGTAGTTGTAGTAGATTAGTAGATTAGTATTTAGTCTATGTTAGTTTACAGTGTAGTCTACTGTATAGATTAGTTTCTAGTCTGTGTTAGTACATAATATAGTGTACACTATAGAGTAGTCTATGTTAGTATATAGTAGGGCTGGGCGATAAAAAACCCTCAAACCGAGATCGCGATAAAATGTATGTCGATTACGATCAGCCTTGACATTTTTACTAGTTAAGGATAGATCTAACAGCCTTTCACGCAGCAGAAATAAATGTGACAACAGGCAATCAGCCAGAAGTTTTTGGCTCATTTACCATGAGACATTGTTTACTACCAGCGGAGGCGAAGAAAGCTGTGGAAAGGAGAATGAATGAGTGGAACTGGCGAGGGGCACGAAGCGATGGTGAAAGAAACACTGGCATCCTCCAAAGATGAGGACATTGTGAAGAGAAAGGGGCACACAAAAAGCACACATTTTTTATTATTACTCTCTCAACACCGACAGGCAAACCAATTGTATGGTGAATTATGTTATGAGTCCTCTACATTACTTTATTTTATCTTACAGTTGTACTTAAATGTAAACTTTGTGATTCACTTGTTTGCTCTTTTTGTCTTGTTTGTACCTCTACAAACATTTGATATGTTTGTTGCCCTGCCAAAGGAATTTGTGATAGGTAGTCACAGCTTTTTGCTTTATTTTCATTATTTTAGTCATTTACAAGGCAAGTGAACTTGTATTGTTTTGTTAAGGCAGATACAGCATGTTGGCACAGTTAACTGTTCACATTTAACTGTTTAATTGACATTTTATTTGTATACATAAACTACAAAAGTTTAACTAATGAACCCCCTGGTTTCTTCAGGCTTCAGTCATCAGGCTATTGTTCAAACTGGCAGCATTATCAAATTATATATAGTGATACAAATCGAGATCGAGATCGAGAGCGATCAATATGAGAAAAAACATTTTGATCATATTTTGTTTTGCCATATCGCCCAGCCCTAGTATACCTGTATAGTGTAGTGTATTGTATGGGATTAGTATTTAGTCTTTGTTAATATATAGTACAATGTACACTGTAGATTAGTATAGTTTATTTATTTATGTATTTATTATAATTTCTTTTTTTATATATAGCACTTGAGGGACAAAGAATTGAATTGAATTAATGAACAAGTACTTAAAACCAGCCAGCCAACTAGCCAAAACCAGTCAGCTCAAATAAAATCAGGATATGCTTTCCGATAAAAGTACAGTTTTAGAAGAGACTTAAAAGAAGACACTGACTCCTCAGGCAAGTCGTCCCAGAGCCTCGGGGCCCTGATGACAAAAGCTCTATCACCTTTCATTTTCAGGCTAGACTCAGGAAGAGACAGAAGACCCCTGGCCGAGGATCTCAAACTACTAGGTTCTACTAGTTTCGTCAGGAATTAAATGGTTCTAGAATGTATCTATGTTAATGTCTATGTAAGTATATAGCATATGTGTTAAACCCAAGGCCCGCTGGTCGAACGCGGTGCGGCACCTGATTTTATCTCAATTATGTTACCTGCACACTGGAGCATCTCAATATCAGTAGTTTCCAGCAGCGGCACTCTAGCCGAGTGATGGGTTGGTTAAAAAAACAACAACAATACTATCAAAATGTCCAAGAAAAGAAAAGTTGATGCAGACAGAAGGCAATTTAATGAGAGATGGGAAAGCAAATACATGTTTGTCCTTAATGGAGATAAGTGGGTATGTCTTCTTTGCTACGAGGCAGTGGCAGTGCCCAAGGAATAAAATGTACAATGGCACTTCGACAACAAACATGGCGCCAAGTATTCTAAACTTAGCCACCGAGAAAAGCAACAAAAAGTCAAAGAATTAAAAGGCAGCCTGCATTCTCAACAGAATGTTGTTACAGCAAATGATGCAGAAATGATGGAGCAGTGAAAGCCAGCTTTATTTTAAGTGTTTTTCAGAAGGTTCATTTCTAAAGCAGTGTATGCTGAAGGTATGTGAGCATGTGTGCCCTGACTAGAAACAGGATTTTAATAATGTCAGCTTGTCAAGAAACACTGAATCACCGTCTGTTCCAACTATTTTTGAAGGAGGTGGCCATGGAACAAGGAGATGTGCCGTACCATACAGAAGTAAGGTGGCTAGGGGGAGTAGGGGGTTCGGGATGAAATTGCTCTTTTCATGCAAAGTAAAGGAAAACCCTTGCCCAAACTGTCAGATCCAAACTGGCTGTGTGTTTTTGCCATGTTGTGTGACATAACAGAGAATCTCGCCCAACTGAACCAGAGGCTGCAGGCCTGCAAACAGGTCATAACGGGATGTGCAATGCGATCACAGCTTTACAGGTGAAAATGCACCTATAGAAGTCCCAAATCCAAAGGGATAGTCTTGCCCATTTTCCTGTCTGTCAGAGCATCTCAACCTCAGTCCTGGTTGCTTTTTCATGCACACGATTGGCTACCTAAGTGAACGAGTTGATTAATGAATTCGATTGGCGCTTCTCTGACTTTAAAGCACAGCATTTAACCTTTGCATTCTTTGCCAATCCATTCACCACGAACGTCGACAGTGCACCACATCAGAATCAGAAACAGCTTTATTGCGTTAGTTTTTGTTCCAAAAAATGCAAAAACTCTCAAAGATATATATAAAAAACTACACTCTGGCCAAAAGTCAGTGGACACCCCTACTAATTATTGAGTTCAGGTGTTTCAGCCACACCCATTGCTAACAGGTGCATAAAATCAAGCACATAGCCATGAAATCTCTACAGACAAACATTTACAATTCAGAATGGTTCGTAAAGAGCTCAGTGACTTTGAAAAATCACCTATCATCTGCTGTATCACTCACTACAGGGTACCAAACTGCTTCTGGAAGCCCCATCAGCACAAGAACTGTGCGTCGGGAGCTTCATGGAATGGGTTTCCATGGCGGATCAGCTGCACACAAGCCTCACATCACCATGCGCAATGCCAAGCGTCGGTTGGAGTCGTGTAAACCACTGTCGTGGCAATTCAATAATTGCATCTAGGGCAATGAGATCTTCAAACTGAAGTAAACACAATACTTGTAGAAATTAAGAGTATTTAATGTATGCATACACCAGACCCCTCTCTACCAGAGTGAGTACAAACAGAGATTCACCTGTCCCTTTTAAACACACTTTTCACCCCACTCATGGCATAGGAGAAGTGAGGGGGTTTAACGGTCAACCAACCCTCACCCCAGCTGCTTATCTTTATGACTGGTCAAAGAAGAAGTCACGCTAATGCCAGTTGTGGACAGTTTGTCTGTCATAATGACAATCTATTCAAGGAACATAATGCCAGCTGAAAGAAAGGCCTTATATGGACTTTTCCCATTACACCACGCCGCAACTGGACTCTGGAGCAGTGGAAACGTGTTCTTTGGAGTGATGAATGATGCTTCACTATCTGGCAGTCTGATGGACAAATCTGGGTTTGGCGGATGCCAGGAGAACGTTACCTTCCGGAATGCATAGTGCCTACTGTAAAGATTGGTGGAGGAGGGACAATGGTCTGGGGCTGTTTCTCAGGGTTTAGGCCCAGTTCCAGTGAAGGGTACGCTTAATGCTACAGGATATGAAGACATCTTAGCCAATTGGGTGCTTCCAACTTTGTGGCAACAGTTTGGGGAAGGCTCTTTGCTGTTCCAGCATGACTGTGTCCCTGTGCTCAAAGCAAGGTCCATAAAGACATGGTTAGACGAGTTTGGTGTGGAGGAACTCGATTGGCCTGCACAGAACCCTGATCTCAACCCCATTGAACACCTTTGGGAGGAATTAGAATGCCGATTGCGAGCCAGGCCTTCTCGTCCAACATCAGTGCCTGACCTCACAAACGCTCTTTTGGCTGAATGGGCACAAATTCCCACAGACACACTCCAAAATATTGTGGAAAGACTTCCCAGAAGAGTGGTAGCTGTCATAGCCACAGTCATAGCTCATATAGGTGTGATGGTCAGGTGTCCACTGACTTTTGGCCATATAGTGCATATAACAAATCTGAAATAAATAATAAAAAGGTGCAATTTAAAGAAAACATGTGAATTAATGTAACAAGATGGAGTTAATAGAACTTCAAAGCAACGGTAGCCTGAGAGCAAAGTTCCAGGAGCTGCAATCGAGGACTTTAACTGTATCCTCCTCCCTTCTTTGATGCCACAGCTCAGACTTCAAGCTACCCGTGTCCTGTCCATGTTTGGACATGTATTGCGCATAATGATGAAAGGTAATGTAGCATGGTAATATAGCAAGGAAAATATTGAGAATAATTATTGCACATGACATTAAGAATATTGCACATGAAGTTGGGAAATAATATTGCACATGATATTGTTCTCAGTGTTCAGTGTCATATATTTTAACTGTCCTTCCCATCAAAGCGGGAGGGGTTATAAAGTTTGATGGCCACAGGCAGAAAGGACCTCCGGTGGCATTCTGTGGTGCACCTCTGTAATCTCAGTCTACGGCTGAAGGTGGTCTGGTATGACTCCAGTGTGGCGTGCAGGGGATGAGAGGCATTGTCCATAATACTGAGTAGTTTACTCAGTGTCCTCTTCTCCGAGGCCTGCACCAGAGGCCTGCACCAGAACAGAACCCACTTTCCTGATGAGCTTATTGAGACTGTTAGCATCGGCTGCCTTCACCCTGCCACCACCGAGTGATAGAACATCTGCAGCATGGTTTTGCAAATCTGAGTCTAATACAGGCGACTCTGACCTTTCTTGTACAGGGGCTCTGTGTTTTTAGTCCAGTCCATCTTATTGCCTAAGTGGACGCCCAGGTACTTGTATACCTTGACAATGTTCACCTCGATCCACCTGATGCTGACTGGTTTCGGGTGGGTCGGTTGTTTCCTGAAATCCACCACCAGCTCCTTAGTCTTTGTGATGTTGAGTTGCAGGTGATTTAGTCCACACCACACTCCTGTACTCAGCCTCCTCTCCCTTGCTGATACAGCCCACAATGGCAGAGTCGTCCGAAAACTTCTGCAGGTGGCAGGACTGTGAGCAGTATCTGAAGTCTGAGGTGTAGTGTGAGAACAGGAAGGGAGACAGGACTGTCCCCTGAGGTGCTCCCGTGTTGCTCACTATTGTGTCCGACATATTGCTCTGCAGCCTCACATACTGTGGCCAACCTGAGAGGTAGTTGGTGATCCAGGCCACCAGTGGAGCGTCCACCTGCATGTCTAGTAGCTTAGTCCCAAGCAGGGCAGGCTTTATGATGTTGAAAGAGTCGCCTGAGACATCGAAGAATGTGACTCTCACAACGCTGCCTGCCTCCTCCTGGTGAGAATAAGCCCTGTGCAGCAGAAAGATGATGGCGTCTTCCACTCCAATGCAGGGCTGGTAGACGAACTGCAGTGATGGTTTGACGAGTGCACGGATGTGCTTCAAGACTAGCCTCTCCAGCGACTTCATGACATGTGAAGTCAAAGCTACTTGTCTGTAGTCACAGAGGGTGTTTGCATGTCTTTTCTTGGGGACGGGAACCAGGCATGATGTTATGTGAGAGTTTCTCAGAGTACAGTCGTTTATCCCCTCTTACAGCCTTGCTAAACATGTATTTCCACTCACTAAACCTGTCGCTGTCCCCACTCCTAAATCCCTGCTCTTTTTCCAACCATAGCTGTCCATAGCTAGTCTTGTCAAACCAGGGTTTGAAATTGCTGTAACTCATCCTGGTGAGTGATGGTAGACAGCAGTCGCTGTCTGGCAGCTAATGTATGAAGTCACAGCCTCTGTGTACTTATACAGACTGCTGGCAGCAGTCCTGAAAACATCCCAGTCTGTACAGTCCATGCATGCCAGAAGGTCCTCCACAGCTTCACTAGTCCACTTCTTCAGATGTCCTCACAAAAGGTTTACAGAGTTTTAGTTTCTGCTTGTATGCAGGAATCAGTTGGATGGACTCTGACGTGGTCAGAGTCACCCAGTGCAGCGCGGGGGATGGCGTGATAGGCTCTGCTTACTGTACTGTAACATTGATCCAACATGTTCTCCTCTCTGGTCGGGCATTTGATGAAATGATAAAACTATTTTGGAAGTTCGTTTGTGAGATTTCCTTTGTTAAAGTCACTGAGGACAATAACTAAGTCCTGGCTTGTCCGCTCCAAGCACAGTATTTGGTCGGCGAGCATGCGCTGTGCCTCCTGCATGTTGGCTTGCCGTGGGATGTAAACACCGACCAGAATGAATGAAGCGAACTCGCGGGGGGAGTAAAAGGGTTTACAGTTCATGACGAAGGTTTCCAGATCAGGAGAACAGTGCTGCTAAATCACTGTCACATTTCATAAGCCACTATTAGTGTAAAAACAGATATCCCCACCTTTTGTTGTGCCCGAGTGTTGTGTGTCCCTCTGGAGATTTGGAATCCTGCCAGCTACAGTGCAGTGTCTGATACCGTTCTGCACAACCACGTCTCCCTAAAGCACAAAACAGAATATGAAAAGTCTCCGTTATTCCCCACCAGTCGCTGAAATTTGTCCAGTTTGTTGCACAGTGAGTGCATGTTAGAGAGGAATATTCTCGGCAACGGCGTTCGAAGTCAGCGCCAGCGAAGATGCATGAGCACAACGGTTTACCTCTCTTCCGGTGATTTGCTGCATGGACAAAGGTCAGCGCACTTTTGACCAGAATGTCCAGTAATTCCATGGATGTAGTGATAAATGTGAATAATACATCCTTGGAAGTTTAATCCCTGATGTGTAAAAGCTCTTCTCTGGTGAAAGAGTCCCCAGTAGTGAAGCAGAACACTAAACTAAGAAACAAAACAAGAACAGAACAGAACGTGATAATATGTATGTTGATCTCGATCTATAAAGGCTGCTACATACTCTGCGAGAAGCGAGAACTTTGTTCTCGCACCCATGGCTGTTCTCGCAGCCCTGGACATTTCATACTCCGCGAGAACTCAAGTGCAGAACTCCTGGGAAGTCCTCAAAGGCCCCGCCCACAGCAGCACACATCACGCGCGCTATGCAAACTTCCGCGCCGGCGGAAAGCGCATTAACCACGCCCACTTCAAATTGACCAATCACACAATAGTTCTCGGAAGACGTGAGAACAAAGTTCGGCCCGGCTGCGAGAACTCCTGATCTAGGGCTGCGAGAACAACATGACGTCATTTTGTGGGTGGGGCCCTAGGTGCGAGAACAAAGTTCTCGCTTCTCGCCTTAAGCCTTCGCAATTTTAATCAATCTGGATATATCTGACAGCAGCATCATGACGCACCGGAAATAGTCTGCAGTGTTTTGGCTCGACACGCCCATTTATACCACAGCACAAGGCATTGTTTACCAACAGCGACGCGAAGAAAGGAAAGGACAACAGCATGAGTAAACCGGTGAGGAACGCGAGTTCGAGAGTGATGAAATTGTCGACAAAAAGGGCCTCGCGAAGTCTATTATATGGAACTGGTTTGGTTACTTTAAAAACAACAAGGCGCAGAAAACGACGTCTGCAAAACATGTTGTCGGACGGTGTCTACCAAGACGGGAAACACGACCAACCTATTGAAGCACATGAAACGGTAGCACCCCAGTGACTACGCGGAGAGCATGGGGCTGCGGACCCAAGAAACCCCTTCCACAAGTAGCAGTGGGGCTGTGCCGAAAAACCTATAATGGGGTTAAATGATGTGCACAAGCTAAAATGTGTAGCATAATGACTGGTTTACAGTGTTTACAGATTTAATTTAAGATATTTTATTATTACAGTTGTACTTGAATGTGCCTTGTTTACTTTTGTTGCATGTTTGCACTTTGGAGTGTTTCTTTTTTTGTTTACACAGTTAAACGTTGCACCTTATATTAATGTCTACCTCTAAAACATTTAACCACTTCATAATTCATATTTTGTGCTTTATTTTATCTTAAAGTTGCACAGGGCATTTGAGCCACTTGTTTTACTATTTTTGTCTTCCTCGAAAAACATGTGAGATGTTTGCTGCCCAGCTTTCAGTTTTATTTACATTTTAATAATTTGAAAGGTGTGTTTTATTAAGGCTATTACAGCATCTTTGCAGCATTTAATATTTACATTATTTCTGTTAATAAACTGTTCTAAAGTTTAACTAATGAACCCTCTGGTGTCTTCTTCATTTGTCATAATCAGGATACTCTTCAAACTGGCAGCATTGTCAAATTACTGTATATGTTGTTATAAAAAAAAAGTACAAGGTGCCTGACTAAAATTACAATAGATAATAATGTCAAGCAAGGAATTTAGAACACTGGTGGAGGAATGCATTCCCACCAAGACTGTTGCTCATTTCCAAACCACAAACCATGGATGAACCCTGACATCAAACAGAGTACTGCTTTTAAATTAGGGGACTCTAATCTGTACAAGAAGGCCAAGTACGACCTCAGGAAGGCCATCAAAACCACAAAAATGGATTACAAAAATAATGTTAAATCACAGTATGGGGGCTCAGACACCAGGTGCATGTGGCAAGGACTGTGGGCCATCACTGACTACAAGGGTAGCCCAGGGAAGCCTAGTCACCAACACCGACCCCTCCCTACCGGACGAGTTGAACGCTTTGCACGCTTTGACAGGGAAAACTCTGGGAAAGCAGCCGGCCCGGACAGAGCCCCCCCCCCCCCCACATCTTCAACACCTGTGTGGACCAGCTGGCTCCTGTGTTCATGGACATCTACAACACATCACTGCAGCAGTATGTCGTCCCAGCGTGCTTCAAAGAGACAACCATTGTGCCGTTACCTCACAAGACCAAGGTAACAGGCCTCAATGACTATCGTCCAGTGGCTTTCACACTCATAGCCATGAAGTGCCTGGAGAAGTTGGTCATGACACACATAAACCGTGTGAAAAATGATTCCCGAATCCTTGCACCCACTCCAGTTTGCATACAGACCAAACAGGTCTGTTGACGACGCCATCTCCCTGACACTACATACTGTTGACTGTTGTTTAATGACTTCAGCTCTGCGATCAACATCATCATTCCCTCCAAGCTGATCCTGAAACTGAGGGACCTAGGCCTGGGCACCCCCATCTGCAATTGAATTATGGACTTCCTGGCAGGCCTCAAGTGGTGACGATTGGAAGAAACACCTCATCCACTCTGGTCCACAACACTGGAGCGCCACAAGGCTGCTGCCTCAGCCCACGGCTGTACTCTGTTCACACATGACTATTCAGCTATACACGGCAGCAACCAGGGCATCAAGTTTGCAGACGACACCACAGTTATCGGCCTGATAAGCAACCACGATGAAACAAAGTACAGAGATGAGGTAGCCCAGCTGACCTGATGGTGCAAGGACAAGAGCTTGCAATGAAAAAACTAATTGTGGACTTCAGGAAGCACCAAGGGACCCACTCCCCCATCAGCATAGACAGGACACCGGTGGATCGTCAGTTGCTTCTGTTTCCTGGGAATACAGATCTCCGACAAGCATGGACCCACAACATGGGGGTCATGCTCAAGAAGGCACACCAGCACCACTACCCCCTGCGGTGCCTCAGGAAATGCGGTGGCTTGTGAACAAGCACGATGGCTTGTGAACTTTTACCACAGCACCATAGAGAGCGTTCTGTCGGGTGGTGTCACTGTGTGGTATTGCCAAAGCCATCCAGAGGGTCGTTAGGACAGCAGAAAAGATCATCGGGTATGCATGTCTATCCATCGGGTGTCGGCGAAAGGCCAGCTCCATAATACAGGACCACAATCACCCTGGGCACCAACTGTTCTACCCACTGCCGTTCGGTCGCTGGTTCTGTAGCATTCAAATCAGGACAAGCAGGTTCAAGAACAGTTTTTACCCACAGGCCGTGCGCCTACTGAACTGTTAAAGGCTCAATTATAGGACTTTTTGGACTATTATTTGACTTTTTGGACGATTAGACCATTGGACTATTATTGGACTTACTATAAATTACAGTTGTCAGTGTTGTCAGTTATTAGTGTTGTCATGATACTGGAATTTCTAACTTTGATACGATCCCTTGAAAAGTATCGATATTCGATACCATTTTCGACACCGAAAAATGGACAACATTGAGGGTTTAACAGTTTAGATTTTTATTAAAAGATAACAGGGCTATAACTTGACAACAGCAGAATGACTCTAGTAAACAATAATTCCAACTTTTTTTTCGCTCACATTCAAAAGGCACTAAAGTGCAAGTAAAGAAACAGTGCAATCTTACGCATTTTCAAGTAACAAATTGTTGAGGTAGTGCACTTATTCAAAAGCCTCCGATTAATCACACATTAAAAGGTACAAGTAAAAAAAAACAGTGCAATTTTATGCATTTTCAAGTAACAAATGAAACAATACTCTTCTTGAGGTAGTGCACTTATTCAATTAAAAGGGAGCCAGCTAGCTAGCTAGCTAGCATAGTTCGTATTAGCTAGCTACAGTAGCTAGGTAGCTAGCTAGCTAACGGAAGAACGATAGCTAGCTAGCTCGCTAGCTAATGTTAGCTAATAGACGACGCCAATGATGTTATCAGTGAAAATGCACCTATAGAAGTCCAAAATCCAAAGGGATAGTCTTGCCCATTTTCCTGTCTGTCAGAGCATCTCAACCTCAGTCCTGGTTGCTTTTTCATGCACACGATTGGCTACCTAAGTGAACGAGTTGATTAATGAATTCGATTGGCGCTTCTCTGACTTTAAAGCACAGCATTTAACCTTTGCATTCTTTGCCAATCCATTCACCACGAACGTCGACAGTGCACCACATCAGAATCAGAAACAGCTTTATTGCGTTAGTTTTTGTTCCAAAAAATGCAAAAACTCTCAAAGATATATATATAAAAAAACTACACTCTGGCCAAAAGTCAGTGGACACCCCTACTAATTATTGAGTTCAGGTGTTTCAGCCACACCCATTGCTAACAGGTGCATAAAATCAAGCACATAGCCATGAAATCTCTACAGACAAACATTTACAATTCAGAATGGTTTGTAAAGAGCTCAGTGACTTTGAAAAATCACCTATCATCTGCTGTATCACTCACTACAGGGTACCAAACTGCTTCTGGAAGCACCATCAGCACAAGAACTGTGCGTCGGGAGCTTCATGGAATGGGTTTCCATGGCGATCAGCTGCACACAAGCCTCACATCACCATGCGCAATGCCAAGCGTCGGTTGGAGTCGTGTAAACCACTTGTGGCAATTCAATAATTGCATCTAGGGCAATGAGATCTTCAAACTGAAGTAAACACAATACTTGTAGAAATTAAGAGTATTTAATGTATGCATACACCAGACCCCTCTCTACCAGAGTGAGTACCAAACAGATATTCACCTGTCCCTTTTAAACACACTTTTCACCCCACTCATGGTATAGGAGAAGTGAGGGGGTTTAACGGTCAACCAACCCTCACCCCAGCTGCTTATCTTTATGACTGGTCAAAGAAGAAGTCACGCTAATGCCAGTTGTGGACAGTTTGTCTGTCATAATGACAATCTATTCAAGGAACATAATGCCAGCTGAAAGAAAGGCCTTATATGGACTTTTCCCATTACACCACGCCGCAACTGGACTCTGGAGCAGTGGAAACGTGTTCTTTGGAGTGATGAATGATGCTTCACTATCTGGCAGTCTGATGGACAAATCTGGGTTTGGCGGATGCCAGGAGAACGTTACCTTCCGGAATGCATAGTGCCTACTGTAAAGATTGGTGGAGGAGGGACAATGGTCTGGGGCTGTTTCTCAGGGTTTAGGCCCAGTTCCAGTGAAGGGTACGCTTAATGCTACAGGATATGAAGACATCTTAGCCAATTGGGTGCTTCCAACTTTGTGGCAACAGTTTGGGGAAGGCCCTTTGCTGTTCCAGCATGACTGTGCCCCTGTGCACAAAGCAAGGTCCATAAAGACATGGTTAGACGAGTTTGGTGTGGAGGAACTCGATTGGCCTGCACAGAGCCCTGACCTCAACCCCATTGAACACCTTTGGGAGGAATTAGAACGCCGATTGCGAGCCAGGCCTTCTCGTCCAACATCAGTGCCTGACCTCACAAATGCTCTTTTGGCTGAATGGGCACAAATTCCCACAGACACACTCCAAAATATTGTGGAAAGACTTCCCAGAAGAGTGGTAGCTGTCATAGCCACAGTCATAGCTCATATAGGTGTGATGGTCAGGTGTCCACTGACTTTTGGCCATATAGTGCATATAACAAATCTGAAATAAATAATAAAAAGGTGCAATTTAAAGAAAACATGTGAATTAATGTAACAAGATGGAGTTAATAGAACTTCAAAGCAACGGTAGCCTGAGAGCAAAGTTCCAGGAGCTGCAATCGAGGACTTTAACTGTATCCTCCTCCCTTCTTTGATGCCACAGCTCAGACTTCAAGCTACCCGTGTCCTGTCCATGTTTGGACATGTATTGCGCATAATGATGAAAGGTAATGTAGCATGGTAATATAGCAAGGAAAATATTGAGAATAATTATTGCACATGACATTAAGAATATTGCACATGAAGTTGGGAAATAATATTGCACATGATATTGTTCTCAGTGTTCAGTATCTTATATTTCAACTGTCCTTCCCACAGAGGGGAGGAGTTATAAAGTTTGATGGCCACAGGCAGAAAGGACCTCCGGTGGCGTTCTGTGGTGCACCTCGGTAATCTCAGTCTACGGCTGAAGGTGCTCTGGTATGACTCCAGTGTGGCGTGCAGGGGATGAGAGGCATTGTCCATAATACTGAGTAGTTTACTCAGCATCCTCTCTCCGAGACCTCCACCAAAGACCTCACCAGAACAGAACCCACTTTCCTGATGAGCTTATTGAGACTGTTAGCATCGGCTGCCTTCACCCTGCCACCACCGAGTGATAGAACATCTGCAGCATGGTTTTGCAAATCTGAGTCTAATACAGGCGACTCTGACCTTTCTTGTACAGGGGCTCTGTGTTTTTAGTCCAGTCCATCTTATTGCCTAAGTGGACGCCCAGGTACTTGTATACCTTGACAATGTTCACCTCGATCCACCTGATGCTGACTGGTTTCAGGTGGGTCGGTTGTTTCCTGAAATCCACCACCAGCTCCTTAGTCTTTGTGATGTTGAGTTGCAGGTGATTCACCACACTCCTGTACTCGGACTCCTGTCCCTTTTGGATACAGCCCACAATGGCAGAGTCGTCCGAAAACTTCTGCAGGTGGCAGGACTGTGAGCTGTATCTGAAGTCTGAGGTGTAGAGTGTGAACAGGAAGGGAGACAGGACTGTCCCCTGAGGTGCTCCCATGTTGCTCACTATAGTGTCCGACATGTTGCTCTGCAGCCTCACATACTGTGGCCGACCAGTGAGGTAGTTGGTAATCCAGGCCACTAGTGGAGCGTCCACCTTCATGTCCAGTAGCTTAGTCCCAAGCAGGGCAGGCTTTATGGTGTTGAAAGCGCTCGAGAAGTCGAAGAATGTGACTCTCACAACGCTGCCTGCCTCCTCCAGGTGAGAATAAGCCCTGTGCAGCAGAAAGATGATGGCGTCTTCCACTCCAATGCAGGGCTGGTAGACGAAACTGCAGTGATGGTTTGACCGAGTGCACGGATGTGCTTCAAGACTAGCCCTCTCCACGACTCTCATGACATGTGAAGTCAAAAGCTACTGTCTGTAGTCACAGGAGGGTGTTTGCATGTCTTTTCTTGGGGACGGAACCAGGCATGATGTTATTGAGAGTTTCTCAGAGTACAGTCGTTTATCCCCTCTTACAGCCTTGCTAAACATGTATTCCACTCACTAAACCTGTCGCTGTCCCACTCCTAAATCCCTGCTCTTTTTCCACCATAGCTGTCCATAGCTAGTCTTGTCAAACAGGGTTTGAAATTGTGTAACTCATCCTGGTGAGTGATGGTAGACAGCAGTCGCTGATCTGCAGCTAATGTTGAAGTCCACAGCCTCTGTGTACTTATACAGACTGCTGGCAGCAGTCCTGAAAACATCCCATCTGTACAGTGCCATGCATGCCAGAAGGTCCTCCACAGCTTCACTAGTCCACTTCTTCAGATGTCCTCACAAAAGGTTTACAGAGTTTTAGTTTCTGCTTGTATGCAGGAATCAGTTGGATGGACTACTGACGTGGTCAGAGTCACCCAGTGCAGCGCGGGGGATGGCGTGATAGGCTCTGCTTACTGTATGTACATTGATCCAACTGTTCTCCTCTCTGGTCGGCGCATTTGATGAAAGATAAAACTATTTTGGAAGTTCGTTGTGAGATTTCCTTTGTTAAAGTCACTGAGGACAATAACTAAGTCCTGGCTTGTCCGCTCCAAGCACAGTAATTTGGTCGGCGAGCATGCGCTGTGCCTCCTGCATGTTGGCTTTGCCGTGGGATGTAAACACCGACCAGAATGAATGAAGCGAACTCGCGGGGGGAGTAAAAGGGTTTACAGTTCATGACGAAGGTTTCCAGATCAGGAGAACAGTGCTGCTAAAATCACTGTCACATTTCATAAGCCACTATTAGTGTAAAACAATATCCCCACCTTTTGTTGTGCCCGGAGTGGTCTGTGTGTCCCTCTGGAGATTTGGAATCCTGCCAGCTACAGTGCAGTGTCTGATACCGTTCTGCACAACCACGTCTTCCCTAAAGCACAAAACAGAATATGAAAAGTCTCCGTTATTCCCCACCAGTCGCTGAAATTGTCCAGTTTGTTGCACAGTGAGTGCATGTTAGAGAGGAATATTCTCGGCAACGGCGTTCGAAGTCAGCGCCAGCGAAGATGCATGAGCACAACGGTTTACCTCTCTTCCGGTGATTTGCTGCATGGACAAAGGTCAGCGCACTTTTGACAGAATGTCCAGTAATTCCATGGATGTAGTGATAAATGTGAATAATACATCCTTGGAAGTTTTAATCCCTGAATGTGTAAAAGCTCTTCTTCTGGTGAAAGAGTCCCCAGTAGTGAAGCAGAACACTAAACTAAGAAACAAAACAAGAACAGAACAGAACGTGATAATATGTATGTTGATCTCGATCTATAAAGGCTGCTACATACTCTGCGAGAAGCGAGAACTTTGTTCTCGCACCCATGGCTTGTTCTCGCAGCCCTGGACATTTCATACTCCCGCGAGAACTCAAGTGCAGAACTCCTGGGAAGTCCTCAAAGGCCCCGCCCACAGCAGCACACATCACGCGCGCTATGCAAACTTCCGCGCCGGCGGAAAGCGCATTAACCACGCCCACTTCAAATTGACCAATCACACAATAGTTCTCGGAAGACGTGGAGAACAAAGTTCGGCCCGGCTGCGAGAACTCCTGATCTAGGGCTGCGAGAACAACATGACGTCATTTTGTGGGTGGGGCCCTAGGTGCGAGAACAAAGTTCTCGCTTCTCGCCTTAAGCCTTCGCAATTTTAATCAATCTGGATATATCTGACAGCAGCATCATGACGCACCGGAAATAGTCTGCAGTGTTTTGGCTCGACACGCCCATTTATACCACAGCACAAGGCATTGTTTACCAACAGCGACGCGAAGAAAGGAAAGGACAACAGCATGAGTAAACCGGTGAGGAACGCGAGTTCGAGAGTGATGAAATTGTCGACAAAAAGGGCCTCGCGAAGTCTATTATATGGAACTGGTTTGGTTACTTTAAAAACAACAAGGCGCAGAAAACGACGTCTGCAAAACATGTTGTCGGACGGTGTCTACCAAGACGGGAAACACGACCAACCTATTGAAGCACATGAAACGGTAGCACCCCAGTGACTACGCGGAGAGCATGGGGCTGCGGACCCAAGAAACCCCTTCCACAAGTAGCAGTGGGGCTGTGCCGAAAAACCTATAATGGGGTTAAATGATGTGCACAAGCTAAAATGTGTAGCATAATGACTGGTTTACAGTGTTTACAGATTTAATTTAAGATATTTTATTATTACAGTTGTACTTGAATGTGCCTTGTTTACTTTTGTTGCATGTTTGCACTTTGGAGTGTTTCTTTTTTTGTTTACACAGTTAAACGTTGCACCTTATATTAATGTCTACCTCTAAAACATTTAACCACTTCATAATTCATATTTTGTGCTTTATTTTATCTTAAAGTTGCACAGGGCATTTGAGCCACTTGTTTTACTATTTTTGTCTTCCTCGAAAAACATGTGAGATGTTTGCTGCCCAGCTTTCAGTTTTATTTACATTTTAATAATTTGAAAGGTGTGTTTTATTAAGGCTATTACAGCATCTTTGCAGCATTTAATATTTACATTATTTCTGTTAATAAACTGTTCTAAAGTTTAACTAATGAACCCTCTGGTGTCTTCTTCATTTGTCATAATCAGGATACTCTTCAAACTGGCAGCATTGTCAAATTACTGTATATGTTGTTATAAAAAAAGTACAAGGTGCCTGACTAAAAATTACAATAGATAATAATGTCAAGCAAGGAATTTAGAACACTGGTGGAGGAATGCATTCCCACCAAGACTGTTGCTCATTTCCAAACCACAAACCATGGATGAACCCTGACATCAAACAGAGTACTGCTTTTAAATTAGGGGACTCTAATCTGTACAAGAAGGCCAAGTACGACCTCAGGAAGGCCATCAAAACCACAAAAATGATTACAAATGATTACAAAAATAATGTTAAATCACAGTATGGGGGCCTCAGACACCAGGTGCATGTGGCAAGGACTGTGGGCCATCACTGGACTACAAGGGTAGCCCAGGGAAGCCTAGTCACCAACACCGACCCCTCCCTACCGGACGAGTTGAACGCTTTGCACGCTTTGACAGGGGAAAACTCTGGGAAAGCAGCCGGCCCGGACAGAGCCCCCCCCCCCCCACATCTTCAACACCTGTGTGGACCAGCTGGCTCCTGTGTTCATGGACATCTACAACACATCACTGCAGCAGTATGTCGTCCCAGCGTGCTTCAAAGAGACAACCATTGTGCCGTTACCTCACAAGACCAAGGTAACAGGCCTCAATGACTATCGTCCAGTGGCTTTCACACTCATAGCCATGAAGTGCCTGGAGAAGTTGGTCATGACACACATAAACCGTGTGAAAAATTATTCCCGAATCCTTGCACCCACTCCAGTTTGCATACAGACCAAACAGGTCTGTTGACGACGCCATCTCCCTGACACTACATACTGTTGACTGTTGTTTAATGACTTCAGCTCTGCGATCAACATCATCATTCCCTCCAAGCTGATCCTGAAACTGAGGGACCTAGGCCTGGGCACCCCCATCTGCAATTGAATTATGGACTTCCTGGCAGGCCTCAAGTGGTGACGATTGGAAGAAACACCTCATCCACTCTGGTCCACAACACTGGAGCGCCACAAGGCTGCTGCCTCAGCCCACGGCTGTACTCTGTTCACACATGACTATTCAGCTATACACGGCAGCAACCAGGGCATCAAGTTTGCAGACGACACCACAGTTATCGGCCTGATAAGCAACCACGATGAAACAAAGTACAGAGATGAGGTAGCCCAGCTGACCTGATGGTGCAAGGACAAGAGCTTGCAATGAAAAAACTAATTGTGGACTTCAGGAAGCACCAAGGGACCCACTCCCCCATCAGCATAGACAGGACACCGGTGGATCGTCAGTTGCTTCTGTTTCCTGGGAATACAGATCTCGACAAGCATGGACCCACAACATGGGGGTCATGCTCAAGAAGGCACACCAGCACCACTACCCCCTGCGGTGCCTCAGGAAATGCGGTGGCTTGTGAACAAGCACGATGGCTTGTGAACTTTTACCACAGCACCATAGAGAGCGTTCTGTCGGGTGGTGTCACTGTGTGGTATTGCCAAAGCCATCCAGAGGGTCGTTAGGACAGCAGAAAAGATCATCGGGTATGCATGTCTATCCATCGGGTGTCGGCGAAAGGCCAGCTCCATAATACAGGACCACAATCACCCTGGGCACCAACTGTTCTACCCCCTGCCGTTCGGTCGCTGGTTCTGTAGCATTCAAATCAGGACAAGCAGGTTCAAGAACAGTTTTTACCCACAGGCCGTGCGCCTACTGAACTGTTAAAGGCTCAATTATAGGACTTTTTGGACTATTATTTGACTTTTTGGACGATTAGACCATTGGACTATTATTGGACTTACTATAAATTACACTAGGAACTAGTGTTGTCATGATACTGGAATTTCTAACTTTGATACGATCCCTTGAAAAGTATCGATATTCGATACCATTTTCGACACCGAAAAATGGACAACATTGAGGGTTTAACAGTTTAGATTTTTATTAAAAGATAACAGGGCTATAACTTGACAACAGCAGAATGACTCTAGTAAACAATAATTCCAACTTTTTTTACGCTCACATTCAAAAGGCACTAAAGTGCAAGTAAAGAAACAGTGCAATCTTACGCATTTTCAAGTAACAAATTGTTGAGGTAGTGCACTTATTCAAAAGCCTCCGATTAATCACACATTAAAAGGTACAAGTAAAAAAAAACAGTGCAATTTTATGCATTTTCAAGTAACAAATGAAACAATATTCTTGAGGTAGTGCACTTATTCAATTAAAAGGGAGCCAGCTAGCTAGCTAGCTAGCATAGTTCGTATTAGCTAGCTACAGTAGCTAGGTAGCTAGCTAGCTAACGGAAGAACGATAGCTAGCTAGCTCGCTAGCTAATGTTAGCTAATAGCTGTAACAACGAATGCCAATGATGTTATCAGTGGTCGATATTATCAGTAGATAGCTAGCTAGATATCGTTAGACAACGCTGCATGTATTAAACTAAAGGTAATAGTTTACTGGGCCATTTTGTTGAACGCTTCAGTGATGTTGAAAGGGGAGCTGTCACCAACCGCTCTACATTCTTTGTAGAGATCTGTGTTTCATGGCATCTTTAGCTTTTCCTTCGTCATTTACTTTGAACCTGAAGTACTTCCAGACAGCACTTCTGATGTTTTCTTTATCCACAAGTTGCGGAGGCTCTGCACCACCATCTTCGGAGCGAATGAGAGGATTTGTTGACAAGACAGGTCTGGGAGGGGGAGGGGGAGGGGCGTGCACTGCAGCAGCGCGTGTGTGTGTGTGTGTGTGTGTGTGTGTGTCAACAACTTGCTGTAGGACAGAAGACAGAGCGAGAAAGCCAGCAGTATCGACAGTGCAGAAAGTATCGATATTGCGGGAAATGAGTATTGAAACTGTTTTAAATATTCAGAATCGATATGTATCGAAAAATCGATACATATACTTATCATTTATCATTATACATTATCATAACGTGTTGCTGCTACTATCTACCATTTACTATTATTTTATGCTAGGATAAAATGCTTTTATGCTCGGATAAAAATATTACTTTACTGCACACAGACAACTTTACTACATTGCACCACCCGCCAGAGTATTGCTTTTCTTACTTGTTACTTCTCACTTTTTACTCTATTTATTGTGGTCAAAAGTTTACATACACTTGTAAAGAACATGTATGTCATGGCAGTCCAGAGTTTCCAATAATTTCTACAACTCTTATTTTTCTGTGATAGAGTGATTGGAGCACATACTTCTTTGTCACAAAAAAACATTCATGAAGTTTGGTTCTTTTATGAATTTATTATGGGTCTACTGAAAATGTGACCAAATCTGCTGGGTTAAAAATATACATACAGCAACATGAATTATCAATTTAGTTGATGTAGAAAGTTGTGTCAATCAAATTATCTTTGTGGCCTCTTAACTTCTTGTGGGTGATTATGATTGACTACAGCTGGTGACTTCTCTGAGTCCATTTAAATATGACTGGGCCTGTTTTGCTGCCAATGGAACTGGTGCTTTACAGAAAGTAAATGGAATAATGAAGGAGGAGGATTACCTCCAAATTCTTCAGGAGAACCTAAAATCATCAGCCAGAAGGTTGGGTCTTGGGCGCAGTTGACCCCAAACACACATCAAAAGTGGTAAAGGAATGGCTAAATCAGGCTAGAATTAAGGTTTTAGAATGGCCTTCCCAAAGTCCTGACTTAAACCCCATCGAGAACATGTGGACAGTGCTGAAGAAACAAGTCCATGTCAGAAAGCCATCAAATTTAGCTGAACTGCACCGATTCTGTCAAGAGGAGTGGTCAAAGATTCAACCAGAAGCTTGTGGATGGCTACCAAAAGTGCCTAATTGAGGTGAAAATGGCCAAGGGACATGGAACCAAATATTAGCATTGCTGTATGTATATTTTGGACCCAGCAGATTTGGTCACATTTTCAGTAGACCCAGAATAAATTCATAAAAGAACCAAACTTCATGAATGTTTTTTGTGACAAAGAGTCACATGTCTCATGTGCTCCAATCACTCTAACACAGAAAAATAAGTGTTGGAAACTGTGGACTGCCATGACATACATTTTCTTTACAAGTGTATGTAAACTTTTGACCACAACTGTATCTTACTATAGAGTTGTTTATATAGATAATTTATGCTTAGAAGAATACTGCAGGAGTGAATGTGGAGTAAGCATTCCATTGTACTTGAATCTTGAAGGAGACAGATGTCTCTCTCTCTCTCACACTCTCGCTCTCTTTCTCTCTCCAAGGGTGTGCCTTCTTCTGGGAAACCATTCTACACATGACTTCATTCATCAGCCCCAAATCACATCAGCCACAATTACATCACTGACACAAAGGCACAAGTCGCCGCCACATCTCGGGTAGCCTATACAAATATGGACTAGCCTGTACACATCTGGGCTGGACTGTTCCCATCTGGGCTAGAATCTACACATCTGGACTCGTCTCTACACATCTGGACTAGCCTGAACATGTCTGGGCTGGACTATACACATCTGGGCTGGACTGAACACATCTGGACTAGACTGAACACATCTGGACTAGCCTGAACACATCTGGACTAGCCTGACCTAGGGCTGGGTGATCTGGCAAAAAATATAATCACGATTGGTTTTCCCATATTGATCGATTTTCGATTTTTTTTTATAACAACATATCATTTGATTTGCTGCCAGTTTGAAGAGTATCCTGATAATGACAAATGAAGAAGACACAAGAGGGTTCATTAGTTAAACTTTAGAACAGTTTATTAACAATAATAATGTAAATATTAAACACTGCAAACATGCTGTGCAACTTTAAGATAAAATAAAGTACAAAATATGAATTATGAAGTGGTTAAATGTTTTAGAGGTAGACATTAATAAAAGGTGCAAAATTGGTAAAAGGTGCAAAATGTAAACATTTAGAATTAAAAAAAAAACACTCAAAAGTGCAAACATGCAACAAAAGTAAACAAGACACATTCAAGTACAACTGTAATAAAAAGTAATATACTGGTTTTACATCTCTTAAATGAAATCTGTAAACACTGTAAACCAGTCATTATGCAACACATTTTAGCTTGTGCACATCATTTAACACCATTATAGGTTTTTGCCAGAAAGGCATCATCTCTTTCACAATGAAGTACGATCCTGCATTATTTATATCCTCGCTTCTTTTTGAACATCTTTCATATGGGAAATGGCAGCAAATGACGACACAATGGATGCTTGTTTGGGCCCTGCTGCTACTTGTGGAAGGACTTTCTTGGCTCCGCAGCCCCATGCTCTCAGCGTAGTTGCTGGAGTGCTCCTGTTTCAGGTGCTTCAATAGGTTGCTCGTGTTGCCATCCGATGACATGTTTTGCAGACGGGCGTTTTCTGCGCCTTGTTGTTTTTAAAGTAACCAAACCAGTTCCATATAATAGACTTCGCGAGGTGCTTTTTGTCGACAATTTGGTCACTTTGGAACTCTCGTTACTCACCGGTGTCACTCATGCTGTTTCCTTTCCTTTTTTTTTTCGGGTCACGCGTGGGCGGTCGTTTCGGGCTGTTGGTAAAACAACGCCTCGCTGCCGTGGTCATACAATGGCGTGTTGAGCCAAAACAGTGGCATGACTGATTCGGCCTGGGTTGTCGTGTTTATTTCCGGTGCGTCTTGATGCTGCTGTCAAATCTATCCAGATCGAGGCTTATAGATCGAGATCGACATGCATTTTATCGCAATCTCGATTCGAGATCGATTAATCGCCCAGCCCTAGCCCTGAACACATCCTGGACTAGTCTGAACACATCTGGCACTAGCCTGAACACATCTGGGCTACCTTGAAACAACCTCTGCGAATAGCCCATGCGTTTACAGCACAGCCCTACCAACGGCGCTCAGCGATCCACAGCAGCATCCATACCCCAAGGTCAACTCCTCCCTGATCTTCTCCAAGGTCTGCTATCTGTTTATATATGAACCTGTTGGACTTCCTTCCCTGTTTGCTACCATTTTACAGGACAATGTTCCCGATCACTGCATCAAATGATGCCAAATTGTGAATTATTAAATCATCCATTAATAATTATGTATATTCTCTCATCGTCAATCCATGAACGTTATCCACGAGAGCATTGTGTTCTGACCGGGGAAAAACATACTTAGAAGTATACTGGTGTACGTATACTTACTGTGTATGTGTACTTACTGTGTACAGGTAATTACTGTTCTATACGTTAGTAACACACATATACTTACTGTATCATATACTTAGTGTATAGGTGTACATAGTGTGTATGTGTACGGTTACTTAATGTGTACGGGTACTTACTGTGTAAGTGTATTCTGTGTGTGTGTGTGTGTGTGTGTACTTCCTGTGTACATACAGTATACTAAGTGTGTACATGTTTGGAAGTTTGAAACATGATAGTTGCCATGGTAATTCAAAGCCAGACAATTGAGACATTGTGACTCCACAGGTCCGGAATAACGTGAATGTGTGTGTGTGCGTGTGCGTGTGTGTGCGTGTGTGCGCGTGATGTGTGCCTGTGTGTGGTTTTTGCAGATTTGAGTCTACACCCAGTCTCTCGCCCAACCTCTCTCTCTCTTTCTCTCCCCCTCTCTCTCACTCTGAAAATGTGTTTCCCTGCTTGTCTCTCAGTGTATGTTCTCTTGTTCTGACTTTTAAACACACACACACACACACACACACACAGGACAGTACAAGAGTAAGGACCAATACTCGTCCTCAAAAACGTATTCTCGATATAATAATTTAATAATTGATGATATCTGATCTGATAGATCATCAGTGATCTTGTAAATAATATAGATATGGCAGATCTTATACATTGGCTTATATTATATATATTATGTATAATACAAGTCATATGTATATTATATATATATCATAGTAGTTATATAGCCTATTAGTTACATAGATACATGATAGATGCATACATGATAGATGTCTTGATCAGATATACATTGAGATGTTCTCCATGATGTAGTGTATTATCGTATAGTTTGTATCTATACTTTATTATATATATCAGATGTGATCGAGCAGACCACAACTCCCACGCCCCGACCTGATCGGCGCGAAAATCAAGACAGCTGTTCTGAGATCTCCAGACATCCAGACATCTTCACTCACGTCCTCTGTCACCTTACACGTCCACTGCCGGCCACATCCCCCCCCCGCCCGGGGCACATCCCCGACGCGGTGGAGTCGCTCCATCTGCTAACTCCATCAGGAACCGCTTTATCTGCGTCCCAGCCGCGTCTACGTGGCAGATTATCGGCGCTTTGATTGCGTAAAATGTCCCCTAGCGGGATCCGTATGAACCGAACGGTTGCCTTGTGGAAAACGTTTCTTAACGCGGCAGACTGGTGTGTTTTAGTGCAGCAAAGTGGACATACTTACAGGGTGCTCTTCAGCCCAAGCGGTGCGGAGTTCGGCCCGGGAGTTTGAGTCTCTGTACTGCGTAAAACTCCTCCAAACTGTAGATTCCTCCTGTAGGCTCGCCTAGACACACGACTGGTTGCTATCCCAATCCAAAGCAGACCCGGAGGATCTTTTCATTGTATCTTTTTCTCCATATATACTCTCCTCTCCGTCTCTCTCTGCTGCATAAGTGCTCTGTCTCTCTGTCCGTCCCGCGCCGTGCCTCCCGCCGCTCACACACACCAGAGGAGCTTTGTCTGCCGGTGACGTCACACACGCACGCACGCACAACACACACACACACACACACACACAGGGTACGCACGCGTCTCCCTCGGTGCGTAATTGGAAACACATTCAGAAACTTGTTAAGAAACGGGAGAGCCAGGAAGGGAGGGAGGGGGAGGGGAGAGATTCAAAGACATATTGTGTTCTTACCGATCAGCCTTCCCTGTAGTACTAATATTACGATACTACTAACACTACTACACCACATAGGCCTACTCAGTAGTAAGTAGACGATGGTAAATACATTGCATTATTCAGCACATTGTGCTGTACATTGCCTCACATTCACCCATTCATACACACATTTCTGCACTGACGGCGGTGTCAACCATGCAAGGCGACAGCCAACTGGTCAGGAGCATTCAGGATGTCTTGCTCAGGAACATATAGCTGAGCTGGGGGCCCGGGGATCAAACGAGCAACCCCTCTACCACCTGGCCGCCCTTACTGCTAAACATTGGAATATATCTAACATATACTGTTTATGTCTTCTTTTGTGGCAGATATTTTACTTTTCCTTTCGTCATATCTTGACTCGACAAGACTTTCTATTGACTTTCGTCCGTTTGGGGTGTATCTGTTGCCTAGGCCTACTTCATCCAATGCATATGCTGTCATTCCATTCAATGTAACATTCTTAGATATATTTGTAAACTTTAAAGGTGTGTGTGTGGGGATGTGTTTTAAATATATGTTTTGTGTGTAGGCCTAATTGGCCGAGGGGTGTTTGGCCTGCTTGCCAGCGATGTCCTGCGAGCGACCTGTGCGCATGCGCGCTGACTCCGCGGAGTCAATAAATCAGCCGGACACCTTGAACTCGGGGGGTTTTTGAAGCAGAGAGGCGGAGGTGGCGGACATAGCACCGGCCTCTGTGGAGTCAGACGCGGGACCTGAGAGACTACGCTGGTATTCCGACAGCAGCTTTCCTCCAAGCGGAGATACTGGAGATACGGAGAAAGCGGATCATTGACTTGAACAAGTCAGGAAAGTCACTTGGAGAAATTTCAGAGAAATTTGTTCTCGCTCCCAGGGCTGCGAGTTCAGGGATACGCGTTGGTATCGTTCTAAAGGACTGTTTAACGGATGATTTACATTGCTAAAAGAGTTTTCTTGTTCAAAACTGTTATACTGGTCTGTGTTTCTAAAATTGTATGTTCATTGTATGCTTTCTTGAAGTAGGTGGTTAGTGTATTAATATAAGGGGTACCCCACCGTACTAGTTTAGCAGAACCGGTTCTGAAGGTACAAATATTCCATTTTTTATTTTATTTTATTTTCATGGACCAAGTTATTGTTTAAGTGTTCCTGTTGACCAAATTAATAATTCTTAGAATAAATTTGTTTTATCATTTAAAATTCTGTCTTATATATCAGACACATTGAGGACACTGAACACGAGGGCAAGATAAGCTGGGCACAACTTTTTATGAGACTAACGTAATTATTACATTTTAACAGCTAATATATACATTTGGTATTAATTTATTGTTTGCAAATGCTAAACTAGCTCATGTGGATTTTTTATAACTCAATGTTAGCTGATGCATGGCTAGCTATGTTTACGCTACATAGATATGCTAGTGGTATGTTTCACTACTAACTGTGTACTTATATATACAGTATATATATATATATATATACACTGTATATACCCATATGTATAGATAATGGCTGCAGGGCACGCTGTTTCGTTTGTGTGCTGGCAGATCTTGCAGAAACACACAGACCAAAATGAAAGCAGACTATCAGAATCAAGACTCAAGAAGTTTAATTGTCACAGACACATACAGGATGTGCAGTGAAATAAAAATGTGCCGATGACCAGTGCAACAGAACTATACAAATATCAGAAATTGAAGGGAAAGAATCCAAATATCTACACAATTTACAGTCCTTACAGCCAAAAGAGCAGCACAATCAGAATCAGAATTAGCTTTATTGCCTTAGTTTTTACAAAGAAGGAATGCGCTTTTGTGAAATTGGTGCATAACATTGAACAATAAACAGAGAAAAATAATAAAGAAATGTAAAAAAAAAAACATTCTTGAAATATATATGACAAATATTTATTCAAAAAAGCAATACAATTTTAATTTAAAGAAAAGATGTGCATTAATGTACCAATAGTCTCCATGGGGGGTAGAAGTCAGTGGGGTTAAATGTTAATATAACGTGTAGTATTGTGTCCATAGGGGGTGGTAATTAGTGGGGATCAGTGGGGGTCCCGCCTGGTTAATGAGGCCAGATGATGTGTGGAAGAAGCTGTTCTTGTGGAATGAACAACGCAACCTTCTGCCAAGGGAGAGACTCCAAAAGTGTGTCCAGGGTGAGATGGGTCGACCATAATCTTACCTGCTCGCCTCAGGGTCCTGGAGTCGTGCAGGTCATGGAGAGATGGCAGATTGCAGCCAATAACCTTCTCAGCAGAGCCAATGACACGTTGCAGTCTGTCCTTGTCCTTGTCAGTGGCAGCAGCGTGCCAGATGGTGATGGACCAGGTGAGGATGGACTCAATGATGGCGGTGTAGAAGTGCACCATCATTGTCATTGGCAAGTTGAACTTCTTTAGCTGCCACAGGAAGTAGATCCTCTGCTGTTCAGCATGTTCAGCTCCCACTTAAGTCTGCCTCCCACCTGTAGGCAGACTCATCCCCACCAGAGATGAGCCCAATGAGGGTGGTGTCGTCCGCAAACTTCAGGAGTTGACAGACTGATGACTGGAGGTGCAATCCGGGAACAGTATCCTGGCATAGGTTCCTGAGGAGTTCAGGCGCTGGAGGATGAAGTGAAGGGTCGTGTTGACGGCATCGTCTACAGACCTGTTGGCTCTGTAGGCAAACTGCAGGGGGTCCAGGAGTGGGTCGGTTATGGCTTTGAGGTGGGACAGCACAAGGTGCTCAAATGGCTTCATTACCACCGAGGTCAGGGTGATGATCTATATTCATTAAGTCCTGTGATCCTTGGCTTTTTGGGGACAGGGATGATGGTGGAGGTTTTAAAGCAGGCTGGTACATGCCATGTCTCCAGTGAGGTGTTGAAGATGCCTGTAAACACAGGAGACAGCTGATTAACACAGTGCTGAGGTGGAGGTAGAGGCAGAGTCTGGTTCTGGGGGTTCGGTCTCTTGAACAACCTGTTTACATCCCTCTCCTGTATGGAAAGGGTTGTCGTTGTGGGGGTGAGTGGCTGTGAAGAGGCCCCTGTTGTGGTAGGGCAGTGGGGGTTGGTGGGATGGAGCTGGTGGATGGGGTCACATGGGATGGTGTCAGCACTGTCTCATTGTCTTTCAAATCGACAGTTGCGCTGGTTCAGGTCGTTGGCTAGGCGCAATTCATTGATAGAATGGGGAGTTTTAGGTTTGTAGTTGGTGATCTGTTTGAGCCCTTTCCAGGCAGATGCTGAGTCGTTATCTGAAAGATGTTGATGGAGTTTCTCACGGTAATTTAGTCCCCCTTTACAGCCTTCCTAAACCTGTATTTCCAATCTCTATACTTGTCTATACTTGTCCCCACTCCTGAAAGCCTGCTCCTTTTCCAACCTTTTACAAACCCTGGTTCACAATAAGACTCAGATAGCGAATCTGAGTCTTGTTGTGAACCAGGGTTTGTCATTGTTGTAACTCACCCTGGTGCGTGATGGTACACAGAAGTTCTCACAGAAGCTAATGTATGAAGTCACAGCCTCTGTGTACTCACCCAGACTGAAAACATTCCAGTCTGTACAGTCCAAGCACACATGAAAGTCCTCCACAGCTTCACTTCTTAGATGTTGACAGAGTTTTAGTTTCTGCCTGTATGCAGGAATCATGTGGACCATGACGTAGTCAGTCACCCACTGCAACGCGGGGGACAGCGTGATAGGCTCTGCTTATTGTAGTGTAACAGTGATCCAACGTGTTCTATCTGGTCGGGCAATTCATTAACTGTCCATTTTGGAAGTTTGTGAGATTTTGTTTTTTAAAGTCACTGAGGACAATAAATAAGGAGTCCTGGTTTGTCCACGGACAGTATTTGGTCAGCGAGCGTGCGCTGTGCCTCCTGCAAGTTGGCGGAATGTAAACACTGACCATGATGAATGAAGCAAACCCCCGGGGAGTAAAAAGGGTTTACAGTTTAAGACGAAGGTTTCCACATCAGGAGTTCCTGTTAGACAACAGTGCTCAACAGTGCTGCAGAATCATTGTCATGTCATTACACCTGCCACTGTTAGGGTAAAAACTAAACCTTTTGTTTTACCTGAGATTTGTGTGTCACGGTCCACTCTGGAGTTGGAATCCTGCCAGCTGCATCACAGTGTCCGGTACCGTTCTGCCCAACCACGTCTCCATGAAGCACAAAACAGAGGATGAAGAAAAGTATCCATTCTTCCCCACTCGTAGCTAAAGTTCGTCCAGTTTGTTGCGCAGTGAGTGCATGTTAGATAGGAATATTCCCGGTAACGGTGTTCAAAGTCCACACCAGTGAAGACGCACGAGCACACCGGCATGTTCAACTCTCCTCTGGCGCTTTGCTGCATGGATCAGAATGTCCAGTAATTTCATGGATGTAGTGATAAATGTTGGTAATAAATCACTGGAAGTTAAATTCCTGGTGTTTAAGAGCTCTTCTCTGGTGAAAGAGCTCCCAGTCTTGAAGCAGAACACTGAATTAAAGGACAAAACAAGACAACTTCCACCGGAACTCTGTCTCAGATAAGCGCTTTCTTGAACTGGCTTGAGATCTCATTTCACAACGGCAGATTTCAATTTCGAGGAAATCTGTCAAGACTAGCCAATAGAATCGTACATCTCTTGGTGTAGGTCTCATTAGCACAACAGTAAGCTAAACCTTTTGATATGGAAACAAAACTTTTGGATTCACAAACAAAACTTTCAGATTTTCAAACAAAACTTTTAGATTTGCAAACGAAAATGTTGGATTCGCAAATAAAACTTTAGAATTTGCAAACAAAACTTTTAGATTTGCATTAATACATTTTAATCTCAGATATATTTTACTTTAAATTTTTTGGATTGCAGTGTCGAACATTTTGCTCTCAAACCTGTTCTTGTGCCAGAGGTTGCATAGCAATAGAATAATAAACAATAGAGAAATAAACAATAGAATAATACAAATAAAATAACACATTTACAAATGTACAGTGAATAAGCCTAAGAAAAAAATATAAATATATGGAAAGATATTCGGTCAGCAAAATAAGTTGTCAATGGTATTGACAAGTAGTAGTACCCTTGTTGATAAGACTATTAAAAACAGTATAGTTACATATTAAATAATTTGCATGCTAATAGCACAGCCACCACAGTAGTTTAGCATGTCATGAGGAGCAAGGGTTAGGGTTCTAGGGGGGCTGAGGTTCTACTTTCATTTGGAGAGCTACGCTAAGTGATCATCAGGAAACAGTTAGCTCAAGCTAGCAGCAGGAAACAATTACACCACCTCCACCCCAAACCATACCTCCACCTCTTTCTCTGTCTCTCACTCTACCTCCCTCCCTCTATCCACACCCTTAAGTTCTCACCTCTTTCTCACTCCCTCCCACTCCCTTACATCCACCCCAAACCCTACCTCCTCTCTCCCTCCCTCTCTTTCTCTCTCCCTCCCTGCCACCTCTCTCTCTCTCCCTCCCTGCCACCTCTCCCTCTCTCTCTCTCCCTCCCTGCCACCTCTCTCTCTCTCCCTCCCTGCCACCTCTCTCTCTCTCCCTCCCTGCCATCTCTCTCTCTCTTTCTGCTGACAGTCTGTCTGCATTTTTCTACTCCTGATTTTATTTCTTTTTTCTATCTGTCTCACTCCTCCCTTTCCTTCCTCTCTACCTTCCTCTCTCCATCCTTTCCAACACACACACACACACGCACACACACACACACACACACACACACACACACACACACACACACACACACACACACACACACACACACTCCCCCACACTCTGGAAAGCAGGGAGAATTCCCATTCCTGGGAGTTTCCTATTCCATAAAGTTTCAGATTTTCAAGGTTCATGTGTGTGTGTGCAACCACTAGACACATCACCAAACACACACCAAACACACACCTACAACACACAAAAAAACAAACACGCCACCAATCACATCATCAAACACACACACCAAATATACACCTTCACACACATCAAACACATAAACAGACACCACCACCACACAACACTCCCACACACTGGCACACACACATACTGTACATTAAGACATGTGTGTGTGTGGTTAGTATCCGAGTGGTTCCATGTAATGAGAGAGCGGAATGGAGGGGGGGGGTGGGGGGAGCAGCCCTACAGAGGTAAAAGGACTCTTGTTAGATTCAACAGTTACATTTAATACACACACACACACACACACACACACACACACACACACACACACACACATACAGTGTATCATTGTTTGTTTTGATTGTATTTAGTCCCTGTACATAGGGCGTTACACAGGACTAATGTACCGTAAATCCTCTAATAGTGGCCTGTATTCCATTAAAGGCCGGTCTCTCATAATGGCCGGGGGGCGTGGTCAACACGGACAATAAAGGCCGGCCTCCAATACAAAAAACGAAGACAAAAGACGACGGTCAATACGGTAAACGCCTGGTGCGTGTTATACACCGGTAATGTAACTACGGTAGTTTGAATGACCTGTGCAAGTCTGGATGTCCCACAACACAACGTGTCTACGTAACACAGAGCTACCAGAGAAGAGAAAACAAACATGGCGCTGACCAGACGAAAGTTTGAGGTGAATTTTAAAGAGACAGTTACCGTATTACGGTAATGTTTATTCCTACCTCAGGGTTTTATTTTAGAGTGGCCGTATTTTCCCTACGTGAGGCTGCGGTGCTGTTTTGTTACCATTTGTTACTTGCAGCTGAATCTTACTGTTTTGTTTGTTTTGTTTTTATGTGGCAATGTGTGCAATGTTTTGCAATAAAAGTCAGGAAATGAAAGATTATGTCCATGAGAGTTTAATTTGAAGAAATAAAGGCCTGCCTCTAATATAAGCCTGCCTCCAACAAAGGCCTGGTGCTCTTTGCGGCTCAGTAAATAAAGGCCCCGGCCAATATTAGAGGATTTACGGTAGTTTGTGTGTGTGTGTGTGTGTGTGTGTGTGTGTGTGTGTGTGTGTGTGTGTGTGTGTGTGTGTGTGTGTGTGTGTGTGTGTGTGTGTGTGTGTATGGGGGGCATGTACTGTATGTAACTGTGTGAGATTCCATTTGGTATGTTAAGAATGTGTGAGAAATTTCTCTCTCTCTCTCTCTCTCTCTCTCTCTCTCTCTCTCTCTCTCTCTCTCTCTCTCTCTCTCTCTCTCTCTCTCTCTCTCTCTCTCTCTCTCAAATGTCAATCACGTGGGATCAGAACCTAACAGAACACACCTGGTCAGAACCTAACACACCCGGTCAAAATATATCACACCTTTTCAGAACCTAACACACCTGGTCAGAACATAACATACCTGGTTAGAAGATAACATACCTGATCAGAACATATCACACATGGTCAGAACATATCACACCTCGTCAGAACATAACACATCTGGTCAGAACATGTCACACCTGGTCAGAACCTAATACACCTTGTCTGAACTGTCTGAAATGACCTGGCCAACCAGAGGCATAAACCCTGAGGACTCTCAGGGTTTATGACCCACATCTGGTGAACCACATCAGGTGACATCCAACTAACGAGGCACAGGTAAGTGGAGTGGGTGAGATGATCTGTCTGTCTGTGATGTCGTCCAACATTATTTACACCATCACCTGGCCCAGGTTTTCCGGAGCTTCATAGCAATGCTTCATAGCAACGGTAGCACCATCGTCCCCACGGTTAAAGTGAGATCCTTTCCTAACCAAAAACCGTGGGGGGTGGATCCATCCGTGATGCCTTGTTTGCCCGGACTGCTGCCTACAATTCCGGAGTCATATCCCGCCACATGGACAAATACAAATCGGCGTCCTACGGACTCTGGCGAGCGGTGAAGGACGCAAAGAGGATGTACAGAGTGGAGACACAGATGGAGCAGCGCAACACCAGACGCCTTTGGCAAGGGCTACAGAATATCACAGATTACCAGGGCAGAACCCATTTTACATTATATTTACATTTAGGGCATTTGGCAGTGGCTTTTTCCAAAGTGATTTACAAAGAGTACATTTGTTGAAGTAGACCGCAATATATAGCTGTGGTTTATAGACCCCCACTGTGAGTATTGACGCATCCCTAGCGGACGATCTGCACGGTTCGAGGCTAGCAACAACACCATTACTGGGACCATAGCTGAAGTGAGTTCCATTGCTAAGGACAAGCACGCTCTCTCTGTGACTGAGCACACCATGAGGAGGGCTCTGAAGAGGGTGAACACCAGGAAAGCTGCAGGTCCTGACGGCATATCTGAACGAGTACTGAAGACCTGTGCTAACCAGCTAGCTCCAGTGTTCACCACAATATTCAACCTCTCCCTGGCTGAGTATGTGGCCCCAGCCAGCTTCAAGTGGTCCACTACTGTCCCTGTGCCCAAGACTGCCTCCCCAGCACACCTGAATGATGACGGACCGGTGGCCCTCACCTGACCGGTGGTCATGACATGTTTTGAGAGGTTGATCAAAGACTACATCTGTGCCTTCTTACCTCCCGCCATGGACCCGCTGCAGTTCGCCTACCGGGCAAACAGATCCACAGACGATGCTGTTTCCCAGTTAATACACAGCTCCCTCTCTCATATTGACAGTCGGAAGGGGGGCTAAGTGAGAATGTTGTTGATTGACTTTAGCTCTGCTTTCAACACCATAGTTCCCAGCAGAGTGGCTGGCAAGCTGATTGAGCTGGGTCTGAACGCCCCCCTGTGCGCCTGAATCTTGAACTTTCTAACCGCCAGGCCTAAGGTCATCAGGAAGGGCAGACACACCTCCAGATCCTTCACCCTGAACATAGGATCCAAGACAACAGCCTCATGCTGAATGTCTCCAAATCTAAGCAGCTGACTGTGGACTTTAGGAGGACTCAACAACATCAGAGGACTTACACACCACCAGGGATTAATGGGACTGCTGTGGAGAGGGTGAGCAGATTCAGATACCTGGGAGTCACCTGGGAGTCACCTCAGGCAGATGAGGAAGTTCTGAGTCCCCCAGAGGATCCTTCAGACCTTCTATGCTGGTGCGGTGGAAAGCATCCTCACAGGATTCATCACTGCCTGGTTCCGCAACAGAAAATGACATATACACTGCTTTAAGTAAACTGCTTATTTGCAAATAAGACTGTGCAGACTGTGCCCTGACAGGAAACAGAGAAGAAAAACATATTGCCGCTGTACAAGCAAGATAAGCACCAATGCTGTGCTAATCTAATGCCTTCATCTTACATGTACAGATGCGGATTGACCACAAGACACTCGAAACTCGGGTTGTTGAGCAATGTGTCTGAAGATAGCGTTAACCTAATGACTAACAAGACTAAAATGTATATTGCATTGTTGTTTATATGCCTACTTGTTTACATGCCTTGTTGTTTATATGCTTATTTTGGTAATATTTCTCATTACAAAAAAACAGCTCTTTTTGCTGTAAATACTATAAATAGTGTGGATATTCAGATTCTGATCCCTCCAATTCAACTGTATTCAGTTTGCCACTTTTTTGTTTCACTGCACATCCTGTATGTGTATGTGACGAATACACTTTGAATGAAATCTTGAATTATATTTTAGACATAAGTTGTAAAAAGCCAAAGTGCAAATGGTATGAAACTATTGTATACCTAATTTAACAAAAGGAAGTGAAGGACAATTATAACACCAACATTACAAACTAGGAGAGTGAGAACAAGTGAAAGAAACAGAGCAATAGCAAAGAGAGAGAGAGAAAGAAACATAGGAAGAGAGAGAGGGAGAGAGAGAGAAATAAACAGACAGGGAGAGAGCACAGACAAAGAGAAAGAGGGAGAGAGAGAGTGTGTGAGAGAGAGAGAGAGAGAGAGCAAGAGTCAGGATTTATGTTTGAATGTGAAAGATGTTTGTGGGTGGGGACACTTTAAAAACAGATAAAGCCACATTCATCCACTGGTGAGAGTTGCCACATAATGACATCATTTAGGAGGTGTTTGTGGGTAATGTAGTTCTACAGATTACTAGTTTCAACTTTTAAAACGACGAGAGGGAGGGATTTAAAACAGTACTTTGCTGTTATGCAAGATACACACGACCACTTTGTGTTCTCTGTGGGTGTTAGCTTTCAGGACAGGAAGTGCAGGTTCAGTTCGGGGAAAGGAGGGGGGGGGGGGGGGGGGGGGAGAAAGGGTCAGCCTGACTCCATCTGTTCAAATAGCAGAACCCTTCAAGTCACACAGGAAGTGTACGTGTGCTGTTTTATAATGTGTGTGTGTGTGTGTGTGTGTGTGTGTGTGTGTGTGTGCGTGTGCGTGTGCGCGTGTGTGTGTGCGCGTGTGACTTCCAATGCATTTCGTGTTAAATGTGAATTATGATCACTGCGCATCCACAGAATCGTTTGTGTGGAGGTCTGCTGTTTTCATTGGCTTAGTCTGATGTCATGGCATGATGTCATAGCATGATGTCATAGCATGGCTTGGTATCTAACTCAGTGCTTTGCTGCTCTTCCAAAACCGTGTCTCGTGAGAGGAGAGAAGGAAATAACGAGAAAAGGAGATAAGCAATAAAAGAGAGAGAGAGGGAGGAGAGTAGACACAGCTGCATGTGTGAGCAGTTAAGCGCCAGAGTAGTTGGGCTGTAGTATACACAGTAGATACACATTGCAGTGTTTGTACAGTTACAGACACAAATATGAGGATGACTCAAATGCCTGATATCAGAGAGAAGTTCTATCTCGCTGTGTTTTTGTTGACAAGCTGTTTCTCCGTTCTTCACGTCTTCTCTGGCTGCGCCACTACAGCCACAGCCCAGCAACGTCGTGCTAATAATCACTGGGTGCTGGCGCCACCTGCTGGTACGCAGGCTGCACAGCTACCGAGACAGAGAGCGCATTTACACACGTGATGACCCTCACACTAATTCTGAATGCACATTTGCAGATTCCTTGTTGTTACGACCTCGTAGTGACCATAATGACAGAGACACACCATGATGAAAGTTTAAATAAAATACATCTTTATATGTACAGTATGTGTGTGTTTGTGTGTGTGTGTGTGTGTGTGAGAGAGAGTGTGTGTGGCAGCTAAGGCAGTATAACAAAAACCAAACACAGATGGTGCATATAGAACTAAAAGAACAGGAAACATGACAAATATAAAACTAGACAATGAGACAAGACAAAAAGTCACAACCATGATACCCAGGATATGATTTCGTTAACTGGATTCACGAAACATAACATCCGCAATCATGTGTAAGCGGTGTCACAATGGTGGTTATCAACTTGTTAAAGGTCCCATATTATGGAAAAACAGTGCTTCAGTGTTACAATTGAGTATCTGTGAGTGCGTACCAACTCCAAAATGCTGAAAAAAATACACACACTCTGCTGCCTAAGTCAGAAAGCATGTGTTGCAGCTAACAGTTCTGATTCAGGCACCCCACTATACATCATGTGGGGCTGCATTAGGGCTGGCGATTCATCGATTTCGAATCGAGATCGCGAGAAAATGTATGTTGATCTTGATCATAAGCCTTCGCGATTTTACTCGATCTAGATAGATCTGACAGCAGCGTCATGACGCACCGGAAATAAACGTGACAACAGCCAATCAGTTCTCTCCGGTGCACGAGAGGGTCGCCTCCATGCGACTGCAAGTCGCTGGGGGGAAGGCTCTGACTGTTGTGTGTGCCTACGCACCAAACAGCAGTTCAGAGTATCCGGCCTTCTTGGAGTCCTTGGGTGACATCCTGGAAAGGGTTCCATCCGGGGACTCCATAGTTCTACTGGGGGACTTCAACGCACACGTGGGCAATGATGGAGAAACCTGGAGGGGAGTGATTGGGATGAACGGCCTGCCCGATCTGAACCAGAGTGGTGTTTTGTTATTGGACTTCTGTGCTAGTCATGGACTGGCCATAACAAACACCATGTTCGAACATAGGGTGGTCCACAAGTGTACCTGGTACCGGACCACCTTAGGCCAAAGGTTGCTGATCGACTTTGTAATCGTATCAGCAGATCTACGGCCGCATGTTTTGGACACTCGGGAGAAGAGAGGAGCAGAGCTGTCAACTGATCACCACCTGGTGGTGAGTTGGATCAGATGGCGCGGGAGGCTGCCAGACAGACCTGGTAAACCCAAACGTGTAGTGAGGGTGAACTGGGAACGTCTGGTGGAAGCCCTTGTCCTGAAACAGCAGACGGGTACCGGGAGGCCAAAAGGACCGCGGCTTCAGCAGTCGCTAGTGCTAAGTGTTACTGCTAGTGCTAGTCCTGGTGATAAGTTGTTACTGCTGGAGCTAGTGCTGGTAGCAGTGCTAAGTGTTGGTGCTAGTGCTGGTGTTACTGCTAGTGCTGGTGCTAGTACTGGTGTTAGTGCTAGTCCTGGTGCCAACTGCTGGTGCTAGTGTTGTGTCGACTGTCTGGGAAGGTATTCTGTGACATTCTGTGAATGTCAGCATATAACAATGTATTTATAGTTATATTCTATTTTGCACAGTTCTATTTCTATTTTGTAGTTCTATTCTATTTTGTATTCCTTTATAATTACTGTCGGCTGTCGGGCGTTTTGCACAAAAAGTTTTTCACTCACTGCTTATACTCACGTGTAAATTGTGAAGTGACAATAAAAATACTTGAAACTTGAAACTTGAAGCAAAAACCTGTGTGTGGGAGGAGTTCGGGGAGACCATGGAGAAGGACTTTCAGTTGGCCTCAAGGAAGATCTGGCAAACTGTCCGGTGACTCAGGAAGGGAAAGCAGGGCGTGGCTCAGGCTGTGCTCAGTCGGGGAGGAGAACTGCTGACCCCAGAGGATATTGTCGGGCGGTGGAAAGAACACTTTGAGGAACTCCTGAACCCGACCAGTACGTCCTCTGTGGATGAGGCAGAGTCTGAAGACTCCCCGGGAAAGTTTATTCCAGGGTGCTGGAAAGGAGGCTCCGGCCAATTGTGGAACCTCAGCTTCAGGAGGAACAATGGACTGACCGTATTGAAAGACATTTGTCATAGTCTGCCTCTGTCCCCTCAAAGTTCTGTCTCCGCCCCCACTTGTCAGTTTGTCTTCTTCCTGATGTGTGTTTGAATTATTGAGGAAAATATAACATTATTGATGACAGCATCCAGGTTAATGGTGACAAATTCATGGTGAATGTAACTTTTGTATAACCAAGTATGTGCAAACAGGAAAGGCTCAGCCAGTAACTCTTCTATACAGACTTTAAAAAAATAAATCTAATTATTCACAGTCTTCCAAACAGGCACTTGGAGTTTACACCATCACGGTCTTAACCTCAGTATCCTCAGACTTAGTTTGAGACTCAAACTCAGAATTGCCTGACAGTCTTTAAGTATATGGGTACAGCATAACTTTTTGTCATATTTGTAGCACTGGTTTGGCATCTACATAGATACAAAATAAAGGTAGAACCTTTGTGATTCTATGACTGAATCGGTAATTCTTTCACCATACATTTACATTTGACTTTATTACCAAATAACCAATACTGTATTACCAATAGCCAACCAACCATTCCTCTCGCTTCTCATCAAACCTCTGAAGCTTCTTCTTAATTATGATTAATTAATTAATTACAGAAAAAATAACGCGTTAAAACTAATTAACGCATTATTTTTGCACTCCAAACACCACAGAACATTTCTCAGTGGACGAATTGTAGGCTCAAATATGGACGGACCGGAATAGACCGGTCATTTTAGATGGTAGAGATGGCACTTTATGTTAAACTGTTGGTCTGTGTAGCTAAAAAAAACAGGATTTAGCTGCTTAAACGTATGTATATGTCTATTCATTGATTCACTCGTATACCAAAATCCATTTGAATTGAAAAATTTTGCTTTTCATGTCAAATATTGATCTGCTATTAAAATGCGATTAATTGCGATTAATTAATTACAAAGCCTCTAATTAATTAGATAATTTTTTTTAATCGAGTCCCACCACTAGTATTAATGTATGAATGTAATTAGCTAGAAAGTCAATATCTAGTTATTACACATCGGGCTACTAGTTAATACACTAGTGCTATTCTGTGTGTGTGTGTGTGTGTGTGTTCAGACTGAGGTCACATCCTGTTACCAGAGGTCGTTGAGTATAGTCACTAGCCTTGTTGCCAAGGTTGACACAGTAAGGCTTTAATGAGACATATGGTGTCTCTCTCTCACACACACACACACACACACACACACACACACACACACACTGTGTGTGTGTGTGTGTATATTAGAATATATGAATATAATGTCATTAAATTACATCATCAGAATAATACTGAGTTTATATATCTGGAGTATTCTTGACAAAAGTAATAACACATAAGCTATCACACAGTCCCGTCCCCCCCCCTCCTCTCCTCTCATCTCCGCTCTCCTCTCCTTTCTGTTTCTGGTGTGTGTGTGTGTGTGTGTGTGTGTGTGTTGTGTGTGTGTGTGTGTGTGTGTGAGCGAGAGCGGCGGTGGTGGATGTGCAAGCGGCGCAACCTTTAACTTCCACTATACTGTAACCCAGTGGTCATCAACCTTTTTAAGCCCAAGATCCCTGACCTCGGCCTTGGTGAAAGGTTGAAGAGAAAAAGGCAGCCCAGTCTGTATTTCCAACTTGAGGCCTTTTATTTAGGCTAATTTAACTACATGAAGTCAATTTGAATTTGATGCAACCAAGAAAAAATCATTTGAGTAAATGGTTTTTTTCACAAGAGCAACAAAGAAAAATTATTATATGAAGTGCCATTGGTGGGGGCGTGGTTTAGCAGCGGCGGGTGAAACAAGGGGGCGGGGCGGCAACACGCCTGAGATCACCGCAGCTGTAGGATGAGTATAATGAGGCTGATCATCCTATAGGATGAGTATGAACCTGATCATATTTATTGATTGGCGATGAGTATAATGAGCCTGATCATATTTATTGATCACCGCAGCTGTAGGATGAGCTGTATGATGAGTATAATGAGCCTGATCATATTTATTAACACCTGGTTACTGTCCCCACAGTAGGAGGCTGGGGAAAAACTAAAAACAATATTAACATGTTCCTTATGAAGCCAATGGGCCTCATTTATAATTAAAGACTGTTCCGCATTATCCCGACTGCGGTCCGCCGCTTCTGCCAACGACTCAGCACCGCCCCCTCGCATATCACAATAATATAAGAATAAATAATAGAAATAAACAAATACATTTGTGCACGCATTTTTATGTAATGAAAAGAACACATATTTTTCGCATTCGGGGACATCTTTGCGCATCTCTTCACAGGCGGGAAAGTGTGCGAAATTCAGATGGTCGGATGAAAATCCTTCTTTGAACAAGACTAGTTTACGTTGAAATGCGTTTGTGTGCGTAGAGATCGGACACAGTTTGTTCCTCTTCCCTGCAACTGCACATTCAGGTGATTAAGATGTGAAGTAACATCCTGAAGGAAGGCCATGTCGCAGAGAACATCGCTACCCTGAGTTTACTGCAGTCAGCACTTGTATCACATGCTGTCCTCCAACAATACTGGGAGCTCAATGCGCAGCGCAAAAAAAACCTCTCCAAGCACTTCCCGCGGCTCATCCATCGGATCTGTTTGCATCTGTAAATCGATCCCCATAAACGGCGTTCACTTCATCCAAAAAGGCTACAAACTTCCTATGATTGAGAGACCTGTTCCCTCCTGAATGAGATTGGTTGGCTACAGGCTGCAGCTCCTTCGAGGGAGCGCCCTCTATCGGTAGACAATTA